>CAMPET010000070.1:1363-61410 GCA_946803715.1 Beroe ovata | reverse complement strand
ATCGCTGACTCCCGTTCACACTTCTTCTCTAACGATCTCACACACACACACACACACACACACACACACACGCAATGTTTGCATGTTTAGTTCACTACTTTGTTCACCCCAGGAAGCAGGAATGTAAAGTATGTGGTCGGGTTTGGCACGAGGTATGTGCTCTCTACATGGAAATAATCTATCCTGATGGATTTGTGTGTCAAACCTGCAGAGCTGAACCTAAGAAAGAACACAGATTCGTGGCCAAGAGTAAGTATGAAAAGTATGACAGCAATAAACAGATCTTTGGGTTTCTTGGGAGTAAATCATCCGAAAATAATAGCACAGAAAGTTCACATAACCGTAATCATCAGAGTTACAGCAGAGTAAACTTGCGAAGCACGTTGAGGATAGGGTTGCAGGGTTCCTCTCCAAAAACTGTGATGGACAACAAAACATCGGCGAGGTTGTCATTAGGGTCCTCAGCTCCTTCGAGAAGTGTGTCGAAGTAAAACCTCTTTTTCGGGCAAGGTAGGTTGACTCACATCCATTTTCCAATCCATTAACACTTAAGAAACAGAAAACCAAAATTTTGTTTATCTATAATCGCCCCTCCTTCAATGAAATTCTCTTTCCACTGCGTTGGTTCACACCCCACCCCATTTTTTCAGATACCCTGATCGAACAACTAAATTACCGTACCGAGCAAAAGCCTTGTTCGCCTTCCAGAGAATTGACGGTGTTGATGTTTGTTTCTTCGGCCTTCACATCCAGGTTTGAAAATCAAAACCGGCGTTCTATTCGAAGCATTTCGAAAACAGCAGCAACAATTCGTCAAATAATGTAAACTGAGGAACTGTCGAATGTTCATAGCGGAATGTGAACAACGAAATGCGAACTATTTCCCCCACGCAGGAATACAGTTCTGACTGCCCTGCGCCCAACACGCGACGTGTCTACATATCCTATCTTGACAGTGTTAACTACTTCAAACCTAGCTTCCTGAGGACAAGGGTAGGTGGCGTGATGTGGTGGTGGCAGTAGTGTGACACCACAGTGGTGGCGTTGTTTCCAATCCTAGCAGAGAATCCTATCTCTTGCTGCGATGTTTTTGAGAATAACTTTGTGTTTTCGGTCCTCTAGAAACGAATTATTTTTCCTTTGTACATACGTAATTGCTAAGTTGATACCGGAAGTCTAAATCCTGTGATCCCACTGCAGGTGTACCACGAAATAATTCTGGGTTACCTCGACTATGTGAAGCAGAGGGGATACCTGTATGCCCATATATGGGCATGCCCACCACACGAGGGAGACGACTACATTTTTCACTGCCACCCTGAAACTCAGAAAACACCTAAACCCAAGCGCTTGCAGGATTGGTATAAAACAATACTTGATAAGGGGAAAACGGAAGGAATTGTGTTTGAGTATAAGGTTAGTTCATGATCGACTGTATCATGACCATAGAATTCATGAACATAGAGTTCATGCCTAGCATTCTTGTTTTTCTTCAAATACTAAACTCGGTTATCTACGGTATTAACGTGTTGTTCACTGTTTTTCATCGAGCACCATTCCTCAGAACATATTCGGCATGTGTGTGGACGAAGAAATGCGGAGTGCTGTTGATGTGTACTATTTCGATGGTGATTTCTGGCCCCAGCAACTCGAGGATTCCATCAAAGAACTCGAAAAGGAGGAGCAAGAACAAAGACAGCTTGAGGCACAAGAGGTATTTCCACCTAATTGGGATGAGAACTTTTGCTGGTATATTAGGCATCATTTTCAGAATCATTTTGTCATTTCTTCTGGAAACACGTGTTTATCGAAGATATTTGCTTGCGTTTGAAACTTTTCTCATGTAGATGGAGGAAGGAAATGAGCCTAACGAAGAAGACCCAACTGCACCTGAGGGCAAGAACAAGTCATCCAAAGCAAAAGGTAACACAATCAAAGCCCTAAATTTCGTAATGTAAGATGCTAGGCGCTGTTTGCGGATTGTTCTTATCCGTTAGTTTCTCTTCTACCCCCCTTTTTTAGGTCAGAAAAAAGCGAACAAAAGTAAGAAGAATCAGGTGAAAAGGAATGCAGCCAAGAAACTCACATCCAAATCGTTTGGAGATGCATTATTTGACAAGGTGTATCAGATAATGGAAAAACACAAAGAGGTAAGGAATTCCTCCCTTTTTCTGTCAAGATCTTTTTGGGAGCTATTTTATCGCCATTTTTCATAGCTTCCAGCAATGGTCCTATGCATAAGCAGCTCGTTACCACAAAGTCAATAGTCCGCTCCTTCCCCGTTTTTAGGCCCATTCTTGAGATTGGTCTTGGAAAAATTGCAGCCCATGCGTACCATCTGTGTGTGTTTTGCATTTTCAAAGTGTGTTCTGTCCGTCGATAGTCTGCCCGCTTTCCAAGCGACCTCCCTTCCTGGCAGCATAACAGTCAGCACTCGTCCATAGCTGGACTTCACTCTGCAAAGGCTAAGGAGGTCTTCTTAATTTGCGCTCAAAACCATCTAAAGGACCTTGATGTCGTTTCGCGCGCACGCCGCGCGCGTCACGTGACTGAAAATGGGTCACGTGATAGCGCGTGCGGAGCAAGTACTTTGTGTTTCTTTCACAGTGATTACCCTGCCTTGTATACAGCAATTGTAGAAGGGGTGAAAGCTGTATTTGAAACTGTCTTGTTCATTACTAGAAAGTTTCAAAATTTCATCCAACATGAACAAGCCAAATCCACGCAGTACTCAATTATCCCTCAGGCGTTTTTTGTGGTATACCTCCATGATCCAAAGACGGAATGCACCTTGCCCCCAATTCAAGATCCTGACCCTCTTATTAACTGTGAGATCATGGACGGACGCGATGCTTTCTTGAATCAAGCGAAGGAGCTCCGCTTGGAATTTAGGTCAGTGAGCATATTCAGTTCTGATAATAGGGAATACGAATTCACTGTTGTGCGAATTCAAGATTCATTGAACAACGGTGATAGTCCGATGGAATGTGTTTATTCAACAATCTCGATGGGGTCAGTTATTCGACAAGTTTTCAACAATTTTCACCCAAACCAGCTCGTTACGACGCTGCAAGTTTTCAACTCTCCATCTTCTGTGTGACTTACATAACCGGGACACCGATAAGTTCATGTACAACTGCAACAACTGCTCAAAGAACGTCGAAACGAGGTAGGATTCCTTTGCAAAGTTATTTGCATTAGGTCTGCAATTATGTGTATGTTTATCGCAGTTCGTCAAGCGTCGGGTTGAATAGAGTGAGCGTAGTTGCATCAAATGAAGAAAAGTGGTATTAGGTTTCACAGAATAGCTCAAAATAACTGTTAGGGAAAGAGGAAGTTTATATATGGATGAAAAATCCCGAATGTTCGAATATGAAACTGAACAAATAGAACTGTGACGTACACTTCGTGACCTCACATCATGTACCATAACAAAGTCAAGCTATAAAAACCGTCGTAGTTCATCCATTGCTAGTTTTATTTTCTTTTCATCCGCCAGCTGAAATATTTTAGGTATGTTAATCCTCGCATCCCATCAATAGAATTGCTTCATTTGTGGCACACCACAGGACGACTATTTTTTCTCTTCAGATACCATTGCTCTGAGTGTACGGACTTTGACTTGTGTATTCCTTGTTACGATAAGATCGGACATCAGCATACCATGAAGAAGATCGGTCTCGGCATTGATCTTGATCAACCGGCTGTCAAGCAGGAAGGAGGTAAAACTCATCTAACTCATTGAAATGAAGGAATCGACAACTCACATTCCTAATATTACTCAAGCTCATCCAAATCAAAAAAGTACCAAAAGTTGGTCCAGATACGATCCAAAGTAAACGCTCAGACTTACAAATGTGCATCTCCACAGGTGCTACAAATCCGGCAGAAGCGAAACGAGTTAAGACCGAGAGTATACAACGGTGCATACAATCCCTTGTCCACGCTTGTAGGTGCAAAGACGAGGACTGCCACCTTCCATCGTGTGCCAAGATGAAGAAAGTGGTGCAGCACACGCGCACGTGCAAGAAGAAGAAAAACGGGGGGTGTCCGATTTGTAAGCAACTCATCGCGTTGTGTTGTTTCCACTCCAAGAACTGCGATGATGAGAATTGTCCGGTTCCCTTCTGTCCCAGCATAAAACAGAGGTTTGTCATAGCATGTGTCTTTTCATATATATGCCCCCTGATAGAGGGCATCGGCCCCTATATGACATGTGATGTCACTCAATCCCTCCCTCCTCAGATTGAAAAACCAGTCAAGGATGGCAAACCGTTCGCGAATCCAAGGAATTCACGCAATGAGACGGCGATGTCAGATAATGACAGGTGGAGGTGGTGACCGGATGTCGGGGGAGCAGATGTCATCACAGCCCCACCCTCCCCCTCCTCCTCCACCTCAACAGCAGATGCCACCACCACAGCAGATGCCACCTCAGACACAGCCCCCACAGCAACTTGCCCCACAGAAATCCGATAAATCAGGGTTACAGGGGGTTGAAGTTGGACAAGGCATGTACACAGGCGGACCAATGATAAAGCAGGAACCGAACTTGCAGGGTGAGTAGAGGAATGATTTTTTTGGCATGAAAATTCTGATTTTTCTCAGAAAATTACTCCCATTTCTCCACAATTCCTCAGGTGGTCAAAGTGCACAACTGTACGGCGGCGGCAAGCCCATGACCCAGCAAGCGATGATGGGAAACAGGATGATTGGACCGAGAATGATGAATCCCAATATGGGAATGGCAGGAATGCCACCCCAACAACAACTCTCATCACAGACACCACAGCAGATGGGTCAAATCCAAGCTATGACACCCGCACAAATGAGTGGTGGTCCCCAACCACCCTCCAGCACGAGCAACAACCCCATGAATGCGCGAGGGGGACCACAGAACATGGTGAGGAGGCCCACTTCCGGGGCCGGGGCCGGGAAACCACCCCAACACTTTCCCGGCAAGCCGATGATGAGTGGTCCGCCAGGGATGCAGAGCCAGAACAACTCTACCCGTGCCCAGATGAAGGTTCGAACTGATTGTTGAGAAACTTTGTTTATCCGTATGTGTACACATTGGTGTTAAAAAACGCGCACTCTACAGCGAAAATCGCTCACAATTGCGCGCCTATTACTTCGCTTCCGCATCTGACACCGATATATACACAAATATGTTCACATACGGGTTACTATACTCCATTCTGCGGAACTCTCCCCAAATCTAACACAATATTCCACCCAGCAGCAGCTACAACAGACGCCAATGCCCACCCCTGGCGGCAGATGGATCCCTGGTCCTTATCCGAACATGCCATCGCCCGGTAACATGTCCAACGCTGGCAACATGTCTAACTCGGGCAACATGCCAAATACCGGGAACTACGCCTCGCAGCCTGCAGGAATGCAGAGCAATAACAAGAACTATCCGATTATGTATCAGCCTGGAAATATCATACAACAGGTAATATAGTTTGAAATGGTCCCCTTTCACTGATTATCCCACTATTACCTATATTGACTCTACTCAAAACAACTCACACTACGGATGCCTGATCAATAGCGACCACGTCACCCCAATAACGCTCATTATCACACAGTATGAATTCCTCCAATAGTCCCTGATATAAGTCCCGTTTTCTCAGCCCGGATACAGCGGGTCCCCGTCACCCGGTCTCCCACCGCCGGGCCAGCAGATTTACCAGGGTCAAGTGATGGTCCCCTCCCATCAGAACATGATGCCCCACATGACCCCTCAGGGACCACGCCCACCTGGTCCCGCCTCTGGGTACTTTCCTCCGCCTCCCAGAAACCCTTCGTCCGGCAGGGTATGTCGTCAGTGTCATCACTCACACCAGTGTCATCAGTCATCACTCATACCAGTGTCATCAGTCATCACTCATACCAGTGTCATCACGCATCTAGTCATCGCTCATCAGTCATCACACGTCATCTTATCATCGCTCATCACACGTCATCTTGTCATGACTCACCACACGTCATCTTGTCATCACTCCATGATTCCCTTACTCAGAGTAACCGCAATCAGAGACGTAAGGTGACGAACAAAAACCCGCCCCGTGCCAGCGTGCGGTCTCCCCTCCATCCGCCGCACATTGTGAGTCTCCATCCGATATTGCCTCAAATATAGTCTCTGATGTCTCCAATGTGGTCTCTGATGTCTCCGATATTGCCTCTCTCTGTTTATCAACAGCGTGGTAACCTTTTTGAGTGTGTGATAGTTAAGTTACCCTATTTCAGGCCTCGCCGAAGCTCCACTCGCCACTCCCCCCTCAACCAGTTGCCCCCTCGCACCCCCCTCCCCCATCCACACACATGGAACAGCCCGACACAGAGAACCCCGGTCTTTTCGAATCAGAGCAGGTATTTTCACGGTCACAAATTTCAATTCCCTGGAATATTTGCCTCGTGTAATACCGATGAAATAACGAGTTTGAATAGACATTCGATTTTCGTCAGATGTCAGCACAGGAGCGTATCCAGGATAACAAATTGCTGGAGTTTGTGGAGGGACTGTGATTGTGATGTCACACACAGTGTGATAACACGATATGTGTGTGACAATCACACATCGTGTTTTGTTCACGCAATAGATATACGATTACGAAGCGGGAAAGATGAGCGCGCGCGCGCGCGAAGGATAAAGATGGCAGAGTCAATTCAAAGACAATGTTCCCCCCATCTCGATTCACACTATTGAAAACGATTATTGTACTAGAGAAAGTGTTATATTTTGTGTTGGACCGGGACTGTATAAAGTCAAGACTATGGAATTGTGATTCATCCCATGTATATTTATAGTGTCGAGGAGTACGACGTGGTGTTTTGTTTTTCAACAAAAGCGTAATATGATGATACGTGGATTAACGAGATCGAATTATTGTCCAATATATTGCAAGCACATTTACCCCTGTATAATGTTAACATGAGTATTATGTGCACGTGTAGCTTAATATTGATGTGTATCTTGCACGTGCAACGCTTCCCTTTGTTTTGCACGTGCAAATTGTTAACATTTTATTTTGTAGTGACACTTGAGGTGATAACATAATATATATATCATATCTATATATACTGATTTTTTATGATATCCAAGGGTTAATCAGAATTTGGGAGGGCGACGATTGCGGTCAATTAATAATTCCTCGCGTTTTTTATATTTTGACTTAAAGAGCATAACACACCGAATTTTGATACCAAAACACATATGAGTTTGATGTGGGATTATTATCCGATGGCAAAGGTGCGTTGAGGAAAAATAAAATATCCAATCGCATTGATCTCCATATTTAGAATGGACATTTCTATCACGATGCAAACTCGTTAATATGATATGAATATTCACATTTCTGGAAGCAATTTGATTTCAATTTTGATTTAATGCCCTATATATCTGCTGTACAGTGTACACACCCTTGTATACAACGATACATTTTTGTGAAAATACACTATTTTTAGCCAAACCTATAGTTATAGCTCCGAGACGGAATGTTAGAAAAGTGCTCTCGGATATTCACTGATCGACCTTTCCGAATTACGCTCCTTAGTAATAGTCCTTACACTGAAATTAAATACTCGATTTCCTGTTCCTGTATAATGTTACTTTTAAAGGTAACGGGCGATTCAGATTTTTACCGTATGTATATTCTAAAATCCCTGCAAAGGTACTTGAGGAAATAACAACATTTTAATTTATATTTTCTTTAAGTTACACCTTATGATACTATACATGATGATGCTAATATCCGGTTATTGCTAATTATTGCTTATCGGGAAATGGGTTATTGTTAGAAAACCTACCAACAACGATGTCTAAATATATTTCAATGTTTTGGTAATCAACTTGCTATACTTCCTAGTAGTACACACTACGAGTACGTTTGATTAGAGAAATTTATATTTAAGTACACAATTATATTAATCTGTTACTGTCGTCTTTCAATGCTTTGAGTTTGATGTTTGACACTGTATTTTGTATTGGCTGGGATTTAACAGTGCAGGCATTTGTTTCGTGCGCGCCGCGAAACAGACTTCAATTGTATAATGTGTCAGATGTATAATCAATGCAATAATGTGTCATGTCATGTCATCTGTAACTGTTTCGTGCGCGCGGCGCGCGCGCCTTCATCGAAGGCCTGTTTCGCCGCGCCGTTTCCAGTTTCGGCCTTCGAGTTCGATGAAGGCGCGCGCGCCGCGCGCAAGAAACAGTGGACAGATAACATCTCGCAATAACATCCGGCAAGTCTGAGAATAAGCTGTTAGCGCCGCGCGCGCGCAAAACGAAATTCTCGACAGGGTCTATCATCGATCCACAAGCCGCAAAACAGGCCTTCGATGAAGGCGCGCGCGCAGGAAGCAGTAGGCACGACCGCTCCGCGCGCTATCACAATTGCCCGGTTGTGTGCGCGAAACTATTCTGGCGATGCTAGACCGCTGATGCAAGCCGCGAAGCAGCTTGCGTCTGAGAAATAGAATAAGTTTGCGCCGCGCGCGCAAAACGAAATTCTCGACAGGGTCTATCATCGAACGACAAGCGCGAAGTAAAAGTTTATCCAAAATTCTTGCTTCTATTTTTGAAGGTTTTCCTAATAATTTGCAAAAATTTCATGCTTCATTTCCATGTTCATATCTATTTGTATATTATCATCTTTATCTATATAATCGATTCGATATGATAATAGTGTTCTGTAAAGGAATATAACAATATTGGTTTTGGCTCTATACATGGTCTAAAGATCAAGAAGTCAAAGTTTAAACTAACTTTGAACATATAAACAAGGTAAAAGCGCTGTTTTGTGATGTGTTATGATGAATGAGAAGGCAAGTCAAGATGAAAATGATAGTCAACTTGATGCTGCAGCTATCCTTCTATCTCTAAAGTCTACTCCACCATCATTCCCCCGCAAGAAATCAAAAAATGGAGACCCTGAAGGTGCAGTTTACTTGACCTTCAATTGTATATTGATATATAGATGAGATAAGTAGATGAGCAATTGTTCTTCATTACAATTTTTGATCAGGATCAACCACTGGTTACATCCCTATCTATGACTGGACACAAGCAGTTCCAACATTGTCATATGCAGGAAATACTTATAACATCAACCTACAAATGTATAACTCTCCTATTCGTCTAGTGCCTGTTCCTTTGAATGACCAGGTTTTTATCCTAAGTGATTAGCCTTGCTTTTAATAACTCTTTCTCTTCATTCTTTATCTTGATGAATCTTTCAGGATAGGAGCAGTTTCAAAGAAATGTCGATTGCCTTTGTCAAATTTTGTCAGATCCATAGAGATACTATTTTACTGCATGATCCCTGTAAGTAGATATTGAAAAGTTGATTTCACTCACTCAGATTTGGATTTTTCAGCTCTGTTATGCTTTTCCCAATGAACAATTTGTAAAAATTTTTCCAGCCATGGTTGCTAGTAAAGTTAATGAAAAGCTGGTTCACTTGTGGACACTTCTTTCGGATGAAGAAAAAGTTGTGTACAGTAAAGTGGCTAAGAATGAAATGCTTCTCATTCAAGGGAAAGATATTTCTTCAGATTTAAATAGAGTTAAAACTGAACCTGCTCTTGCAGACCAAAGTGACTGCAAGAATCAACTTCTTCAAGGGGTTTGATCATCCTTATGAACTTTCTTATGTTTATTCATGCTATTAGAAATCATACCATCATTTGCCAAATCATATCATATAATTACAGGGCATAGAAAAAAGTTCTCCATCCCTGTTCAGGCACCCAATGTTTTCAATTCCTGGCCACCATTCCCCAAAGATAGAGAGTGGTTTGTGAATTCTATGTGTCTATTATAGTTTGATATATCAATTGTGCCCAATTTTTTTGTTTGAAAAGAGTTTGATATCAGATGCAATAGCTTTCCACTCAACATTTCACTCATAAATTTTGATCAACTGTTTCTGTATTTCAGATGATGATAAAGCCACCTGTCAAAAAACAGTTCTGTCATCTGCTGCAGAAAAGAAGTTCCCAAAACAACGTTCAGTTTCTCTATCAGATAAACCTTGTCAGAAAGTTTTCATTCGAAGAGCAGTTTCCCATGATGATTTGATTGGTGACAATGGAAAGTTTGCCAAACCAACCTGTCCTGATAACTCGCCCAACAAAAAGTATCTTATAAGAATGAGGAGACATTCCATGAATGATGGAATCCTAACATCTGCTATGGAGAAAATTAACCCTTACTTTACCAAGAACTATTCTAAAAGTCCGCTGAAGGCACGTAATCAGTATCCCAAGAGTCCTAGTCCACAGATACCAACTTCTCCTTCAAAACGGAGTTTACCTGCCTCTAGTCTTGATATGGACAAGAAATCCACCATCAGATCACCACCTAAGAAGAATAAGAATTTGCCCATTGAAGCGGATATTTTTGATTTCCAGTCAGAACCACATGGCACCATAATGAAGGGCGAACCTGAAGATGATATAAACAATGCAAGCAAATCTGAGACATATTCATACAGTCTCCTTAAAGGTGCTAGTAAGACAAGCTCAGTCAACCCCTGTTTTTCTTCTAGAAAAACATTCGTGAAGAAACTGAACACTTCGCCCTCTAAATGTGTTTCGACGAAACGAGAGTCCTGCTGCAACAACAGTCGATCATGCACGTGTCCATATCATTTGGTAAAGTCACCAACTGACACTGATCAAGAAATCCAGGAGTGTACAGCCCAAAAAAGTGCCAACTACAGAATATATGATAGAGAAAAGGATTGGGTACTTAGACATGGCCTGATTTCCAAACCTCAGAACACAACCTACATTCAGAAGCTAATTGAAAATTCACGACCATCCAAAATTCAAGGAGGACATCATAGAAGTGGTGTAGTGAATAAAGCAGGCAGGCATAACTCTCCACAATTGAAGGAGGAATCGGACGGAAAAGCAGAACAAGACAAAATGAAGCATTCAACAGATTCCAAAGAGAGATCACCTGCTAAGAGTAACAGTTCAACTAGTTCAGACTTATCATTCAAGTTGGGACAGAGTGGAACCAATGAATCAAAGAAATTGGAACTTCTCAATGATTCCGTTTTGCTCTCCCATGCTATTGCAGGTAAATATTTAATAACGTCTGTTAGTCTGTAAGTACGACAGTATTCGCTCTATTGACTACACAACTAAACCTTCAGAGTTGGAGAATGCTGAGGAAAGCCGGTACAAAGGTTCAAGGAGGTCTCATGTCTCTGGGAGTCTAAGTGGTTCAGATGTTAGATACAGGTAAATATTCTCTACTGAATATTCTCTAATGATATTTTTCTTGATATCTGTAATATCACTACTGAACTCTGTGTGTGTGTGAAATATATTATTAGGTATCATTATCAGGCATGTGTACAAATTGTTCAGAGAACATGGCCTTAATCCATCTCCTAAACAAATAACGGAGTTTTACCATTGTCACAAGGATGTCTTCTCTTGTAAATCAGCAGCTTTGCTTACAATACGGGAAGTGAAACAGAAGATAATAAACCTTCAGTTGATGTAACCGTATAAAAGATGTAAACATGGGAAATCGACGAAGGAGGGGGTGATTATTGATGAACTTGGAAAATACCAGTGAAGAATTATTCGATACAAAAATCTGTCTATCTGCTATACATCTGTTTAAAACTGTATTGGGTGCTCACTTTTCTGTGGAGAAAAAAAGTTGTTCTGTATTTACAGGTTTACAGTCTCCTGAGTTACATTTTATTGATATTAAATAAATACTTACCTATGTACTCATTCAAAATTGGAATTCATGAATAATCTTGTGTGTAAATATGAATCTTATTGACAGTATTCATGCAAATGCATGAAACATTATTTTCTACCCTAATTCAACTTTTTGGTTAAATTTCGCTCAATGATTGTTATGGAATTAATTTCTTTACTGCATGATTGTATTATGGATACATGGTTGTTGTCCCATATAAGTTATGGAGAGAGGGAGCTAGTTCATTATGTCAACAAAGTCCTTTCTTACAAAGTTCATACAGTTTTTCATGGTATCTCCCTGATTTAATTCAGGTTTATAACTTTCGAATTTAATTCGGTGATCCTAGATACTTACAGTATACAGCAACAGAATATTAGAGTATAGTTTCAAACAAACTTACCATTGTGGACATGTATAAAACCTGATGTTTGTGTATTAGTAGAATCTTGTAGATTATCCAATAGATCTGATATCTCTTAAATTTGCACTTTTTCTTACTTGTTCGTTGCATAAGATGTTCGGAGGATAGGTATAATCGTGTATCCGATGTTTAGTTGTTGTTTCCTTATACATGAGTTATGCTCTGTTATAGGTGAATGGTGTTATAGGCTTTCTGACATTATGGGCGATTTCAAAGTTGGAGACCAAGTCGAGGTCACGGGAAAAGATTTAAGAGGACAAATTGCCTTTATTGGAAGTACTGAATTCGCTCAGGGGAAATGGATAGGCGAGTAAAAAATGCCTGCTACAGCTTCTTGCTATTTATCATTGGGATTTAAAGGATTTTTTGTTAACCCCCATACTTCAGGTGTTGTACTACCTGATCCAAAAGGGAAAAACAACGGTACAGTTCAAGGGAAATCATACTTTGAGTGCAAACCAAACCATGGCATATTCGTGAGACAAAATCAGGTTCTTCCTACTCACCATATTGTGATAATTGATTGTCCCAACACCATGTAGTGGCAATATTGATCATGCTCTCATGCCCTTCAATTTCTACTAGGTCACTCTGGTGAAAGGGGCTACTTTGAAAAATCCCTCTACAAAGGGGTCTCCTAGTAGATTGCCCAGTAAGAAGGTAAGGGCCCGCAAGCAATATGTAGGGAAAGAAGATTGCGTTATTTCGGAATTTTGTCAATAAAATGATTTGAAAGTTTTGGCATTTTTGTTGTGGCCGAGCTACGCATGAGCTTTGTAACTCAAATAACAAGCCTGATTTAAAACGATCATTCCGTGTGCGTGTGTGTGGTTGAATCAATATTATCGGAATTAGCAATTCTGTGAATAAGCAATTGAAAAGTGTGATCTTGTTACCAGATTCATCATGGAATACGATTTGTTCTCTATTAATTGTAATAGCCAATATACACATCCCTAATGTTGTAACAAATCACGATTTCGTTGATCTCTCTATACCCCCTCTCTCCCCCCAACTTGTAGAGTGATGACAGTGAAGCTGATCCGGTTACATCCCCGCCGATGTCCGGAATTCCCCGTACATCCGGCATTCCCGGGTCCACGGCTCACAGATTGTCTGGCATTCGGCCTCCCTCCCGACTATCTCTGGTATTAGGAAATCCCCGCGGTAACACTGCCAATGAGTACCGCGGCGCCGGTGCATTTCGTGGGGTGAAGATTCGCACAGGGTGCTAAGTTTTGTTTTCGGGAAAAATAGTGGTGGGAGAATCGTCTGTTTTTGTGGAGAAAAGCGAGGAGGATTATAGAGCATTTCTCGGAGAGCCTGTGCGGATTTAACCCCGTGTTTCATGTTTCTTCTTGCAACACTGGGCGTTCTCTTTGACGTGCATGCTTTTCCTTCCCTGTTTTGGATTGTGTGTTTTCCCCCGCTTGACTGTGCCGTACCTATATATTTGACCGACAATGGGTATTGCGTATATTACATGTTATTAATTCCTGCTTCTCTGTGCATAAGACTGAGGCGAGCAAATCAATATAACTTGATAATGCATCATTTGTGTACTCCGATTGCGCCTTTTGCTGGAGCCTAGAGTTTCAGACTGCAATCCTGCTTATTGTGTTGCCCAGTAGTCTACGCCAGACATGTATGTACGGTGTACTATCTGTGTGTCATTCACACCCATTTTGCATGTGGCACCTGGCACATTCAAGATTTATTTAATCTCCTAGTTCCTCAGTTGATGCTTGACAACTTAACATTAATTAACCACAGCATTTTCATCCCTCCATCTTCTGAAAAATATCAATTTCTCTCTCACATAATCTTCAATTGGTTACACCTTCTCTAAATGTTGGAATGCAAGCATCACAATATGACAGGGAAGCTTCGTGTGCTTTGGGGTTACATGAAATGGTCTGTATTTGTGTATTTTTGTCTAGTTATGATGTGACCTGTTTGAATGTTCTACTCAATGTTTGATGTTTCACCCAATGCTGCAGCCTGAGCTATGAAACTTGCCTTTGGTTTCTTTATGTACTTTCGCGATATACCAATTTGCATTTTAATGCACAATTTAGATTGTATATCATAGCGTTGGAGTTCAGCAACTTTCCATGTCTGAAGTTCCATCTCGTTTCAGTGCGGTGCTCCGCCAAAAACAGGACTCAAAGTTCCTGGGACTTCTTCCAGAGGGTCAGTTAAAGGGTCAACTGAGGACCTCATAAAATCCTCCAGTGGAGTATCCAAGTCACCGTCATCTGTTTCCAATGCATCATCTACAGACGGTGAGTCAAGATGACGTCATCAGTTTTACTGTGACGTGTTGTTAAGTTGACTAGAGATATAGAAATATCCGGATACTTTTGGAGATATTCGAAAAAACCCTCTCATGTTTTCTCAGAGAAACTAAGTTTAGCATGTTCTGAACTTGACCTTGAACAAGGTATGGCTGAGTCACTTATAGGCTTTGCCTACACTTAGCTTTGCCCAACATCATGAGATGCTAAGCTATAATTGCCTATAATTCCATGGGTTGATACTATAATTCAATCATTGCGTTCAACACTGTATAAAAAGCGTCGTTATAAAAGTTACTTTATAGAGATTGACCAATGTCCAGAAGCTGCTGCTACTTTGTTGATTCAAGGCTCGAAGGCAAACCAATCAATGCTACTCAATACTTAGCTGATTTGAATTTCTGTTAATAGCGCACCATTCCTCAAGTTCTTAGTCAATTGATTATGAGATCGTATTAAGATAGGTACCTACCTACGCTCGCCAGTCTACAACTGTCAAATAAATGAGACTGTTCGCACGAACCAATGTCAATAATGAGAACCCAAACTCTAACAATAATCCAAACTCTAACATAACCCAAACTCTAACATCACCCAAACTCTAACAATAATCCAAAGGTGGCTCTACATCATCGGCTGCTAGAACCCCCACAAGAAGTGAGAATTAGCACAATTAATTAACCAATTGAATGTTAATTGGTTGACAACACTGATGTCGACCAACATGGTCTACTGCTGATTTTCGGGGTCACACATTCCATCAAACAATCCGTAGTATGATCAAATTATTTAATTTACTCTTGGCTCTCTAACTGATGCATGGTTTGGTATTACATTTTGAATTTCTTCTCATAATCAGATTGAATAATTGGATAAGTAACCTAGGTACTGAAACTATCGCAGTTTTTATGTCAGTGAAGCATATTTTCGGGGATTTTTAAAAGATTTCACAATATGATATTGACTTTTCCGGGATTTTTCTTGAAGCATTGGGCTATCATCCTCATTTTCAACAGCACCAAACAATTCAGCAGCTAGTTCTAACCAATCGTATCTGCTTTTCCTACCCTTCATTATGCTATTATGGTCAATCTCAAATCATTAGCAATGCCCCACACTTCTGTATCTGACACAACTTCCCCCCCATTTTCTCAATTTTCACACTCGTTTTCTTACTCGTTTTACAGAAAATCGAGGCTACCATTCGGCGGGTGTACCGTCAGTCAGTGTGGAGTCTGACAAGAAGACCCAGCAAGAGCTGATGGCAAAAAACCATGAAATAGCAGAATTACAGCGCATTGTCAAAGACCGTGATGAGAAGGTTTGTCGTGTGTGTTATGAACTGGGTTTCAGGAACAGAACTCCTGAACTATCCCATCTGACAAACTTGGATTCGAATGAGTGTTTTAGTTGGCAGTTCTCATCTTCCAATTTGATTCAGGTTGCATTCCTAACTGCTAAGAGAGCTGAGGACAAAGGAAAGTTGAAAGAGATGGAGAAATTCAAGGTCCAAATTTCACAGTTTACAGATTACAAAGCACAATGGACATCAGCTCAGGTACATTGCTATTTGCCAAGGCATTCCTTATGCCATGCAAGATTCCCTTGATATGACATCACTTGAGCAACACAATACAACAGCACAATGCAATAGACTAGAGACGTTGGTAACAACCATTTGCCTAACCCTAGAACCGATTATTGACACCAATCTTATTGACACCATTCAGTATTATACCTCTTCACACCGATCAAAACAGGGCGATCTCCACGAGCAGCTCAAAGCAGCCAAGAAGGAAGCTAAGGAGAGCAGTGAGAACAGAGCAAAGGCAGAGAGTGAGCTAGAGGAACTCAGGGATAGGGTTGAGGAAATGGCACTCGACAAGGAAATGGCCGAGGAGATGAAAGAGGTCGCTGAACTGGGTACGTAGGAAGTGGCCAGTGTTAATCACACTCTGTTTTCATAATAATGTCGCGTTATTTTGAGGTGTTATGATTGATATTTCCCTGTCATTTCACTGATTTAACTCCGAGTCAGTTGGAAACATTCCTAATTTTCAGAGGTCGAGCGTATCACAGAGCAGTACAACGAGACGAAACAAGAACTGGACCTCATGAAGGAGGAGATTAGTAGTGGTACAGGGGGTGGAAGTGTGGATAATGTGAGGATTAAACAGCTGGAGATGCAAACTCATCAGCTCAAGGAGGCTGTCATCAAGTGATTACCGATGATTATTAGCTTTAATTAGCTTTCTTTATTTTTCTATCGCTGACCCTCGACAACCGACATAATGAGTTTTACTTTGGAGCATGTCCTGCAATTATCAGTTTTCTGCGATAACCAAAACTGAATCCTCCTTTCTTTACTCAGACTGAAAGAGCTGAATACTCAAGACCGTAAGGAGATAGAAACACTGACAGAACAGTTGACAAAGGAGCAGAGTAGTGTTGAGAAATTGACAAAACTCAAGGACAACTTGGAGAGCGAGCTGGAGGAACATGAAACAATGGTGTCAGAGCTCACTGAACAGGTTCGATATGACGTCATTGCCTTTCTTGAAAAAGATATTTCCGAGCGGAATTATCCTAAGGATTCTGAACGTTTCGCAGGAGTTATTTCCTTTGTTTGACTCACATCATTCCAGGTCGAGTGTTGTATCGGTGCTGAAAATATGGTGGAAAAACTGACCGACTCAAACTTGGAGTTGGAGGAGAAGATGGTGACGATGGCAAGCGAGCTGTCGGACCTGGAGGCTCTGAGAGATTGTTACGAGGAGCTGGAAGAGGAGAGAATGGCAACGGAGAGGGAACTCCGAGAGGTGAGGTGTTAGGGGTGAGATGGGATTAGGGTATGGAGCTAGATGGGGGACTGTGAGAGGTTAAGTGTGGGGTGAGGGGAGGGGGTGAGGTGAGAGGAGGGGATATGGTATGGCCTGGGGAGGGAGGTGAGCATTTACTTCGTTAGGGGAATATGACGTGAAAGTTAGTTATTTATGGCAAGCTTGCCTCAATAGATCTGGAAATTGCTTGGTACATGAATGACAAATCAGCCTGCCCAGATGAATGGGTACTAACCCTTGTTCTCCTCCTCAGGAACTAGAGATATCCCGGAACACCCACTTCCAGCTAATGAAGAAGATTGAGGAGCAGGGAGAACAAAATAACGATCTACAGGGCGTGGTCATGCAGTTCCGATCATATGTCAACCAGTTGCAGGCCCAGCTCAAGGACACCCAGGCTCAAATGTCACAGGATAAGGAGGAGAGTGAGGGAATGGATGAGGAAAAGTTGCAGGAACTGGCGCAAATGAGGGCGCAGGTAATCGTCAATTTTTATCGGATCAAGTAATTTGTATCGGATCGCGCTAGGAACTTTTGGGAAGAATTCGGCAGTCGACATTTTGAATCGATGACGATTTATAAATTCAATTATTATCTCCTCTCTCAGCTTTTAGAACAGAGCAAAACGGTTCCGACTTCGGTTTCTTACGACGTGGACTTTGCTGAGATAGACATAAGTGAGAGCAGGGAGGAAGTGAGGCTACTCAAACTGTTCTTCCCTGAGAAATTCAGTGCTCCGGGCAGTGACTACGAGGCTATCAAACTGGTGAGAGAGAGAGGGGGGAAGGATCGTGATGATGTATGGAAGTAGGAAGTCGAACAATTCTAAAAGTGTGGTCGAGCTATCCTAGAACCTAATCGGATATCATGTTATAACCCTTTCTATTCCACCTAGTTTAGGTAGGTCACCTCACTTAGGTTCTTCTCTCTCCCACAACCCCCCGTCTTGACCCTCCACATTCTCCCCAGATTCTACAGCTGACAAAACTTGCCGTGTGCAGTGAAGTAATAGGACGAGTTTCCGCCAAGCATCTCAAACTAACCGATCTCCTGGCCGGCACTCCGCTTACCGCACTCCAGTGTGACAAGGCAGTGTACGCCGCCGGGCTGGCCATAGATCTGGCCAAGTTCAGGGTGGCAGTCACCAATTTCGAGAGATGTATCAAGCAATGCGACGCCGATACCTTCCTGAGGTGAGAAGGAGATGAGAGGGAGTGAAAGAGGGAAGTGAGAATTGTGAGAGGAAAGGGGTTGGGTTATTGAGTTAATGATGCGGTGGAAGGGGTGATATTTTCTGAGGAATCTTCCTCTTCACGAGGCTGTTATCTCTGACACGGTTGATATTGCAGGTTGGGTCGACTGTCCAGTGATCTTGGACCGCACAACGCCATGTTGTCTGTGTTCCGGTTACACTTAGAGAAGGGCTCGCTGGACGAAAGTGTAGACTTGGAACCTGTAAGACAGAGTGCTGCCCAATTCCAGTCACTTAGCAACACTCACTTCCCTGACATCAAGGTAGGGGTCGCATAGCAACAATCACTATTCCAGTTGCTTAGCAACACTACAATTCCGACACAGCAACATCTCCTCAGCCGTCGTGTCGGGAAGTTCTCTCCGATGACCTCATGATAATGAGATTCACAACGGAAGGGCTCCTGGCTGTCTGTGACAAACTGACAGCCGCACTCACACGGGTACAGGAAGGGTCGACTCTGGTCGAGAAAGTTGGAGAGATCAAGGCAACGTGCTCTGAGTTTCTTAAAACTATGAGGAGAATCAAGAACTTTGTACCAGCCCAGGGTCAGTTTCAATAACTTCAGTTTCAATAACTCAAGTTTTAATTGCTTATTATTTAAGTGGTCTGATGTTCTATGAATGGTCCCTACTCACAAATGAGTTTTGTAAACAGTCCTGTCAGAGCACCAATATGATTTGGCACATTTCCAACTTATCCCATCTTAATCCCAGGGAAGCCGTTCTCCTTCCCCTCTGAAGTAGATGATACTCTGAACACCACGATGTCCGGATTGAATGACGTGTTCACGGCACTTTCGACCACTGCGTACAACCTTGCCATGCATGTCGCAGGTAAACACTGTAATCTGAGTGGTCGATTGAATGATTGAGATATTATTTCTGCTTTCGTTGGAGGAAGAAAGGCGCTTGCCCAACGGGAACGCAAGCGCAATTCTTGTTGAGTTGTGAGTTAGTTTGGGTAGTTTTTGATCAGATCATTCAACCCACACTTGCTCTAGAACTCAAAGTCCCCCAACACTTATCTAACTTCAACATAAGAACATAGATCTAATATGCTACCTATATACTTGCTGGCATTAGTCCAACTTTAATAATAAGATGATAATAAGGTTCCCGACAATAGTTTGATTCTCGCTATATCATAATAGTGTGATAGCTAGCAGTTCTACAAGTAGCTCTATACCCCATCATTTCACAGGGAATGTATTAAATGTATAGACATGTATAGCGTGGAATTTATAGGAGGTAGTGTGTAACATGATCTACTATTCAAATCAGTCCTCCTGACTCCTTGAGAAAGTCCATCGTAGGTAGGAACTATGAGCTATTGCTGGAACCCGGACTATACTGACTAACCTACGTCAACTATCAATTCCACTTCTCGAGTAGAGTAGGAGTATGGCAAGGGCAATTCAAAATAGTATTCAGATCTACGAATTGAGAGTCTAGAATCATTTTACAAACGCCTTACCTCGCTTGAAGTCCTTGTTTTCCCAATCAAGTAGGCTCCGTTTTGTGATTCGCCGAGATGAAGAATCAGAAAATAACCCTCTCCTACACACACCCAATTCCAGGTGTTGCAGAAGATGACGTCATCACAGTTCCTGACATCATTGATATCATCAAGAGAGGCTGTGCGGGAGTTGGCAAGAGTGGAACAGGGATTGAGCGGGTTAAGGAGTGCGTTGTTTCCATCCTGCCACCTCTACAGAATATCGCTAAAAACATCCAGGTACTAGAGTACAGCAATATAAAAACTTATGATTGCTTAGAGCAATCGGTTAGTCTATGAGAAGTTTTCTTCAGATCTTATTAATTACCTGATAGTGGATGATAGGAGTCAATTTTTCAAAGAGTTAGTTGAAAGGGTAAGTTAAAATAAGAGTTAGTTTTTTCTGAAATTCTAACCGCCGCCATCGTCTCCGCAGCTCACCCCTCCCGTCTCAGGACGGAGACTATGACCAGCAGGGCGATGCTGCCACAAAGTTCGAACCTCCCTATGACGTCAGAGCGAAGACGTTCAAAGAGCAGTTCTCGTTGGCGGACCAACTGAAAGACCAGCTCGAGTTCAAGAACAATGAGAACTACGAGTTGAAGAAGATGGTGAGAGAACTCACCTTGCGACTATCTCGCGACTATCTTACAACCCATTTCTCCTCATCTTAATTTCTCTTGATTAGTCTTGCCCTCCACTCTGCTCCCGCGCCCCTTTGTTTTCCTATCGATTACCATTAACCGTCTCTTCCCAGACTCCTCTTATCGTCTCTTATCCAACTCCTCTCACCACTTCAGTAATATTGGTACTCCCACTTCCTAGGTTAAAATCAAAGGTGATGAAGTTTCTCAGCAAGCTGTGAAAGCGGAAATGCTGGAAAAGCGTCTGGAGAACGCCAGGAAGGACTGTGAAGTGAAGATAGACGGAATGAAGCAGGAACTGAGCGATGCTAAGAAAGTCATTGCTGACAAGGACAGACAGGTATCCAGTCGGTGAAAAGTTAGGACGGGTCACATTATTCGTCTGTTATTCGTATGGGGGCTTTCCGCTTCCCCTTCTTCTCATTCCAATTCAATTTTAATGAGGAACTATTTTATTTCCCCACTTTAATAGTTTAATGAGGAACTATTTCCCCACTGGAATGCGAAGCAAATTCCCCACTTCAATAAGAACCTATTCCCTCCAGTTCGAAGAAACCATGGATCACCTACAAGAGGACATCAACTCTCTGGAATCGGAGAAGTCCACTCTGAAGATCAAGCTGGAGCAGGCGAACAAACGGGCACCCCGGGCCCACCTCACGGAGAGTATCCTCGCGGAGCAGGCATCCGGAACTCCCGGTTCTGTGCGGGTTATTGTCGAGGATTCGCCCGCAACTCTCAGCAAACTGGAGTCACTGCAGGTTGGATGTGTGCGGGTCGGAATTAGGTCGAGTGACATTTGACCCCCCTGATAATGTCAGCTGATGTCGGGGGTGAAATACTGCTACACTGTTTATTCTCCCTAGTCTTTGCCTAGACCACCAACTTACCATGCCCTCAGAACTATGCCCAAGTTGTGCAAGAGGAGAATGTGAAGCTAATGGCGGATAAACTTAAGTCTAAATTAGCATCACTTCCGCCCCTGAACATCAAACCAGCTACGCCTCTTGTTATTGAATCTGAGAAATCAGGTGAGAGTCCTTGTTCTGATAGCCATATTCCATTAGCGGGAGTGGCCCGACCCAGTTTTCAATTCTCAGGTTTTCGCTTCGCTTATAATAGGTATCAGGAATTCTCGCCCAATTTGTACCTGCTGTTAGAAATCGGATTCTCCATGGTATAAATACGATGATCCGTTTCAGTGAACGAGTTACAACAGAAGCTTCTCAACATCATAGCCAACACCAAGGTCATCGATATCACTAAGAGAACTAATGGGAAGGTATATATGAATTTCAACAGTCATTTGCTCTGACTACTCTTGATCCATCGTGAATAATTTGCTTCGTTTGAGACACCATGGAAATCTTGAAGCAGATCTTGTTGAATACACCAAGCAAAGAAGTTGCAAACTTGAACGATGAACATTACCTAACTGAACTGTTTACCAATACTCGTCATTATCCACTGCTTCAGCTACCGTGTGATGTGCTAGCAGAGCAGAAGGCAACCCGTGCATGTCTGCATAGCCAGTACATGAGACTCAAACTACAAGTACAGAAAGAAATGGGAAGGTAAGGGAAATTTTCCAGGCAAAGTACAAAACACTTCGCTTTTACGCAAATTAATTCCAACCGAATTGGTTTTAGTAGTAACTTGTTGAAACCGATGATTCAGTCAAAAATATGTTAAAATTTCAAATAGTCTTAAAGATCTAATTAGAATAGTTTTTTCTCACATCAGTTTTCTTCTGCTAAATTGACTTTTTCCAACAGGTACTACGGCGCAGGTGGCTTCATTCAAACCCCTACTGGTGAATTCATAACTCCCGAGTTTGCCAAAGTCATCAAGGAAAAGGAAGCACCTCGAATGTTTGGCAAGATAACCATTCCCAACTCTGGCGGGAGTGGAGTAAGGCGAGGAGGGGGAGTGGTGGGAACAGGGGGAACAGGAGGGGGAACAGGAGGGGTATACAAAGTGTTGTTGGATAGAGAGGAAATCGCGAGACTGAACTCAACTCTACTTGTGACGTAATTCGTGATAGAAGTGCTAGTTTTGGATGTAAAATAAGCAATGTAAAATGATCTTATTGTGCTAATTTGATGATAATATATTTTAAAGTTTATAGGTCGATACTCGATATTTTAAACGAAAAACAGACGTCGTATCGACTTTTCATGTTTTAACTTTTTCATCGCACCAGCGGTTCAAGTGGGTTTGACTTCTGCTCGGTTTCATGTACCTACTCTTTTTGACGAAAACATAATCACATTACTGTGGGTTTATTACCTCTTTATTTTATAAGTCCTGATTGTACCGACCCATTTTCAGTAATCTACTAACTCTCTGTGTTACTATCGCTACTACTAACTCTCCGTTACCTTTGCTAGACATGATAAAGTAGAGTTCAGTCAACCTCAGCGGATACATGAGTCTGGAAAGCGTGCCACCAGCATCCATTTCACTGGAGGAACATGCCATGTACAACTGGAGAGACATGTTCATACAGATGTACCAACTTCAAAAGGTGAGTCCTACTCCGTTGCAAAGTTATTCGTGGTGATCATATCCGTTGCAAAGTTATTCCCGGTGATTTTCAGCAGGAACAGTGTTATTACATTTCAGGCTGGCACTCTGTGTGACATGACTCTCCGCACGGCTAGTGGTGATGTGTATGCTCATTCTCTGGTTCTTTACACGAGGATACCATACTTCAGATCAATGCTTCAGTTCGCTTCAGACAGGTTAGAAAGAAGAGGGACCGTTAATTTGTTGCCCATCTTCGTCTTGACTTTCCTCTGAGTTGTGAAAAATATTGAAAGCCGTCCTCAATGAATAGAATTTCAATGAGGCTGATGAATTCTTCGTGTTTTCCTTCATTCAAGATCTATCTTCTGCAGGCTGAAATGATCTGTAAATCTGTTAGGTATTCTCCCGATTAGGTATAAGATAGAACAAGCTGATTTGACATGCTATGCAAAGTCAACTGTCGAGAGCATCCTTCAGTTCGTATACATTGGTAAAACTCTTGTCGATACACTTGACGACCTTTTCCAGGTATCCTAAGAGATTTCCGTGAAGATTTTCCTTAATCAATCTTCATTTCGACTACGCGTCTTCTCGAATTTGAACTTTTATGAACGTGAAGTTATATCTAGAATACATAATACCTGTTAAGTGTCTTCTGCGTAAGTACGAAGTTTACAGCATAATCGAGCATTTAATCAAATCATTGGATTAACATTCAACAGTCGTACAGGGGGGTCGATAATCGACCGTCGATTGAAGTAGCAATTACCCTGAGATTTATAATTTACTGATGATCTCAACAGGCATTATACTCAGCGGCTGACATCCAGCTATGATTATGAATCCACCAGGTCTTCAGTTTGGCGGACTTCCTCCAAATCCCTAACCTGACCACATTCTGTGAAGAACGGATTTTCGAGCAATTCAACGTGGAAACGTGCGTGTCAATCGCCAACTTTGCCGCCAAATTCGCCACTTCCATCGCACCCGCCCGACAAAACCGGATAAAGCGTTACTTCCTCTCATCGTGGAACTATATCCTCCAGACACTGCCTCAGTGGACTGACCTGGAATACTCCGTGTTCCACTCACTGATCATGTCTGACGAATTCAATGTGAAGAATGAGGAGCAGGTGTTGCAGAGCGTGCTAAGTTGGGTCTCTGCCAGATCTGATACGCGGGCAGACAAGCTCCCCGGTCTACTGCAGGATGTTCGACTTCACATGATTGGAGAGGAGGTGTTGCGAGAATTGGAGGGGAACCCCTTGGTGACGTCATCATCACCCGAGTGTCGTCGTCTCATATCCGAGGGGCGGGATTTCGCGACGGCGCACGTCCGATGTGATACAGCGATCAGGCTAAAACCGAGGAACTATTTCGAGAAATGTGTTTATTTTTACTGCCAGTACGAAGCGTATCCGGAAGCGGTACGGTTTCCGCAGCCGAATTTCTCGATTGAAGAACCACCGGGGGCCGATCGGCGTTCAATTCGGCAGCTTATGACGAAGTATTCCGACTTGTATACCGCTGCGTACCAGGCGGAATTCAATAATTGTAATATCCTGGTGTATTCTAAAACCCATGATAGATGGGAGGATCATCTGGACTCGGTGCTGGCCGAAGATGGGAATTCTGGTGTCACCATGTCGTGGGCTGAGGTGAGAGAGAGCAATCAACCCTTTCATCNGTGTGTTTGTGTGTCTGAGTGTGTGTCTGAGTGTGAGTGTTTCTGAGTGTGAGTGTGCGCCTGTGTTACGTGTACGAAAGTTTTGTTCTTCCGAAAGCAGAGAGTTTTCCGATGAAATGGAATTCAATCTCCAGGACACACCACTAGTTGCTCTCGGTGATTCCATCTACTCTATCGGTAACCGACAGTGGAAGTTCGACAATATCCGACCCGAAGACGAGCACTACGATAAGGTCTTCTCCTTCGACCGGCTCCGGCAGGCGTTCTCGGCCCGGAGCCGACTGCCGTTTCCGGTTATGTTTAATGCGTGTTGTAGTTTGGAACGGGAACAACGATTGTTCAGTTGCGGTGGAACTCGACCTGATATAGGTGGGTTATCACTAATCACAATTAGCTGTCGACAATCTCTGGTTAATCAGTTGTCTTTATGACAGTCGAAAACCTACTGATTAGGTGTCATTGTCTTATTATCATGTTTGAAATTCTAATAGGGATCGGATGTGTATGATCAAGACTCTTCATGATTCCATAGATCGGCATTCCCTTCACCGATTCCTATTTTCGATCTAAAACCGCGACTCCGATCGCTAATCCACGGATCCTACTCCCAGGTATTTTCGGACCGAGTGACGGTCATACAAACGTCTCCACCGCTCTTCTCTCTGACGACACTGTATCCCTGTGGGAGTCAGTGTCGAGTATGATCTGTGAGAGGAGCAATCACTGTGCCGTTTCCCATCGTAATGGACAGGTTTTCGTTGTGGGCGGTGAGTTGTCCACCTCAGAACTGGATGGATGTCCACATTCTGAAATTTGGGATGCAGGGACGGATAAATGGACAGAAATGTCTAATCCGAGTTGTAATCGAACCAAGTTCTCGGCTTGTTCGGCCTCCGGGCGGATCATGGTGTTCGGCGGGTTTTCTCTCGATGAACTGCACAGCGACTTCACCTGGGAGGCGTACGACCCGCGAGAGGGGTTGTGGTCGTCCCCTCAACCAATTCCCAGACACAAAGGCGCCGTCACGTGTCTCCTTGACAACGATGTGTTTCTGATCGGAGGGGAGAAGTGGAATAACGCGACCACGTGTGACGTGAGGACACGTGATGTGCACGTGATGGATGTTAGGATGAGGGATTGGAGGGAGGGGAGATCCCTACCACTTAGACCGGATCCTGCGCTCTGTGATTTGGATTATATCCTACACTTCGAAATGGGTGCTGAGTCGTATGAGAGGGTCCCGAGACCGACCGGCGCCGTGACTTTTGGGTGAATGTTGGTGAACGTCGATTTAGGTTTTCAAAAGCTCACCTATTCATTTCGGTACCCAAATGAATAGGTACTAGAAGCGATTTTCTGCTTTAAATGAAGTAATGATAGGTATTGATGTTTATAATTGTTTATAGATGGATTGAGATGAGTTTATTGCTTTATTGTACAGAATTATTTGAATCATTTTAATGTTAATTTCAATTTTTCCTACATAAACACCGTTTTGATTAGGAATGATTATCTTATGACAAATCTCCATATATTTTGCACATTGTATTCGAGTCCATTCATCTTATATCGACTTGTTTGTTCCCAATTGTATTGGCAGTGTAGGAATTCGAACCAAATGAGTACCTATTTTCAGGCATGGCGAAGCATGTAAATACAATTCGATAGCCTCTCATCTCCGCCATCATTGATAACCATACTAGTACCTAACACCACTCTCTTGACACCACTCCCCTGACACAACTCCCCTGACACCACTCTCTTGACACCACTCCCCTGACCATGAGTTGCACGTGGTGTTGCGTCAAGTGTAGACCACGGTATAAGCGACACGTGGACAACATTTTCCCCGTTGACCCAGTGGACGGGCTGGTGAAGGGTGAGATGCAGAAACTCACCTATTACGCCCTCACCAATCCTCGGAAGCTGGACAGAATTGGCAACTACTTGGTAAGAAACATTTTCATAGGGGAATGTCCCTTATTCGTATGAATCTCATTAAATTTGTGCAAAAAGGGCTGCGATCACTCCCAGACAATTCATATCTTCCCCTGTTGATGATGGCTCGACATCATCTATTTCTCTAGTGAAAGACGTACTGATGAGTACTGATGAGTACTGATGAGTTCCCTCACAGGCGGAATACCTAAGTTACTACGTAGATCACCGACGGAAAGACTTCGCGACGATCTCAATGAAAGCGATGGAGCAGCTTCTCCAAGCGTGCCGCTCCGCCTCAATCAACCTGTTTGTCGAATCGTTCCTGCGAATGGTACAAAAACTCCTGGAATCGCCCGAACCGACGCTCCAAGTCCTCGGATCGACGAGTTTTGCCCATTTTGCCAACATCCAGGAGGATACTCCGTCCTACCATCGCCGCTACGATTTCTTCGTCTCCAAGTTTAGTTCCATGTGTTGGAGCAATGTGAAGAATGACACAAGTCGGGCTGTCCGTCAGGCAGGACTCCGCGGTTTACAGGGGGTCATCCTGAAGACTGTGTCCGATGATCTCCAAGTTAACATCTGGGAGGATATCCATATCCAGAAAATAATGCGGGGTCTCCTCGTGAACATTCACGAGGGGTACACAACCTCGGCCACATCCCCCGGCCAAACTCGGTCAATGTCACCGTGGGAAAGTGAGAATTCCGATCCGATAGCCGATATCGATCCCGATATCCTCGCTCGGCACGTACTCCAAGATCTTGTTAGTCGGGCATCCTACGGACACATCAAGTCTCTGATGATGCCGTTTCTACACTTCCTGGATAATCAGAAGTTGTGGATACCGAACAAATTCCCTATTCATTGCATGAACCTGATCATGCATTCGATACAGATGTCAAGTGCGTACATTGCGGTGGATTTGTTACTCGCCCACTTGGATGAGCATAAAGGTGGTGGAGCGCCGCTCAGGTGGGACCTCAATGTTTGTCGCTGGTCCATTTAATGAAATTTATTGGATATCGATATCCGCTCCACTTTAAGCAATCTCAAGTGCTGGATACATTTCAACTCCCTTAAAATATTTCCTTGTGTTCAGGTGCAGTATTGTCGAAGTCGTATCGTCTGCAGTGACATCTGCTTCCTGCGAGAGCATCGGTCCAACCATACTCGAGATATTTGGACGATTGTTGAAGTATATGAAGTTGAGTGTGGCGACGTGCAATGAGGAAAATGTCTCCCTCGAGACCATACAAGGTTGGTACATTATTTAATATTCGCTATTAAATGGTTGTACCAGCCGACGACAGCCTATCGGGAAATCGAGGGAAATTTCTTCTCAGATGTTAGGTTAGAAAGGTTAGAAGTCACGTGACGAACAGCTCCTCGGGGAAGCGAGATAGAGCCAAAATGTGACCGGGAGTCGATTCAGCGTCCAAAAATACATGGGAATGCATAATATTTGAATGAAAATGGGACGAAAAATTTTCGTCGAGTTTCTTATCCGAGATCGGTGAAATTGAATCGAGTGACTCCACACTTTTGTACGTCGATTTCGAGGGTTTCGAATGAGGATTTTTCTAGCTCTGACGTCATTATTTTTCCACCAAATCATCTCTCCTACTCTCACACTATAAGTATCGACCCTCTTGGCGAAGATTTGAAGTTCATACTCGACGTGACGACACGCCCAAATGACGATTTCAAACCTGTGAGAAGCAAACACAACAAAAACTCGAAAATCAATGAGACACACCGACACCAAAAAACCGCCCAAGACTATTTTACAGGGGGCATACTAAATATAGGTGTTCCTAGCCTATTTTTTGACGTAGAATTCAAATCCGGAGGAATTTTTGAGCTAGCTCATCGGGAAATTGAGTGAAATTCTGATTTCTTCTCAGATGTAAGGTCAGAAGTCACGTGACCAACAGCTCCTCAGCGAAGAGAGATAGAGCCAAAATATGACCGGGAATGGATTCAGCGTCCAAAAATAGTTGGGAATGCATAGTATTTGCATGAAAATGGGACGAAAAATTTTCTTCGAGTTTCTGATCCGAGATCGGTGAAATTGAATCGAGTGACTCCCCACTTTTGTACGTCGATTTCGAGGGCCTCGAATGAGGACTTTTCTAGCTCTGACGTCATTATTTTTCCACCAAATCATCTCTCCTATTCTCACACTATAAGTATCGACCCTCTTGGCGATGATTTGAAGTTCATACTCGACATGTAACCACGCCCAAATGACGATTTCAAACCTGTGGGAAGCAAACATAACAAAAACGCGAAATTCAATGAGACACACGGACACCAAAAAACGGCCAAACACTATTTTACAGGGAGCATACTAAAAATATGTGTTCCTGGCCTATTTTTTGACGTAGAATTCAAATCCGGAGGAATTTTTGAGCTAGCTCATCGGGAAATCGAGTGAAATTCTGATTTCTTCTCAGATATTAGTTTAGAAGTCACGTGACGAACAACTCCTCAGGGAAGCGAGATAGAGCCAAAATGTGACCGGGAATCGATTCAGCGTCCAAAAATACATGGGAATGCATAGAATTTGCATGAAAATGGGACGAAATTTTTTTCGAGTTTTTGATCTGAGTATCGGTAAAATTGAAATGAGTGAATCCATACTTCCGTTTCTAGGGTCTCAAATGAAGACCGACGGCACCATTTTTCCACCGAATCATCTCTCCTACTCTAACACTATTTTGATAACCATAGTCCATCCTCGCTACAAATCCTCTCATCCCAGGAGAAAAAGTGTTCCAAGACAGCCTGGTCCTGTCAGTCGGTCAATTTTCCCATGGTATCCAAACATACCAGAAGATCGAGGTGTGCACGTTCATTCTCCAGAATCTGCCCTCGTCTCTCGATACGGAAGAAGATGCTCAATACGAGACTATGCTCCTGCAGTGTATCATAAAGATTACGTCACTGCTCAATGTATCGACCAGTGATAAGGCAGTGGGTTTACCAACACTTTTCCCACTTTCACTGATCATACCTCTTCAGGTTTGTGAGAAGAGAGGGGGTATATTTTCCATTTCTTGGGTTCAAAGTAATGATCGCATTAGTAGCCGTGAATAAAGAATACTGTAGTTGAAATTTTGAGATAATTGTTCCTAAGATTTCAGACTATTTCTGAGGCACACACAGTACAGTGTACACACACTAACCCAAATCATTTTAGCGGCTCTCAATATCCGATGAAGCTAAGACCCGGGCGATGACCCAGCAGATCTTCCACTCAATCCTGGACAGACACAACAATCACGAGAAGGTTGTACCGTCAGTCACACTTGGCGAACTGCCAGAGGAGAACATCTTCGTTGGTGAGTACTGAGTAAGACTGCGACTAAGTCAATGCGTAACCGTGAAAAAACGCGCTATACCTACCGTCATGACGCGTTATACTGAAATAACGCGTGATACTGAAATAACGTGTGATTCCCTCCTTCCCAGGCGCTCAGAAGAAACAAGACGTTCTCTTCTTCAAGAGGAACGGTCCTGAGATCTACCTCCACTTGTATGAGAGTCTACTCAAGGAAGATAACGATCTGGACAATTACACGTGCGTCTTCAGGACTGCAGTGCTGTGGTGCTTGGAGGTCCCTGTTGATGAGGTACACATGAGAAAAAGCTGAGGGATATATAGCTTCTGATAGGGGGATTGAGTCACACTAGAGCAAATTGTTGGAGCTCTGCCGTAGCTCTATCGTGGGTGCTAAGGAGGGCAGGGGAGGAGGGGTAGGGAGAAGGGCGGATTAATTTCAAACTGATTGGATTTGGCCTATATCTGGAACTAAACTGATTCCAGAAGGAAAGATAAAGTTTTTCATGAATTGAATATCAGGTATTGGTTGAGTTGGTATACATGGTATTTGGACTGCAGGATGAAGTAGCAGCATCCCCAAATAGTAGGAGTAATTCTAACATCATACACGCACTGGTTGCTGCTTTCCTGGTCTTCGCAGCCAGGTAAACCACACAATGGTAAACCACACAGTGGTAAACCGCACAATGGTTAACCATACAATATTGCTGTATATAATTCATTGTATCTCTCATCACTCTCACTCTCTACAGGTACTCACGTAACGAAGCACTGTTACAGCACATCAATAACATCATTAGGAAGAGACAAGCTGACAAACCGCACCTCTTACCCGGTGTTGCTTTCTCCTGCATCGATAAGGACAGGTGGGTGTGGAATGGGCGTGCTTTTCCATCATTACTGAATACTGAGGGTACGCCAGAAAAGATAGACGTGAACGCTAAGAATGTTACTTCTGATGAGAGTTTCTGGAACAATGTCTGGCTGCTACAAAACACCCCAATACGCCAGCCCAAAGTAGCTGATAACCACAAATTTTGTGGTGTGCGCGAGTTTTTCCGATATCATCCCTCTCTCTCTCTTCCTCTCAGTGAGATAAACTCTACTGATGAGAGCACAGAATCCCTGTCGTCATACCTGTTCGACGCTAGTATCGTATCAGAGTGTCTGAACCAACAGGGGACTAACGTGGACCGCTTATCAGACCCTTATCAGTGCAAGAAAAGTGAGTTACTCGAGATTGTGAGGAGATGAGAGGGTGAATTTGCGGAATCAGGAAAATATCATCCTTATCAGAAGTACCTGATAATCAAGAACTTTGATTTAAGATAAATCATTCATTTCCCAAATCTTTGTATTTTAGAGCCAAGTGAAACATCAGTTGATGGTAAGTGAATTCGCTGGTTGGCTCATGTTGTTAACGTCCGAAAGAATGACTTTGTCCAGTCCATTCGCTTGGTGACCCGAAATTCTGAGCATAATATAAGATGAATCGAAAATTTCGATCTTAGTGTCCAAGCGCATGGACTGGCCAACCTCAGTTATTTCAGCTGCTAGATGTTTCAAGGGGGTGTAGTAACAGTGTAACGTAGTTTCAGTTGTTCATGTTCAAATAGACTTGATCAATTTTCGATTGAATTTGAGAGAATGAACGACGATTGATAGAAACTGATAGAAAGAGCCCCCTTTCCCAATTTGGAACATAATTATGTTGCCCCTGGAGCTAGTGCCGCTATATTCGAGCTGAGCTCAACAAGTTCCTATTTTTGCATGTGACGTAGCATAGGTATTAGGTACATAGAGTAACATAGAAGAAGCAAACATGGTCCCTATTGCGAATGAAAAGCAACTGCCAACTTGTCAAATAGGTCCCAACTCATTTTCCTTCCTAGGACTGACAGTTCCACGCACGCCAGAGTCAGTGAAGTCTCTACGGGCTACCCTCCTGGACGCTAGAGTCTCAGATGTACAGGTGAGGTGTCAAGGGTCAGGAATGGTGTCAAGGGTCAGAATATGTTGTGTCAAGGGTAAGGTCAATTAGGAAAACAACGATAACTTCGAGCAGCATTTCCCCTCAGATAAGCCTGAAAGAGGAGATCACATTCGATACTCTGAAGCAAGCGCTGCAACACAGACAGCAGTCTGCACTTGGGTCCACCTCTAAGGAGCGACTGATAAGTCAGGAATCGTATGACGAATGTATGGCCCGGAGTTCTGAAAAATTCTCACAGATCACCGCCCTCAAGCAGCAGATATTCAACAGCTTCAAGTAAGAAATTGGGAGTGTTGTATTGATGAGTTTGGGCAGTCATTAGTGAGGTAATTATGGATTCCTGGAATGAAATGCGCGTTGCTTTTCGGGCTGTCGCTGTTTATCTGTTTGGTTTGCGTCGCGCGCGACTCGAATTTTCCGGCACAACCAATTCATCCGATCACAAGCGCCACGCGCGTTCTTACAATCGATCGCGTGGAAAATATGCGCGAGAAGTTACTATATTTATGTTGTGTTTATAAGATGTAGGGTGTTATCAAGTTACCAGCGAGGGTCTAAAGCAACCCTTCAACGTTCACCCCATACTATGATTTCTCCATTTTCAGAGGAGGAGACGTTTCGCCTTCCGAATCATTACACTCTCTTATCGACCTAGACAATCTTAATAACCTATCAATTGAATTGCCTGACATGTATGTTTACTAGGTTCCAAAGTTTTGTCACGAGACTTTTACTACTTCCAATGTTTTGATTTTTTGCGAAATTTAATTTATGTTTGCATCATGTAATGTGTGTGAGTATGATTATTATTATTGAGACAGCTAAGTGAAGTTTGCGTTAAAATTCGATTGTTGAGTTGGTGATGAATACAGTTTGTGGCTTGAATAGGGCATATACGTTTACGATAATTTCGGTTTTGATTATGAAGGAATAATATTCTTAAAACCTTTTTTGCATAGAAGTTTTAATCAATGTTCTTACTTACTGTATATTTAAACTCGTAAGAATAAGAATGTGGCTTCAATAAATAAAGAAATAAGACACATCAACCTTTAATTTAACCTCTTCATATTTCATATAGCAGCACAAGTTTTCGTCAAATCTATGATTTACAGGCATATTGTTATTGATTAATTTTTGTGAAAATTTAAGTCTTCCTTTTTTCGTGATGGTGAATCTTATCACGATCCTCCTTAGCTTGTTCATTTTATTGATGTTTCATATTCAATCTGCAATGAATCTTCATTTTCACCGTTCATCAAACTTCCATTCACAATTTTACCATCATTTATCATGCGACATTCTATTTTCTCATTCATTTTTTCATCCAATTCCCTCAGAACGACTATTTCTTCATGCACACAGCAACACCTAATGTTTTCCGGTTTCTTGTTAGCACTATTTCTGCTACCACTCCCCATGAATATCTGATCATCACTTTTCTTCTCAAACGAATATCGGTTCTCGTCGAAACTGATCCTTTTCTTGACCGTTGTTTTCTCGATGCGATCGGTGATCGAATCTTTTCGACTCCGATCCTCGATTATAATCCCGGCTGTTTTAAGATCGGGAAGCACGATACAGTCTGGCCTGCGAATAAGTTGTACGATGAATTCATTACATTTCTATTTTGGCCGATCATGCTTTAATTGGAGAGTAAATAATTTTAATTGGAAATAATATGAAATGTACAGGAGTTTGTTCAAATGAACTACCGATAATTCGACCTCACGATCGCCATAGTTCTCACCCTGTCATAAGATTAGCATCCCTCACACCTGCCACCGCTACACACTGCCCTGCGTTTTGCTCCTTCAGTGGGGTACTGCTTAACGCCTGTCATAGTGATATGGATGGTGTAGATTAATGGTGTACACCTTGAATGCGTAATTTCCTTTCTCCCGCTTTCGTTTTCAGCAATTTTAGAGGATGTTTCCCTATTTTCGGATATTTCCCTCATGTTGTTCAATCTTAACCACGTGATTCTCAATGTGCACGATTCTGTGTACCACATACCTTGCTAGCACCTCTTTCCGATTTCGCTCTTTGTAGTGAAGGCAGATAGTGGAATATGTAGATGGCTGAATTGGCACCCGCATTCAGGGCTGGTAACAGTAGATCTGCGATTGATAGCATTGTAATCGCTTGGATGAAAACGATCATCGATTTGAGGGATTCTCATTAGTTTCAGCAGTTAATATTTATCTTCAATCATCGTTTTCTTCAATTGATTGTTCACCTGCGAGAATACGGATGTATGCTGGATAGTTTGTCACGTGAGAAGGAGGATTCGGGTACTTCAGTAGGTAGAAAAACTGAAATATAAGGTCCGAATTATGAGATCCAACAATCGTTTCTGCTGAACGATCATTTCGTATTCAATTCCTCGCAATTATTGAGTAATCCATTGGTTATCTAGCTCACCAGTACTCCATTTTGTAGCGAATACCCGATCACGTTAGTGATCACGAGTAGGAATGCAGTTGTGAGAGCACGTTTCCCTGACTCTGCTATCACGTGATCGGAACTCCGTCTGTCATGAGATCTGTCGTTCTTCCGACGTATCAGGAAACGGTGTGATCTGACCACTGCTATACCTGTGTGTGTGTGTGCGTGTGTCTATCCTTTTTTTCATTGTTCAATGTTTAGTTGTAGTGAGATTGCAGTATTACACATCAGCTTACCTAGCAGGATGTTTCCACAGATGGTCAGAGTGAAGGGCAGAAGTGCGAGAATGAGTTTAACCCAGATATAGTAGAATAGTGTAGGGCTGGTGGGGTTCACGACCACTTTAGGTATACCTGTGAGGGAGAAAAGAGGTAGGATATTTGCCCAAAGTTGAGTGATGTTTTGGAGATTTGCCAGGTTTTTGGGTCTGATGCTATAGTGATGAGATTAGTATCCATTCACAATCCTAGTTTTTGTTTGGTTTTCCAGTTAGGAATATCTCACCTGTACACGTGCTGTAAGCGAAGTCGTAGACAGAGGAGAAGAGAAGGGATTCCAGACAGATGTTTGTTGCGAAGCAACACACTATAGCAACGCCCGTGCGATTAGAGGTCAGGAAATACCTGGATCAAGATTTGGTTGTTTCAATAGCAATGGCTTCAGCGACGGTTTTAATAAGTCTGGTAAATTTTGGATCGCTTTTCTGTATTTCAAGATAGTTTGGTAAGGAATCACAAATCTAGTTCCTTTTTCATCGGAAATCACGGCTTCGGATTCTTCTTACCTTGATTGGAAGGGGAATGTGTAGACAACACCTTTTATAGCTGTGAGGAGGAAGCTTATGAGTTGAGCTATGAACGGGAAAACCTGTGGAATAAACGATTAAGTTAGTAATCATCACTTATCCTGTGTCATAGTTTTAGCACTTATAATCGGTTAAATTAATAGGTTGGAGCAGTTCGATTAAGGATCTCAATGTGTTAACTTGATACAGTTAAGTCAAGAATCTCTTGCCCACATCATATTAATTCACGTGTGATTGATTATAATTCGAACATTCTTTACCACCCACCATGAAGCACGTTACACATTCCAGGATCCCACATTATGATAGGACATACATGAAGCCCCATTACCTATTATAGGTACTTATGATAGCAGTAATTCTCACCCACCAAATAATGGCAGTGAAATTTCACCGTGAGAGTGGACAACACATTTTCATGTACTCTGCGAGCTACTATTGGACACTATGATGTTGACGTGGGCGTGGAGGTATTTTTGAGAGAAACTCACGTTATTGACAAAACCTCCCAGACGTATGCCCCATGCGAGTGTTAGGGAAGTGGGCGTGGGGAACCTCTTGTGAAATAGCAGTACCCCGNTATAGGTACTTATGATAGCAGTAATTCTCACCCACCCAATAATGGCAGTGAAATTTCACCGTGAAACTGGACATGCACTCTGCGAACTACTATTGGACACTATGATATTGACGTAGGTGTGCGTATTGACGTGGGTGTGGCGGTATTTTTGAGAGAAACTCACGTTATTGACAAAACCTCCCAGACGTATGCCCCATACGAGTGTAAGGGAAGTGGGTGTGGGGAACCTCTTGTGAAATAGCAGTACCCCGCACACCAGCGTTGGGATTATCTGGGAGAGAGAATGTATAATGTATAGATAATGTATAGGATGTACCGTGTACAATGTATAGATAATGTGCATTGTACTATGCATAGAATATACACTGAACAATGTATATTATACCATGTACAGAATGTTCTGTTCACATTTATCGTCACTACTTTCTTTCAAATTCACCACCCTTCTTCACAATTTATCATCAATTCCGATTCCTCCTTTTTCTCTTACACTACTAATACTCCCTCCTTCACCATACAGGCATGTAGTGGTACCATAGTAACCGATGATGACAGTACACGCAGTGATGAGTCATCACTGATGACATCACACAATCAGTGATGACATGATGACAGTTACCTGGGTAGCATCCACAACGGCCATGGCAATGAACAGGATCCAGGTTATCTTTATCTTGACGAGATGTTGGTTGTAAAGGAGTAGAACGAGGGAGAAGATGTTACCAACTCCCCCAACGAATCCTGAAAACAGGTCAGTTATATCAGTCATTCCCTAGCCCCCCTTCCAGTCAGATATATCAGTCATTCCCTAGCCCCCTTTCCAGTCAGATATACCANTACCAGTTATTCCCTAGCCCCTTATAATTCCAGTCAGTTATACCAGTTATTCCCTAGCCCCTTATTATTCCAGTCAGTTATATCAGTCATTCCCTAGCCCCCTTTCCAGTCAGATATACCAGTTATTTCATAGCCCCTTTCCAGTTCGGTACCATTTTTTGGAGCCCGGTTTTTATTTCCGTGGGGGCTCTCGATTCGGGAAATAAAGCCGCGCTCACAACAAAAACCGGACGCAATTCTGTATTATTTTTTCGTGGTTATGTCAAAGAGTGACATCAAACCACAGTAAATGTCACTATCTTTTCCCGGTAACAGACCTATCATGATGAGCAGTAATCCCAGTGAAATGTCGGCTTCCTGATCGAAATATCTGGAATCTTGGTAGATATGTCCACTTTCAAAACTTGTATTGAAACATGTTACGTTCATTCTGGGTAGTTTTTTGGCATAGAAATATCAAATCGGAACCACTCAATGCGAACATCTGACTATGACAATCGCAAATTGGCGGCTAGGTAAAGATTTAGATTGGAACTGACTGTGAGCAAATCCATATTAATGAGAATCAAGATAAAACAAACGACCAACACCTATCTATGGTAATATCTATGGTTATTTATGGTTATCACTATGGTTGCGGGAAATAATTTGAGAGAAACATATCTTGAGAGGAACCATGTCCCTCACAAACACAATCACAATGTGTCGACTTAGTAACAGCTACTGAGTGAGATACAATTTGTATCAACACAATGACATGTGATGGTGACACATTAGCTCTCAATAACTATTCTCGATTGACACCTATCACGATACTATGTGTGTGTGTGTTGTCATTTTGTTATTGCAATTCTGTATTATGCATGATGCATGATGGTATGAGACACCAACATAGCATATGAAGGTTTTGTCATTAATATATTCATAAATCAGAAATCAGAATTTTATCGATTCACATAACACATGGTAGGTACGTTATATCAAGCCATTTATAGGGTCACAAAGCAACGTTTACGTAGTGAGTTGGTAATATAGATACTATCTACCTACTTCACTAAGTTGTGTCATAGTTGATCCAGTATGTTTAGACTTTGATTCGGATATTTGTTGAGATTGCTAAATAATCACAAATGATTGTCAGTAAATAGCGGAAAAGGGGCACAAAACGAGGATAACCGCAGACAGCTACTGTGACAAGTGACAACTCCTCAAATAAAATAATTATTCGATTTAATAAAATCTTTATTTTAACAATATTAACCGTTATAATGACGTAAGTACAGCGTTCATATTATACATGAAGTGTGACTTGAAGTGATACCTAGAGAGTACGAATATTGCTCCATTCCCCACGCCATATTTTCTCCTAGCGCTAGTGTTCAGTGTTCACTTCGACACATGAAGTAAGTATATATATCGTATCGGAATTATAAATGACAATGTACGCTACACAAGAAGCAGTAGTGTCGTAATGAAATTGTTTCCTACAAGCTTCTAATAAACCTAGAGCCCCAAAGTACCAACTTAATATTGGGCCGTATTCATTGTCTCACACTTCAAATGATTCTATTTAATTCCAAGGAGGTTAATTACTAAACTGATTGGTTATTGATGATCAATGATGCGACCAAAATATTTGACATCCAATCAATTACCTGAGCCTCGGTACACCTTCACATGAGTGGCGTCTTTTACTAGAAAGTCGATATAGTGCTGTTAGCAGGATACCATGTGAACAAGAATCAGTCTGATACTCAATCATACCCTTCCAGTAATCCCCCCTCAATTTCAAACAGCGTGTGGTTTTGCTGCAAAAATGTATCGGTATTGGTATAGCAGTACGGATGGAACACTTGGTTATTGGTTATCGGTATCAGTAAGAACTTCTGGCAATCAAGCAAATGAGGATACTCTCAAAAATGCGGTTTCTCGTGGATGTTTAGTAATGAGCTTAGCAGTAATACTAATAGTGGAATGATATTATGGTGTCAGTCAACACGCGGGCAGTTATAGTGTCAGCTGGATGTGATTGAACGTTTGAAATTAATGAAAAAACAACAACTAGTGTCATTGTTTTCAGCATGGGATGTCGCACATGTTGTGATGTAATTTGATAATAGTCGTGGTTTATGATATAGGTGATTGATGTTCAACACATCCTTGTCACATTACTGTCAACACGTCACTCATAATAATAATAATAATAATAATAATAAAATAAGGTGGTTTATACTCATGTGACGGGTGACCTTCAAATGAGTCTTCAGGCGCAGAGATGCTTGAGATAGATGAGGGGCCATGCGATCGACGTCAAATTGATGATGCCTTACATACTGCAATTCAAGCGAGAATAATTCTGTAAAATGGAAAATATTAAGCGATCAGAATAAAGTGGTGTAGAATTATACGTGTGTGGCGGTAAACAGATTCCCGCATATAAACACTTACACATGAACCACGCACCTACTCAATCGTCATTGTAGGATTTCACCTTACCCTTGCTGGCGGGATTTTATCCCTGGCAAGCAAAAAGTGCTGTAAAGCTGCTAAATTCCGCCCTACCGTCGGGGCGGATTGAAAATCGCGTGCACCGACGGTAGGGTAAAATCCTACAAAATCGTCATGACCTAATGATGAAACTATTCTCCCGATTATAGTTACACTAGGCATGAGTGAAGCAACCTATGTATATAGCATAACCATAATCCTAACTAATAGTAATCCTAATACACCGTGCAGTCGCTGTTAGTAGGACTAGGAAGAAATTCAAAATTTTGAAATAAAGGGGTTGTGGGGTAGGAAAGAGACTGATAAAAGTTGATGCGATGCCTGATGATATCCGAAATAACAAGATCCAATCTAACATGGAATAGAGGAATAGGAGCCCAGCTCTATTCGAGTATTCGACCACCTAACTACCCAACTACATTTAAAGAAAGAACACCTAACTACCCAACTATATTTCAAGAAAGAAAAACAGCGCATTTCGGGATATATCCATTCAAGGTGACGTATCCCGAAGAGCGATCATATACTGTAATCAGGATGCAATATAGATATAATCGTGTATCCCGGTTTCAGCTTAGCGTGATTAATAATATATTTCTTGAAAAAGTGCTGAATATCGACGAACTTAATTTGTTCTGTGCGATCGAAATGCGATTGAATGATGATAAAGTGTCCGATTTATAAGTAGGATAACGATATGTGACTGATTGCGGGATATTGCAATCGTAAATCTGATGATCCCCCTAAATTTGCTGTGCGTCACGGCATGCGTGTTGCTATGGAAATAGGAAGTGCAGTTGGTTGCACGTGCAAGAAGTGGTAGCCTGTGAACTTATTTCAAACCTATGGGAAGCAAACACAACAAAAACGCGAAAATCAAATCTTATTAAAGTTAAAGTATATCAGCAGTTATTGGAAACAAAATCATTTACTCTAAAGTTTTCAGCAGTTTCTCTTGCTACTACTTTCTCAATCTCATTAATTTTTGCAAACATATATTGTCCTCCCCATCACTAGTTGCATGTTCCCTCCAGACAGCACATTTCCAGACTCGATGTCGGTCTCCCAGTGGTGTTTGGTCCCGCTGCGCCATAACCGGCGCCCTTAACGAAACACCTCTTCGCCTCATGCTTGTACCCAATAGCTCTGCAGCCCGGTGTTGTGCGACATTTAGCCACACAGGATTCGAATGTAGGGAATCCGTCATAGTAACCAGGGGTGAGTTGGGCTCCGGGCAGATTTATCTCACTCAGGGTACACTCAGCGATTGTCCCGCCGACAGCGCCACCTTGTTCCTCCTCGCCACCCTCCTCATCGCCACCGCCGTCCTCACAGTGGCAATCACCCCGGATACAGCACATTTCAGCGCTGATTGAAGCAGCATCGTTGAGAGGGGTTCTGTTGTAGTTGATAGTCTTCACGAAGCATCGCTGAGGAGCAGGTTTGAACACAATAGCTTCACATCCAGGTAGACTCTGACACTTGGCTACACAGGCAGAGTAGTCGGGTATCCCGTTATAGTAACCGGGTGTCATCTGAGCGGCAGGGAGTGCTTGTCCGTTGAGCATGCACTCGGCTATAGTTGCCGGGTTCTTCACACATTGCCCACCGGTCTCTCCTCCAGCCCCACCTTCTTCACCACCAGCCCCGCCTTCTTCTTCACCACCAGCCCCACCTTCTTCTTCACCTCCTGCACCTTCATCAATTTCTTCTTCCTCGCCCCCTTCATCAATCTCTTCTTCTTCCTTTTTGCAGAGTGGCGGACAACCAGCCTTCAGATAACTGGTCTCAGCCTTCTCACATTTCTTCAGTTTCTTTCCCTTGATCTTACCATTCTTCGTGGGACACTCTTCAATGTCCAATTCGTCACTAGATGGATTCCATCCTGGAATCAGTGAAAATTAGGGCAACTCGTACATTTAAAAACGAACATTTCCGTGATAATTCCGATCAAGGAATCTCAATCAATATCATAGTCATCCACATTGCACACACCTTTTTTCAGACAATTCTTGAGGTTTTTCTTCCATTTGTCACAACCGTCCTTTTTCTTTTCTTTTCCCTCTCCCTTGTCTTTCTTCCCAGCAGCGAGGTGAAGCTGCAAGAGCACCAGCAGGAGCACAGCTATGGCCACACTGACCCTCATATCCTGACAATCTAGGAGAGGTTGTGAGCAAATACAAGATTAAAGGAGCATATTTCATTACTAGGATTATATGGCGGGTCGAGGGTGCGTGGAATAAGTTGACATGACAATTGACAGTGGACGTTAGATCGCATAGCAGTGGAGTGTGGAGGCCGCAATTCAAATACGGTTCCAATAAAAGTGAGGTGACGGTTAAAAGGAAAGATTATGATGCACACTAAATCTAATGGAAAATTGCGGAAAATGATGGATCAACGGAGTGTGTAAACTGTAAGCATGGATCGCAACTATAAACTTAAAGTGCAAGTGACGATGTTGTGCATGTAGGGTTCTCCCTACCGTCGACTCGGCACAATCAAGATTCCCGGGGCAAAATCCCGCCAGCGAGGATAGGGACTAGGGAGACATCCTGCAAGGGGCGATTATGCTCGTGTGTTATATGATGTATGACGACTCTGATCTATTGCACTTGCAGCACAGAAAGATGTCAGTTAATTGACAATTGTCGTGTGATCACAGAGTTGAGAGTATTATAGGGGAGCAATACTAACACCCAATCTCAAGCGTGAAATTCCAATGCTGTTGTTTAGTGGCGCCAACAGAATGGGTACGCTCCGATATCTAAATCTTCGTTTCCGTCACCAAGTTAACTCCCCCTCTTAAAGGTTTAATTATCACTGACACTCCCATCAATTTCCGGTGGTCGTGCGAGCACATTGTTCACAAACCCGGTTCCATTGTGTTTCTCCCGCCCTACAATAACAACGATCACAAAACAGAGCACATGGAAACACACGCTGCTCCTAACGTTCCGTGCAGTTCACATGAATAGAGGGCTGAAGTTATTGGAGGAATTTCAGCAGGTAACATGGGGAACATGGTTTCCGTGGACCATGGGTCGTTTATCTATATTTTGTGTGACGTTTTAAGGAAAAAACAGACTCTCGTAGCGTTAGATAATCATGATACAAGCCCTGACGCCTATTTAGACTCGAAATAAAACAACGACTTCCAAGTTATTTATGTGAATAAAATTTCCAATCCAACATTTCATCTTGGTGACATAAAACTCACATGATATCATCTTCAAATTGGAACAAATTACTTAATCTTATAGAAACGGTGCCAACACGTGACTCTCTTTGATAGGGTCATATCGAAAATCTTATCAGTATCATTGTATCGAATCAATCTACAAATTAGTTATCTTAGGATAACTTCATAGTCTCTAGTCTCTACGTCACTCGAACCACGGTGACTCAGTTACCCAGAAAAGTCATCTGTTTCATATCCATCATCATCTCAGGACCTCATTTATGTACTAGTCCGGGCATACATTGCCAAAATTTGACGTTTGAGAAACTAATTGATATGAATCTGATTCCACTTCTAGTAGGCCCCAATAGGTCTCTAGAAACACCAGAAAAAATGTTCGCACTGTACGCAATGGAGAAATCGGTTTTTGGGCCACGCCCTTTTTTTACCTCATTTATGTGCTGACCCTAATAAACCGGCGCCCTAACAAATCTCAAATCTCGCGCATATCCATAATCCACAATCAAAATTTACTTGAAGGGATGGGGATGTTCGATCACAGTTTTATGTATCGGAATCTGGTTATATTTGTCCCTCTTTCGGCTCTCCATAGCCTTGGTGATCACATGACTCACTTTCGGCAATATCGGTTCCGGCTCCTTCTTCGGCTTTGTTGGTTTTAACTTGTTCATCTTTGCCCTGCTTCCCGGTCCCATCACCATCTCGTAGTTCTCTATAAACTCCTTCTTAAAGTTCTGCATCGTCTGAGCTTTCTCCACCAGAGCTAGCTTCGTGATATCACCGGCAAGTGGCACAAATTCATTGTCCATCCCCATGGAGATGACCTTGTTGTGACCCTTCTTCTTCCGCTTGGTATGGGTTGTCGTGGTGGTCGGGGGACCAGGGGTTGTATGTGATACCGAGTCCCGAGATGAGAGAAGGACGTTACTCTGGTTTGTCCGGACATTGAGGTTGGTCGTGGAGGTTTGTACTGTTTCCTCAGGTGGTGCCACGGGTTTCGGATCTTCGGGCATCTGTAAAAATTGTGACGTTACAAAGATTGCATCTGCAATAGTAACAATATTGCAAACCATACAGATTGAAAACTATAGAAGAGAAACATAAGCATTAGAAGCAATTACTTAAAGCTGGAACTTAGAATACTCCGATTTACGAATACTCAATACAAGTTAATATTCTATCTCAATTCTCAAACTTACTTTCCGATAGAGGACAGTCAGAAACCCCCCCGCAAACCCAGAGCTCGGTTCAATGAACTTGTAGAACTCTTTCGTTGACGGTTTTTCTGACGAGGAATTATCGGACTTATTCCCCATCATCTCATGCCTCACACTTTGCAGGACTGGAATGGGGCTGAATCTGTGAGGAGAGGGATATCGGTGAAAAGGGCGCCGCCAGGGCGCCACTGCAGAGCCACGAAGGCGTCACTATATCCACCACGATTGACAAACTGTTTTTATTAAGAACTGTAGTTTCTTAAGAACTGTACTTTTTAATAAAAGGGTTTTGAATCAAGTTTATTTACCGATGAGCAGGGTTTTCACATTTTTCGTTGAATTCTTCTAAACAGTTTCTGACCACACCCTCATTTTCTTGGAAATTGCGTGAGAGTGTGAAGTAGATTACAGTTGTAACTTTCGGATCTGAAATGAATAAGTCAGAAATTGGTTTTTTGGTAAATAGTGTTTCTAAACTTTAATTGAGTATCAAACAAATGAAATTCTGCTGTATTTGTTCGATATTTCCTGATCAATATCATGTCTTTCAGTTCGAATGCAAAATTTCATGACTGACTGCTATGATGTCAGATAACGCCTGTCATGACAGGCGTTATCTGCTTCGCGCGAAAGAGAGGACTGATATCGCGCGCAATAATCCCACGCGCGCGTCCTATTCATGTCAATGTAAGTGTTGTAAATTTGTATGTCAAAGTGATCAAATGTCGATGCGCGTCACAAATACTGCGTTTTATTGTGTGACCGAGCGTTAAAAGTGCCGATTCTGACTTAGTTGTTTGATCTTCGGTTTCTGTTACTTTCACTTAGACGGAATATGATTTCGATAGTGAATATGTTTGCGGTTACTAATTCGTGTGTTGTGGTTGAATAAGTGTCCCTTCCAAACTCTGAAAACAAAAGAACGCGAAAATCAAATGACATGCAGAAATGTCAACGCCCTCTCTGAGCTATGAACGGATAACAATATGATCATTTTGGACGAGTGAATCGTGATAGATTTCCTTAAAGGGCATAAAGTGAATTTGCCGTCACAACCTATAGAATCTATTTGATCGTTGATAAATGGCTGATATTATGATCTAGCGATCTTAGAAAATCACGAATCTGAGGCCTATCCTATTTACTTGTTTACCCAACTAATGTGTTTGATTTACAAATTGTTATCAATCGGTAAATATGTTACCACTTCATGATGAATTCAAAATTTGAATTTTCGCGTCTACGTAAGTATCAATGGAATGTCGAGTCTAAAGTCACGAATTTTGGTCCCAATCAATATTTGTTCGATCTGAATCACACCAAATAACAAAACAACAAACAACAACAACAACAACAAACAAAGAAACAGGGACGTCTTATTCACTCACACGTTAGTGCTTTCCTGAGTGTCTTTGTCTGATGAACAATGAACTGCCTGAGTGAAGATTGCTGTTTCTTAACCTTCTCCCCTGCAACACTGTAATCTGAAAAACAAGGTTGTTGGATTAAACAGTTGTTATAAACGGATATTGGGTCACTTTGAATGAGCTGAATATGATGTTGGATATCCTGTTTTGGACCAAATAAAACTGAAAAGATCAGAGTTTTTACGCCTAGCTGTTGAATTCGTCATAGTTGAAAAGATAACTGCACTTTGTCCTGTATGTGATGACTAGAATGTAAAACTTTTCTCCCTAGGTTTATTTGGTCCACACACCAGTGTCACCAGTTCTACAGAATCAGACATCTCACATCAGTAATTAAGTAATTGAAGAACAGAGTGCACACGTTTCACACACTCCTACACTTCTATCCACAACAAAGTCTATACAGAATACGATAGCATGTCCAACATATTTCGCTAGACGTGTGTAAAGGCCTCAGAACTTACATAACAGTTTTCATGGTCTTATCCAAGGTCAGAACGTGTTCAGTTCTTTACACTGAGCGCCGTGTATGTGTGTGTGCGTGTGTGGCAAATTAATTAGAAACCACAAAATACACACGTATCCACGTCGTGTAAAATAACTTTGCAACGGAGCATGGAGTTGCTGGTTTAGGAGGGTGTGAGTTCACGTTCAAAGTAGGAGGGTTTGGAGTAAAAGTGCAGAACACAAATTGATAGTTTTTCGACTCTCATAGCTATCACTACTTCAGATTGATGGTCAATGAATCCCATTTCATAGACTACAGCGGAAAACTCCCTCTCATCCCAAGATAAATCTCAACATAATAAGACATTTCCTTGCGTTTGAACATATATTACCTCCTTCGTAGAGGGCATATCTAAATGGTTCCTCCACAGCTGTCATCGTATTGGGGGGCGAGCACACGATGGCTTGCACAGCCGGCTTCTCAGGGATCGCATAGTCGAGAAACGGGGTGGATATCAACTCCGAGTCTGGGGTGAGAGTGTGTTAATTAGATAATTGGGGGTAATTGGATAAGTAGGTAATTAGCAGCTGGAAATCATCTATTTTCATTCTTCTTTATAGAGTTGTTGTTATGAAGACGATATCTATAACCAGGTGTTTGTCTTAAAAAGGGTAAGTGTACCCGTAATAACAACACATTTCATTCCAAGATCATTAGGTGGCTAGAGCGGCAGTTACTGGGTGAGGGAGAGTGGTTGGGAAGTTTCGTAACCTAAATAGAAAAAATTGGCCCACAAATCGACACCAAATTTCCCAAGGATTGGAGGAATAGGGAGCTGGGAGGCCCGGGGAACGTTTTGAAATTGACAATGCCCGGTCGCCCACGCTTAAAATACGCCATCCCAGACGTCATTATGACGTCATTATCTTCTCTACAATAGTAACCCCTTACAGCAGTTTAATAGACTTAACCAGTGTTTATTAATGATAGAAAGAGATTTCATCATCATCGTATATCTCACTTCAGTAACAGAATTGTATTCAATCTAACAAGATAGATGTGCAACGTGTTGCGATGTGTGTAGCTATGGCAACATGCAAGTTGTTGCTAATAAGACGATGTCCGGAAATAAAGTGACTGCTTGAACTGACTATGTCGTGGTTCAAATAAGTTTTAAACACATCTCAAACAAGTACAATGGATTAGGTAGACTTTGGTACACTTATCTGAACATTTGGTACACTTTTCAAAGCACTTTTCGCATTTCAGAGTCTAAAATCTTTTCAAACTTTTCTAAGTGAAACAATCCACTCACTTTTGATGGACTGTTTGGAGATAGTTCTCTGTAGATGAGGTATATCACCCGGACTACACCCACAGACCCTCAACTTGCACTTGTTACCATCCAACACAGATGCTAGATACGCTGACAGCGATCCTGCGAGGGAAGTCGGTATTATATAGTACCCGGCGTGATTTTGCTATAAAACCGGACTTAACCGGCGTGATAGTAACGCAACATTACCCTAACTCGGCGTGACACACCTACCTGATCCCGCATGCGTCTGAATAATATCGTATCCCCTGACAACAAGTCCCTGTAGAGTGGACACAACGTGAGATAGTATCCGTTCCTGTAGGACAAGGGAGGAGTCCCGAATGAGCGACAACCCGGTGAGTTCTTCTCTCAGAGTATGGGAAAAGACGAGGAGATCTTTGAACTCGGGATCTCTGGAGGATTAGGACGGATTAGGGCCTAAGGAATGAAAACGCGACCGAACATAACATCCAACAAATCACGAGATTCTGAGGGAACTGCCTCGAATTAGAAAAGAACAGGTTACATTCTGTGGCGACCACTCGTAAGCCAATCATTCATCCACAAAAACCAACCTGTAGAACCCAGGGTCGTTGTTCAGAGTGGTGTGGTCGGCGGGGGGCGAATGGTGGTACTTGAACCGCTGCTGCAGCGACGCTATGACGTCATCCACTTGGTTCTGTGAATACTTTGTCATTGAGTTAGAGAATAGAATGTTGGTATAGTAGAATTTCCAATAGTCGATCTTAGACGCAAGAAGAAGCTTCTTCTGATCATCATCATGTGTTCCCGCGCTGCGTGACCCAAATACTCCGCGCGCGCTGCGCGTCTCTGCGCGTCTCCGCGCTGCGCGTCTCCTTTCTACGACTTTTCAGTTCACTGAGTAGAACAGGGGCGCGCAACGTGTGCACATCATCATGGCGGAATCTGATTTGCTAGAATGAAACTCCTCATTTCTCAATTTTATTAACAAAAAAAGAAGTGTGAACCGGCTATGACAAGTCATTCCTCATTACACCTCATTACACTACACCTCACTACACCTCATTACATTCCTCATTACATTCCTTATTCTCACCTTGACTTTATTGATTCGGGCGTAGTAAGGCGGAGCACTGATATCAGTTTTAGTGCTCTTCTCATACTCCTCCCTGTCTTCCTCGGGGAGCAGGTGTATGACTGTAGCAGCGTTAAACTGAAACACAAGGAAATGTTTCCAGTCGGACGAATATTGAGTTGATGCTGAATATTGGAGCTTTCAAAGATGAATGGTGGTGTTAAGAAATATTTTTGGATCTCATTAGAAATAAGTTACCTTTATCCTTGATCGAGCAAAGGAGGCGTCAATGTGAATCTTATGCATGAAGAGCGCCCGAAGTATCGACCTGAAACCATGATGCACGGTAATTACTAATTAGTATAATTAGTATAATTAGTATAAGTGGCAACCCAGTAATAGTCAATTACATATGAACATCTTGGAAATAGCGACCCAATAGCCAATACTGATATATCATGATATAAAGTTAGCTTCACATATTATAAAACTTAGTATCAGCACAGTTACTAGTTAACCAGGCCAAACCCCTAACGATTAATAAGTATTCTAGATACAGTTGTGAAACAGTAAACACCACTTCTCTGAAATTTCTAGTATCAAAAAGAGTGGATACGCTACAATTCGCACGCCAATTGCCCCACCATAATCTCTTCACAATTTTCGAGCCTGCCATCTGCGTAACCATGCGACATTTCACCACCGATCACCCTTGCCACACCATTTCCACACCCTTCCTCCCCCTTTACCCATACACATTTCTCCACACTTACCTCACTTCTGTGTGATAGACATTGTCTTTGGGCAGTGGTTGCTCGATGATGTACTGTATGAAGGTAAGAATCGTCACTAGCTGATGTACTTCCTGTAACTGGTGGAATGTCCCGTAGAAATGCGATTCGGTCAACACATCTTCTATCACTGATCTGTCTGAGAATGATGGGAGTGTGAGACTGGGGGAGTGTGAGACTGGGGGAGTGGGGGAGTGGGGGGAGGGAGTGGGGAGTAGGGAGTGTGAAACTGGGTGCCGGGTTAGAAAGAAGGGGGACTAGGACAAATGGTGGGTATGAAAACTCACATTTTAGTACATTGAAAGCGATTTCGTAGCAGATTTGTTTCACGCTCAAATCATCGTTTGGTGCTAACACTTTGCCCCTACTTCCCATCAAATGTTGGAGACAGTGTAACACACAGATCACTAAATCCTGTGGAACAACATTTCGATTAAAACTAAGTTCAAATAAGTTGAAATAAAGCTATACCTACCTTGGTTATCATGTGAGTTGAATATATATATCAGAAGTTCGCAATTAAGTTCGGTTCGAGAATTTTAACCATCCTATCACCTGGAAGGAGACTCTACTGGTTTGTATCATGTAACTCGCTGTCTTGATGAATGGGGGTGATATCTTTGTCTTGCTAACACTGATTCGTCTGAGAGGGGAGGAGAGGTAAAGGATGGAGTGAGAGTGAGAGGGAGTGAGAGGGAGTGAGAGGGAGTGAGAGGAGTGAGATGGAGTGAGAGTGAGAGGGAGGGGAGTGAGAGGGAAGGAGGGGAATCATTTGGGGCAAGAGAGATCAGCTGGTCAGCTGTTTCAGTCAGCTGTTTTTGCTGGAAGGGGAAAGAGGCTAGGTTTAGTATAAATGATGGAGAGGGAGTGAGGGTATTTGCTGCAAGAGAGATCAGCAGTTTTTGGAGAAAGTCCAGATTAAAATGACTGTGCTTGAATCAGTGGGAAGGTTATAATTTTGCCTGATTTTGACTCAATCATGACTTGGCGGGTATGCTAGAATATTCCTTGGATTTTATTACTCTTGGCTTAGTTCAGCTTTATGTAATCAAAATTTAATCACTGAATAATAATCATACATATCATATTGTATGGCTTTTGCTATGCTTTCTGATTCGATAGAGTATTTAAGTTAGTCATTGATTAATACTTGTACGTAAGATCATTGATAAGGTGACAGCAAACTTGACTGACATGCAATGTAAATTAAGGCTCCCCTATGTCAAGTCGAGGCTACCTATCGAACATGCAGATGTTGAATGTTGGTGAAAAGATCATTACACAAGAAGTACAGCCAAAACCATTCGATCAGTAACGAAAAGAATAGAATTACAATTGCTTAATCAATCGTGCCAATCAACGGCATGACATTATCGGATTATGTCACGATCTTGTCAGTGAGTATCAGCATTATCATCGAATCGGCAGACGCAATCATTAGTCACGATCACAATCAGCAGCATCATAATCAGCAGGTGATGCTCTCAGTACGATGCTGATCTCCTCGCTTACTCGTTGCTGAGCTCTGAACTTCCTCCAGAACTCTCTACCGACGCTCTCCCATCACTACCCCCAGACTTGTTGTTGTTGCTATGGTTATTGTTGCTATAGCAACCTCCACGTGTCACCTCCTCCCCTCCCCGTTTCAGCCCTGGTGCGCTCATCATCCTAACTCCGTGGGGCATGACAGCCGGCAGACTGAGCTGGTTCTCAGCACTTTGTCGGGGACGAGGCTTGGGACGGGCACTATGTCCTCGTCCCTTATCTGCTACATTCGTCCCGATTACACTCAGAGTTATCATTGCCATGGCACTAGCTTGGGATGGGGGTGAGCACTGAGTAGTTATCATTGCCATGGCACTAGCTTGGGGTGGGGGGTGAGCACTGAGTAGTTATCATTGCCATGGCACTAGCTTGGGTTGGGGGGTGAGCACTGAGTAGTTATCATTGCCATGAGTAGTGCAGGGAGACTCCCCGGGGAGTGGCGCCGGGGAGTAGCGTACAGGTTCGCATATAGTATATACGCGGGACAGGGCTGGGTATTCTATACCGGGTATGGTGCAGACTACTGATTGGTAAGAGTCACCCTGCTAGATTGAATTGTAGTAAACAAGAATGGTGATTGGGGAGGGAAAAATAGCTTCAAAAACATCATGATAATATGCAAACTTCAGGGGTAATCCAATTTGAGTATAAGATCAGTACCCACCGTGTGATTTTAATTTCCCACATATTGTCAGATTGTCTGGAGTTCAGTCAATTTATATAAACTTATCGAACCATAAAATTGCCTAAAATACCTAAATTAAATCCTCAAAATAAATTACAGCGTTGTGAAACAGACCAAAACGAAATTTTGCTGCAAAAATCAGCTAAATTATTCAACCACAAAAACCTAAAAATGTCTGAATTTTCAGGGCCACAAAACTGACGCCGGATAAAAAGATACAAATGAACAAAGTACAACAAAAAACATAATGAAATGTTTCAACCTGCAAATATTTTGTGTGTGACCTCACGAAAATTCATTAAATCTATAGATCTGAAGGTGCATTTTCGCTGGTGCACCTTGCACTACAGATCATTGCACACGTCACACATATTTCACTCGCAGAAGAATGAAGATCGACGTCAGAGAGTTGATGTAGTTACCAAATTATCGACGGAACATAATATGAATTGCACGTGCTGTATGATAATTATGAAAGAGGAACATCGAACATCTTCAAAGAACTTGAGAGTCAAGTTGTCACCGTTTGTCAAAATTTTACTCGAAGAAACTTCACAATCTATTGAGAGAATCGAACTGAGTGGAGTTGGACTACGTCAATCGATAAATAACTCTTATTTAAACTTGGTTGAGTTAACCTTGTTTATTCTAATTCTCCTTAATATGGGTCGTGAGAACTAGATTTAACTGGAATCGGTTTTAATTCAATTCTCCAGAAATATTTCATACCTCTATCTCACACCAAAAGATCACTGGCCCAAGTTTAAACGCCCAACTTGTGATATAGTATTTCATTCTCAGATGAAATTAAATTTTGGGATAATTTAAATGTTTCTAAAACAATAGGAATGTTGGAGATTATTAATAGATACTTGAAATAGTCGAGCACGTTCAGAAGCTTAGAAAGGCAATTATTATGAACTAATTTCAGATCGAATTAACGACTCTTCTATTCTAATTCAAATGAAAATATAATTTAAAATTAAATATACTTACAAAACATCTTTCTTTTCCCATTCTTCAGCCTCCCCAACGGGAAGGTAATTGCTTCTTCCCGGAATTTGTACGCTCGTAGTCATGAAGTCCCAGTTCAGATGTGCTATAGAAGTAGCTAAATCGTCAATAGAGATCGAGTAACCGAGGTCAGTGCTAAATTAGCGTAGAAATTGGCACAGATTTCAAATGAGTCAAGTTCATTTCGGAACTTGAATGACGAAAATTGGCAAAACGAATGTTGAAGATACCTACAACCTCGTATTATGGTCATGACAATAATGAACTTTTACATTTTCACACAAACTGGCCCGCATGCATTCAACGAAACAGCTTCCGCAGTAGTTTGGACACCCCACACTCGTATCACGTGACCTGATTTCTCATTGCTTATTGGTGGAAATAAATCACGTGATACTAATGCAGGGCTGTGATTGGTCAACGGAAAGTACTGTGGAATGAGTTGGGGCATATCTCTTAGCTTACATATGTGTGTGTACGATATTTCACATCTAATTGTTATTGCATGACAGTCTACTGCATAATATATAGGTGAAGTGACAGTTGAACCGTCATATGACGGTTATATAGTCTGTAATTCATTAGAGACAGTTAGAAAAATCCATGATCATTCTATCCCTTGAACCGAGAGGGGGCATCTACCAATCACGATCATGAAAGTATCGGCAACTTATAGGATGAAGGCTGAAGTTTTTCGTTCAACAAGGAACTAAACTATCGGTACTAAGCAAGTTCTATTTATACGAATGAATTCACACTTCCACAGTATACCTACTGATAGCAGAGGTGGTCCACTACAAAACACGATGACCGGATATCATTGTGTAATGACGAAACAACAACATATAGTTACTGATATTCATACCTTGAGTGATAGTATAATGACAGCGGAAGTGGTCATAACGTCATGATTTTTCGTGACCGTTGGATGACATTGTCATAAAATGTGGTATTTGTTTGTTTGTTTGGGAAATGGGGGAAATTGCTCGATGATAAAGCGACAAAATTATTCATTCCATCGATAAAATGCCATAATCGAGGAGCATAGCGCGAACAAAACATGCGGAAAGTTATATTGATGAAATCACAGCGGCTGTCGTTACTCGTTATCATTTCAAGCTCGGGTTTCAATTTCAGAAATTTCTCGATATGGGAAACGGCTCATGAGAATTCGAAATCGGTTAACTTCTAAACTCAATATGATCAGAGGTAGCAATATCCTAGAATTCTATGACAGGCAACGACAGGCACTCCATTGACAGGCACTCCAATGAACCTTGTCTGCGTGACACAGATTTTATGACATGTAACCATGCCACTATGCAACAACAACAACAACACTAGTAATTACTATAGTTAATGAATTTATTAATGACATTAATTAGCTATAGTATCGGGGACTAATCACTATAAGTTTCAAATTATCACTAAACTATAACCATTCTGCACAATATTATGTAGCTATGTTGGCTATTCTTCTCTGCGACAAGCGAGGACTGGACATGCGAGGACAAGCTATTACGGAAATTACGATGCTCACAAATCATCGGATCGTCCATTTAAACGAACAGCGCTAACGCCACTTGTCAAACGAGCTCACAAAAACGAACACGCAAGGATTCAAAACAATAAATCACAATAGCTAGAGCGAACACGGCGTCCAAACTTCACTGAATCGTGACATGGACATACTTGTTAACTACGATACTAAGTTCTGAAGGGCCATTGTCACTTCTTATATATGATGCTTCTTGAGATCCTATATACTATTGAGAAGCAGGATTTTTGTTTCAATGACCATTCACACAATCTCAAGATAGGTCGGCGATGACAACACTTCTTTCCAGATTCGTGGTGAAGAGAAGATACGGGAAACGTAGCGAAGAGGTGGCGTATGACGAAAGGAGGTGACGAAAAGTAGCCGCTTCCACAAAGAGTCGGAGCGTAATTTATACGTAGTTCAACGTCATGCGATTACATCATCTATGTACCTTCGTGATTTCATATCCCCAACTGAACATCGACAAATGTCATAATAGGGAGCAGGAAAAATTGATCAAAAAAATTGATTGAAATCCCTAAATCATCAATCAAGTACAATTACAAATATCACAGTTAGTTTAACCTCCATTTCGATCCTTTACACCCATCACTACACAAGTTAAACGATTCAGAAAACGGCTATAATCTGAGTAGAAGTGGCCTGGATACGGCTCATGACCATCGCCCTCTGTACTGCAGGTGGCTCTGGGTACACGATATTGTGTTGTATATCACTTATATTGCGAAATAACACGTGGATTAATTCATCAATGATAATTACCGTAAATCAAGATTCAATTAAGGTTGATATACAAAAATTAAGACCTAAAACACCTAAAACACCTAAAACACCTAAAACACCTAAAACACCTAAAACACCGAACAGAAAACGGGCCTAATAATGGAACCGACATGAAGGAGACATACCTACACATACCTATAAGATTAAGAAATGTTGGTCATATCAAAGTTTAACAGTAATTTGATGCCGTGACGTGACATTAACCAGGGGTGCTACCAGGAGTGCATGCTCAAATACCACTGGTTACCATGGCAATTCCCTGCCAGCTGCAGTCCCAGTTTTACTGGCGGAGGGTAACTGGTGAGTTGGCAAACTTCCAAATTGTAATCGAAATATTGCACTTGTGACAAACTATAAATCAGGAAGTCGTGGGCGGGATTTAATTTCTTTTCCGACAGTCATTCGGATTTGGTCGCGATATAAGGCTGAGGTACAGTGATGCTAGAGCCATGTGGCACCTATTACCTAATCAGAAGGACATATCGGAGTCTAGATCATTTCAAACAAAGGTCCGACTCCCTCTGACTCTCAAGGTGTTGATTAACAGCGCGGAGAGTTATTACCACCTGTGGCTTTCCTAATTGAACAGGGGCACTTTGGCTAATCAAACCTTCGGAAATGGGCTTAATTTGGAATTGTGCCAGATCCATCCGTAAATGAAGAGACCAAAAATCGAAATTCATTCTGGAATATTCTTTGTTTTAAACACAAGCCAGGGTTTAAATTCAGGCGATAAACTCTTGTTCTATCAGCTACAGTTGGCTACAATTTTGTAACAATATAATATGTGCATGTTTCTTGCTCTGCCATTTTTAGTCTATTACTTGCACAAAAGTACCAAGGTGTCCTGCCAAGCCCCAACACATGGATAATATGTGTAAAGTATAATAGAGCACAGTTTGAAATGTGGCCTACATCTGCTATACATGTTGACAGGTGTTCCTTCAGGAGTTAATGAGAGATCTTTTGGTTTGGAGCTCCAATTTGTATTATGACTTAAATATGTACTATTTGAGGGTATCATGGAAAGGAAAGGTGAGATACCGAAGAGTGTAAATCATCTAGGTAAAATGATTGAAAATGACACAATTGATGTACATTGTACATGCCTGATTCCAAGGTTATTCTTGAGGTATGGTGGCATCAAAGGCGAAAGAATCTGTCTTCCATTTCTGCCACTCTCCAAGAATGAACTGGTGAGCTCTTTGTTTAGGGATGTAGATACCAAATTGGTCTCTGAAAATGCTTGCCTGAAGTACCAAAAATTATGAGTGTTTACCTGAAGTCATTCATTAATAAAATCAGTTTAATTAAGTTTACCCAATACAAGAATTCCTTAATGATCAATAATTCTATCTACCTGGAATCACCAATGTCTGAAAGCTGTTGCTTGAAGGACTTCTGGTCTTTTGCAACAGAGAGCTCATTGATATAGCTCTTCCTTCTTTGAAGTGGATGCAACATGTTAAAACTTGTGATAAAAACGGATAGCTCAGGAGAAGACCATGATTATGTAGGACAGACTCTGCCAAATGGTCATATACATCTGAATACTGGAAAGGGTCAAGCTAATTCATTATCACGATTATCAAATTGTTTTTGATTTTTGAACGGGTGAGGTTGTGGAAATTTCCAGAGAATGGTTCACAACCTTCCCATCCCCTGACATTCGGTAAGAAAAGAAAAATATTAGAGATAGTGAACGTGTGAAAGTTAATTCATTATTCCTCTGATAGAATGAGACCTTATTGTCCCTCAAAGAAACGAATAAAGTATGTTTCATCCTTGAATTAAGTTTTACCATGGCAATCCAATTAGAATTGTCAACTCACGAGAAATTGACAAGATTAGAGTTGGGAATAATAGAAGTAAACAATGCCTCTCGACTGCAAATCAAATTGCTGCAGAGAGGATGAAAAACAAAGGCAATCTTCAAAACTTGTAACATTCCAATGATTAAATTTATACCACCATATAAAAAACCCTAACAATGGCACATCCTATTTCTCCTACTACTCCAACATCATGCTGAAACAACTGTTCCTCGTGGCTGTGTTGGCATATGCATGTCGATGTATCAAGAAAGACAAGAAGAACAGCAAGGGTAAGAATGCTGGATGTGGAATGGATGCAAAGATAGATGATGCCCTGAATTCTGCTACACAATTACGGGAGCTATATGAAGAGTACAGGATTGAGCATTGTGTTGATCATCCGGATGAACAGGAAGATATGAGAGTTGAACTATTCCGACAGCAGTTGCTCAAGTTGCAGAAATTTAAGAAGGATAAATCAGTCAGCTGGGATGTTGGCATCACACATCTTGCTCATCTGACTGAATGTGAGAAGGAACTGTTTCATGGACACAATGACACAAAACACTACGGACACGAAGACTGTGAAGGATACACTTTGGATGATGGAGATCTAGTTCTTCAAGGACTCACACCATCCACACGCCCAACTCTGCCACCAACGTGGGACTGGCGCAACCAACATGCTGTAACACCAGTTAAAGAGAAAATTGGCAATATGGCCTCTGGATGGGCTCATGCTGCTCTCACACCAATTGAAACTGCTATATTCAGACATACTGGGGAGCTACATGAATTATCGGTACAGGAATTGATTGACTGTACCTACCATGGGGCACATGAGGGTCTAAACAAGGAAGATGGGAATTTGAGAGATGCATGGGAGTATATCACTGGTCATCACAGGATTGGATATGCTGTGGACATTCCAGAGACAGGAACAAAGGGGGTATGTAATGAAGAAATTACCAACTCTGCCAACGCATTTGAAGGATTCTATCTGGCAGAGGAACGAAGATTACAGCCAGGTGACTATGATGATTATTACATCCAGCATGCAGTGAGCAGTATTGCACCTGTAGTGGTGTCAATGGATGCAGGAAATGCACATCTTGACACCTACAGAGGGGGTGCATATAATTGGGCAACAACAAACTGTGACAACAGTTATCAGCATGCTATGGCAATTGTTGGTTATGTCAGGGAATACTGGATACTAAAGAACAATTGGGGCACAAAGTGGGGTGATAATGGATATATGTGGTGGACCCGGCATATCAAGGGACACAACTGTAACCTACTGAAAAAACCATTTGTTCCAATTGTCAAGGTCAGAGAAGAGCAGGATCCTACTGAGGGTGATCACTATTAGGACTGTTCTTGCATGCATCACAACATTTTCTTCTCAAGTTTTCAGTTTCTTCTAATAAATAAATAATTAATAAATAGCAATTTGCAAAGAAAAGGATAATTGTATTCAGCAAACTCAATCCTCGGTAACACGGCACTGCGATTATTTTGATGTCGTGCATGCGACGGCGCGACGCACCGTGCAGCTCGAGCGTAAAACATCGTAAGTGCCGGAAGTGGGTAGGCATGGAAGCCGAAAATCCAAAATCATGATTAGAGTGCGCGGCGCAATTGTCATGTGCTCCCACGTTGCATGACCAAACCTGCCGCGCCGCGCAATGCAACGTGTGCACACGCAATTGTAATTCTCTGATCACATTGTAGGATTTCACCCTACCCTTGCCGTCGGGGCGGATTGAAAATCGCGCGCACCGACGGTAGGGTAAAATCCTACAACTGATCACAGAGATGAAATCCCGCCAGCGAGGGTACAATCACAATGATCATTGTTACCTGACCTGTTTCTCGCGCGCGCGCGCCGCGTGCAAGAAACAGAGGACATGACAGATAACGACAGCCAAGATTAAAGATTTATGATTTAGCTTAATTGGATTTGGTTCAATTAACATGAACAACTATTTACAAATACATATACATTATACAATTGCAATGTGCATGCACATTGCACATGCCATGCACAAATAACTGAAAGTGCTTGCCATGCCTGTCTGATTTTATTTTTATCTGACCTCTGTTTCTCGCGCGCGCCTTTATCGAAGGCCGAAACATGAAAATGAAGGCGCGCGCGCGAATCAGAGGTCAGTTGAAATCTCAGCACTGCGTCTAACATTCTGATTCTAAACAAGCCTGTTCCCACGTTGCGTGACCCAACCTACGATTTTTCAGTTCACTGGGTGGAATAGGGGTGCGCCGGTGCGCAACGTGTGCACAAACAAGCCCAAATCAAAACTTAGTATGGTGATAGTGTGATACCAATAACAGCAAGTGTAACTTAATATTATGGAGATACCAATTATGGAAAGAGCTTCATTTTAGAACGATGTTTTGAGATCAGCAAAGTGTTCGTCTGAATGCATATCCCTCTGCATTGCTGTCTTGTCGTTAATCTTAGCAGTGATTACCACATGCTGAAGCTGCAAGAGGGGAGAGATTGGATTCACGGTTACTTACACCAGTGTTACACCAGTGTCACACCAGTGTTACACCAGTGTCACACCAGTGCTAAACCAGTGTTACACCAGTGCTAAACCAGTGTTACACCAGTGCTAAACCAGTGTTACACTAGTGCAATAACAGTGCTATAACACCAGTGCTATAACAGTGTCACACTGGCAACCCCTTATAACCTAAATCCTTATACATATGACCTAACCACTAACCATTAGTAACTACTAACTCAGCGCGAGACTTTTAGTTTAATCCAATCAAGACGCGCATATGCAATATGCATGTTATCATATTAGAGTGCTTCATTTTAATGGGTTACTAATTGGGTTACTAATGAGAATTGCTGGAAAACTTACCACGCCAATCCGTAATTCCATCTGCACGAGCTCGTTTTTGATCTTCGTCAATGCTTGTTTGATCTTCACCAGGGGGGCATTATCGGTCATCGTCGTGCCTTTTTCATCCATCTGGGACTTGATTCCTTCCAACTCTTCGGTAATCTAGATTGGGGAGATAGGGATTAGAGGGACTTAGAGGAAGGGAATTAGGGAGGGGATTAGAGGGAAGAGAGGGAGGGAATTAGAGAGCAGCCGAGACTGCAGTCCTCATTTCGCCCTGGACTACCAGATGCTAACAGGATTGGATTATTCTACAGATTATCGCTGTGAGATTATCGCTCACCTGCGCAAGAGAGCGGGAATGCTCCGTGACCGTTGATCCTGCGCTCCGGTACTTTTCCTCAACCTCTGCCAATCTGCGAGCGGGCGGCGATGATTCGAAACCAGATATCATATCACTCAGTGGTAGAAATGGATTCGAAATTATCGAAATTATTCTCAAATATCGCTCAGTGGAGAAGAGAATCTGCTGGCACTCTGCCAGGAATTACCTGTCTTTGAGTCGTCTGTACTCCGCAATCGGTCCCTCCATCTGACTGTTTATATATTTCTCACGACTTGTGATCTTCTCCAACGTACGTGTTATCTCTTGGTGCATTTGATCTAACTGGGCCTGAGAGGGATATGTTCGTAAAAAACTCGTAATATAACCGATGATATTGTATTCAAACACAGGGAAATGTTTTCTCTCTGAACACTCTGATGATAGCTCCCAATAAATATTACCTTACTGGACTGCAGAGAAGCAGCCATGTTTTGTCTGTTTTCCAACATTTGATCCAGGTGAGTCCTCCAGTCCTGAGATGCTGAATCCTAAAGAGTTTGCATCAACACACGAGTCAATAGCCAACACAAACACACACAAACACACACACACA
>CAMPET010000069.1:252811-311217 GCA_946803715.1 Beroe ovata | reverse complement strand
TTTCTAATGCTGTTGTACTAGGATACTGTACACAAATTTGAGAATTTTAGGCTCAAAGTTTAGGCTCAGTTTCATATAGAGAGTTTCTTTCGAAGGTCTCTTATGAAGACTTTATAGGAACTTGTGGCACTTATTTTCCACCAAATCATCTGTCCTACTCTCAGACTACAAGTATCAACCCTCTTTACGATCATGTCGAGTTCATTCTTGCCGTGAAACCGCGCGCAAATCAGGATTTCAAACATTTGGGAAGCAATGACTGCAAAAACACAAAAATCATTGGGCGCACCGAATGAGTTGGAAATTTTTCGCCTGCACGATGACTGGTTATATAATATGTGTTGCTGGCCTAATTTTCGACGTAGAATCCGAATCTGCTGGAATTTTCGGGCTAGATTATTGGGAAATTGGTGAGAATTTCGATTCCTTCTCAGACGTGAGGTTCGAGGTCACATGACATACAGCACCTCAAAACAAAAGCCCCAATTTTCGTAGAAACTCTTCTCACATCAAGCTTCATGGTTAAAGTGCTACAAAAATTCCCTTTTTCCAACTATTTCATTCCCAAGAAAATTTCGATCCTTAAAAAAAGATGCAGTAAGTCACATACTTCTTTAGCATGTATACCATCACACTGATCACCAAGTGCATTGCAGAGCCCACCTGTAAGTCATCCCTTTGTACAATGAGAATAAGGATATTCTGATCAAGATCTGCCCAACTTGGAGTATACATAACTTCTTCTGCATTCTCTGCCACGTACTTCAAACACCTGGGAAATGGGAGGGTGGGAACATAGTAAGTGAAGTATTGATTATTTATGACCAGGTTATTATAGCACATGATATACTTGCACAACTTTGAGGCATGGTCATTTTCGTTATCAGCATGCTAAAACTCTGTTCAGTCTTTCCTCATTCAGATTTATGATCACAGGATTGGACTAAATTTACTTTGATGCTAATTTCATATTTTGATTGAAATCGACTAATTGAAACTCAACACTGTCATCTATTATACTTCAATGGAATCCCCTACATGTGCAATGTACATCTATCTCATTACACAAACCTATCAGAGAGATCTTGATTATGAAACTTGTGTGCAAAACTCATCACATCAAGCACAGTGTTTGCTGAAAGATGACGTCTGAAATAGTCACTGCACAGCTCCTGTAGGCTTATGATGGCATACTTATCAGCCAGTAGGAAAAGTGGTTTCACAGTATTATGGTTGAGAAGGACCCGGCGACTGTATATGAACTGCAGAAAGAGACCAAATGTCTCCTCACATTCAGGTAACTCCTGGAGAGAACGGAATGAATGCTTCTATTCAGCCAGTTTTCAGATAAAAGGTAGAATGCACCAAGTAAGGCAGGTTTTTTTTGTATCAAATCTGGAAATAGGTTCACTCTCATTACTTACTGTTAGTACAATTGTTGATTCTTTGCTCTCCTCCCAATTATTAGCATCATCCAACATCTGCTTGAAAACAGGACTGACACAGGACAATAGGAACTTATGTGCAGCATACCTTGAAAGGTACAATTGTAATGAAAAGTAAAAGTCATCTGAAATTGTTTGAAAAGCGGTTTCATTGATTAATGACTAGCAGATCACATCTACATACTTTTGATCACCAACAGTAAGGGTAATATCACTGAGTTTGGAGTTATTGTAGAAGTCTGATACACCATTCAACAGTTCACTGTCCTTCACTAGAAAGTATTCCTCTTGTCTTTCAGCCTCTTCTCCAGTTACTTCCATGTCATAAGACCATGGTGCACATGGCCTCTCTCCCTTGGCAACCCCACCACAGCCTTTATCAGTATTCATTTATTAGCTTGAAATGATCTTGCTTCACATGATTCCTATCCAGATTAACATTGGATATCAAATATCAATGCATTCCCCCAAAGTAGAGAAAATGGCTGAAATGATTTAACTCCAAGTTAAGAAGCTATGAAATAATGAATAGATAAAGTGATGTCTCAAAAGTATCCTTCATTTTTGATATGCATAATTTCAAATCTTTTCATGAAGTATGCTGTAATTCAATTTTGATACAAATACTTTTATTTAGATCTAATTAACAAATAGATAAATAAGCGAGTGCGCGCGTCAAATGCGTGATGCTGATTTTTTGTTGAATTCTATGTTTTGAAATCTAGTGAAGAATGTTGATATTTCTTCATTGTTGATCGGTGCGTGCTAAAAATTCTTAATCAGTGGAGCGCGGCACAGTGTCAGCATTTAGGGTGCGCGGCACGACTGCGCGCATACGACAAAGATTCGCGCAACGTTATGAATAGCAATAAGCTGTAAGCGCTGCTGACTCTTAAAGTTGAAAAAAGCACAACTTACCGAATAATATAAAAGAACGGATGAAATCTGACAATTGCAATATCACCAATCAAGTCATTGCACCTAGTTAGATTCGATTAATGTTAAATGATATTGAAAAAGTGAATCACCTATTTATAATTAATATCCTACTCCTAAACGATTGTTTATCATTCATTGTATCTTGCCAACTCGTAGTTTCGTTTGACACATGCATCAACAGCATCCATCATTGCAGCCCTAACACCAGCTTTCTCCATCGAATAGATTGCGTTTATCGTTACACCACCAGGAGAGCACACCTCGTCTTTCAACTGGGGGATCGAGGATCTTGGACGAGATTCTTGTATGTTGCACTTTTATGAAAATTCAGAGTGGAATGACGGATTTCAAAAGTGTGACGCTGTGCTTGTCATAGTGTGATTTACCTCGCCAGGGTGTTTCCCAGATTCCAGCACCATCCGCGCAGCTCCCTGGAAGTATAATCAAGTTGAGAGATGAAGAGTGACTATTTATTTATTTATTTATTTATTATGCAATTATTTTATTTTATTTTATTTATTCAAAAATGAAGGATTCTTTTGAGAGATCACTTTATCTATTCATAACTTCTTAACTTGGAGTAAAAACATTTCAGCCATTTTCTCTACTTTGGGGAATGTAGCAAAGGCCTATGTTCAAACAAATCGATGAAACTTAGCAAATACTGCCTCGAGAAAGAAAGTTATGTAACTAACCAGCATTGCTTGACTCGCATGTCTGATGGCCACCTCTCTGCTCAGTCCATGACGAACACCTGCGTCACTCAGAGCTTCCAGTATCAGATAGAACTGGAGATGTTATGATATTGATGGGATATTCCCAGCCCTACGATACTGCCTATAGTATCTGCTTGGCATAGAGTATGATGTCTCCATGGTTACATGGAGTCATACACACCGTTGTCAAGGTAACGGAGCAGTCATTGTTACGAAATACGGTTGTCATGGTTACGGAGAAATACTCACGTATGCCGGCGCTGAACCACTCATTCCCACAACTGCATCCAGATGTTTCTCCTCCCCCTCCAGGGTCAGTCCCACGGATGAGAAGAATCGGTGGACTAGCTCCCGGTCAGAATCCTCAATATTCGTGCCTGGCGGAAGCGAGAGTGGTGGAACTATAGAGGATACGGATCTGTTGATCAATTTGATAACACTTGGTTATCAAGATTTTGAGGATATTTGGAGTGTTACCTGACGAAAATGAGATTGCTCCGTCCTTGATTTCGACGGCAGTATTCAGCATCGCTCTCACCACCTTTGCATGTCTTGGTAGCCTCTAACAAATTAAAATTTACGGGATTGTTCTTAGGAGAAATCACCACAATGACCTATGCCATATGAATTGGTAATCAAATTGACTCGAACCCAATATCACACCCCCTGTAACACATCTCATATCACACAATATAACACTCGCACATAACATCAATCATACTCACCATCATTCACACATGACATCACTCACTACCATCATCACACAAAACCGTCTCGTAACTCACCGCCTCAATAGACTGAATAGTGACTCCAGCTGCCACCGATACTATCACGTTGTCCGGCCCTACTGCCGGTGCAATTTCAGATAGAACTTTCGGGAAAACAGGCGGCTTCAGCCCCAGTACTGTTATTTTGCTGTTCTTCACGGTCCAGAGATTGTCGAGACTGGTGTTTCCGCCAAACATCTGGGGAAAAGAATTAGGTAGTATCAACCTTAAGTTGAGAGAATGTTTTCATAAGGGATTGAATTAGTAAATGAAGTGGCAGCAAACCTTAATTTTCTGCAGGGATGCCTCTGTTTTTGAGCTTGCAAATATTCGTGAAGGAGTGATTGCACCTGAGAGGGATTGGACACGGTTAAGATGGTTTTATACGAGCACATGATTTTAGTACACAGGATGTACCTACATGGCATACAATGAAGCTATAAAATATACCCTGTACATGATTGTACGCTAACCTGAGGAAAGAAGCCCCTTGATAAGTGCCAGATTGACCTTCCCCGCCCCAATAAAACCGACTGTCGTCATTTCTCAGATACTGACAAACCAATACGATCAGTTTTGAATCAAAAATCAAACAATTTATACATGTGTCAGTGTTAAACCGGTCAACAATGGAGTGTTTGTAGTGTGGCGTCAGCTAAGAACTCAACACAACATGAATCGAATCAGCGATGAATATAATATTGCCATAATACAGCCGTGTACAAATTAGAGAGAGCATTCAGGGCGTGTGATTAGGGTACTGGTGACATGTACATTGTTCAATGTATAATGTATACAATGTATATATGATATGTATAATGTAAAGTGGCATCAAATCCCGAAGTAAGTAGGTACAATGTGTACTGTGCAGCGTACAATGCATTACAAAAAGTGCGAATAGAATCAGGAAATGAAGACACGCATAATGCAGCGGCAGCTGAAGTCATAGTTGCATAATGCAACCTAAGGATAATGGATATGGGTTGTATTGCTACCAATTCTATACATTATACATTTTGTATAATGTATAGATACTGTAAGTACATGAATCGATGAAATGACATTTTCATTGCGTGCGTACTGTGCAGTTTAATTGAAGGGTAAGTCCATTGTGCCAGAGTGGTCTCAACAGGAAATGCGAAATGAAGTCTTAGGGGGTGTCAAAGAAAGTGGTGTCAACTCTCAAGCGGAATGGTGTCACAGAACGTGGTGTCAACTCTTAAGCGGAATGGTGTCAATGGAAGAGTGGTGTCAAGGTGAATCTGCTTGACACCAAGCAGTTGATGGCGTGAGTAGAGAAAATGTTCCTTACCTCCACTTCATAGCTCATGTATTGCAGCTCTTTACATGGTGTCTACTGTCTACCACTGACAACCATAGTGTCCTCAGTGACACGCTCAAATCCCACCCTTGTTTGACTGTTCATCTTGTCTCGTCTTACCACCNATATATGATCGTAACCCTTTTTAACAAGAACACCCTCGATTTTGGCGATTTCAAGTTGCTATAACTCCGTCGTTTTTCATCCGATTGACTTGAAATTTTGGTTGCTGCCTCTCTATGATATAAATAGACGATATACAAAGTTTCATAACAATTGTATGAATAGAAGTGGTGTTATTGATAGTCGAAATTCGGCGAATCCGTAAAAACATATAGTAGGGTCTGGCAAGCGCCGCAGCTTTTCGCGCGTTTCATGAACGCACAAAGCTCACCAAGTCGGCCCTTCGGGCCTCCTCGGAGACCGAGCTCGCAAAAAGGGCCCTTCGGGCCCTTTTTGCTCGCACGCTCAACATTAGCTACAGATGCCGCGGGGGGCTTGCCAGCCCCCTGATCAGCTTGCTGAGAGAATGTGAAGATGTTCAATCATGAAAATCCCAGCCATAAAGCAAACGAAAGTCCATTTTTGCACCCTTCCCCCCTACAACTCCTTTTTGTATACGCCGAGGTAGTCATCGTTTAGGTTGAGAGACTGGTACAAGTAGTCCCGCATTAATGTGAACAGATGCTCTCTAGTCTTACCCCCAGATATCCCATGAGTCTTATCTGAAATATGGTAATTATAGTCATTAGTCATTAGTCAATGCTTATCTAAAACAAGGTTCATAGTCAAGTACCAATTCACGATAATCACGTGACTAAAATCATTATCATTGTTCAACCACTTCCCCTGGCAGCTTTCTACCTGTGTACGTGTGCATCCTGAACTGCACACCCTGGTCCACGAGGGCGCCCGCCAGTCTGGCAGCATTGGTGAAGTGTACATTGTCATCAGCTGTGCCGTGTATCAGTAGGAAGTTGGTACCGTGGTAGTTGTGAGCGTCGTGGAGACAGTCCCCCTCGTCATATGCCTGGGAGAGATGGGGGATGCTTGGATAGAAGTGGGGGCTGGGGGGTTGAGGGTAGAGGGGGTGAGCAGAGTGGGGGAGGGTAGCGGGAAGTGGATAGATGCGGGAGAGTTGGTAAGTTAGGAGTGGAAAGATGCGGGGAGAGGACACGTATCATGGACACGTACCTCGTTATCGACAGGAAGTCCCATGTGACGCTCAGTGTAAATCGTGTCGTAGAATCGGAAACTGGTGACGGGTGCAACTGACATTGCCGCCTGCACGACCTTGTTAGGACTACCTGCCACTTTAGCTGCAAGGAAACCTGCAGACGGGTTGAAATGAGCGGGTTCAAAGTTGAGTCAGGGATAGCAAACTTAAACCCTATTCAGAAAGATAACTCTTACCACCGTAGGACCACCCCCATATAGCCATTCTGGCGTCGTCAATGTACGGTTTGGTCCTAAGCTTTTCCAGGAATTCTACAACGTCGCCCACTTCAGTTATCCCGAATTTCCTGGTGTGATTATTTGGCGTAACTTCTTTGGCTGACATTCGATCCTACCCAAATAACCAATGCGGGAGAAAGTAACGATTTTCAACAAAACAGGTACAAGAATAGGCGAAATTACGTAGCTATCACAAATCTCGGACATACTGAGTAACAAACCTGTAGAGAGGAAATCTGAAGTTATCTCCTCTCCCGTACGTCCCCCGTACATCCACGTGGTAGACCAGGAACTGTGGTTTACCGGGGTCGCCATTCGCCAGGAAATTGTGGAAATCCTTCCGCTGGTCTCCGAACGGGAAGAGTGACCTCACGTTCCGTGTATCGGGACCACCTGATCGGAAGCGTTGCGACGTATAAACGTATAAAGACTGAGATTGTATAATGTATACACTGAGATTGTACATACCGAGTAATTGTTACACACAAAAACTCACGTACCGTACACAAAGAGCAACACAGGATATCTCTTGACACTTTTCTCATCAAAATCAGGTGGAGCAATCCTCAGGACATTAACATCGTAACCAGCAACTTCTTCCACTTCATAGCTCCGTTTAGGGAGGTGAAAATCTGTCTCCACCCTCGAGTTGAGGTCAGAGTTATCTTCCAGCACCTGTTCCAGAATCGAGCATGAGAAGCGAGGCAGTGACAATTATCATGACAACGCAGCGCGATACATATCACGCGTGACATACGCTGCGTTGTCACGGCAACGCAGCGCAATACATATCACTCGTGGCATACCCTGCCCCAGTCTGAATCAATCTCCTTGAGCTGGATGTATGGAGCTTGAGGTCCCCAACACGTTAGCTGGTACAGTGTTCCGTCACTACTGAATGATGCGGTGGCGTAACCACAGTAGTCGTTACACGATAAACACGTGCTCTGAAAAACGTGATCACGTGATGGCAAAATCATCATTAGCACCTGCAAGATCACCTAAACTTGCACCAGAAAATAGACCCGAGTGACACCCAATCGTCTCACCTTCCCCGTGGTGATATCCAACTGATACACATGGTTATACTGCTGTCCGCCCTTGGATGATGTGTAAAACAGATACTTCTTATCTTCAGTGTTGACTTGAGCCTCGATCTTAAACACATCAAATCGACCTGATGTCAGGAATTTCTTCTGCAACTCCCCGTTACTGTCCCGTGTCAACAAGCACACGTGTTTGAAGTTGCCCTCTGCCCCTTGGTTACTCGGCAGCAGGGTTGCGAAACTGTTCAATCCGTCGAAAAACCTGAGTTTGATATTTGTGAGTAACACGCGTGTCTGCCACAAACCACGTGACGCGCGCGTGTCAAGTCACGCGTGACTCAAACCACTCACCAGAAAGGAGGATCCCACCAATCCATCCAGCCGAGTCCCTTGCTATCCTCCCCAAATAACCGGGTACAGTTGGTGTTATCTCGCGTTACCCCACACGAGTAGAACGATTTCTTCGTCTGCTCCCTATTCCACCATTCCAACACAGCCGTGTTCCTATCAAATTGAAAGTGAATGAATGAGGCGAGCAATCCACAGTAAGAATGAGTATCTGCGAGATAAAAAGACGCTCGTCTCGCATCAGACGCTACTCCTTTATCAAGCTACACACTCACTCCTCCACCAAGCAACATGACTCACTCATCAGCCCAGGATACTGTGTAGAGGTAGTGTTCTCCCCAATCGAGCACTTCCTGCGGAGTGGGGAGTTTGTACGCAGCACTCTCGTCATCGTTCCTATCCACGACCATTGCTTCTATCGTGGGGTTCCGGTATCCTGCCTGCGAGACAGGAAAGTCACTTCTACTTCTAAAAAAGACAAATCACAGATGTCGAAATGAATATGTCCCAGGAAAATCTGACACATATGATTAGCGGCTATCAATCTTAGTTAACAGCAATTATAGTATTGTAAAGAATCAGCTCACCTTTGGGTACTCGTAGTCGAGGATGGTGGCGTATGGGTCCTTGCCGTATATGGGGAACTTGACATGTTCCACTCCCGTGGCGTCTGTCCGTGTCAGGATGATAAACCGGCTGTCAGGGGAGGGAAAGCTGCTGTGATACGTTTGTCTCACCTCCTCTGTAATTGGGGGCAAGTATAATTGGGTGGGACGTGACCTTTTACGGGAGAAAACGAGTTTCGGGGTGAGAAATAATGAAGATCATGACTCATCAAAGTGAAAGATGCAACATTAGGATGGTACCTTCATAAACCCAGTCTGGTACACCGTTGAATATGATATTCTCTTCCCCGTCAAATGTGTGCTGGATAAACTCTCCAGACATCGGGTCTGGCTTTGTGTACAGGTTGTAGTCAGCAACAATTATCTGAGGGAAAGGCAGGTTGTGGTTGCTGATACTCTGATAGATGATCACTGATCAGCAATCACCCACCACAGACAGAACTGCCAGTGATAGTCACGTCTTTGCGACCGCGCGCGCTCCGCTTAGAATTGAAAGTGGCTTCAGGGGCCAGCAATTCGTCCTGCAATGTCAACCACAATGTCAACCACATCGCGGCCACCTCACACACATCTGTACTCACAAGGGTGTGACCAGTCGGCGTGAATCCACAGTACTGTATCTCCTTAGTGTTGGGTGGAAGTAGTGTAACGTTACTGCCACGTCGATGCCCTATTTCCATAGACCTGCGTGTGTGAGACATGGGCATTGGTAATCACTTACATGAGATAAGAGAATTAAACTTAAGAAGAGACGTCTCAAAAAAGGTAGATTGAGGGAAGACGGGCAATAGAAAGACGGAGGGGCGACTCACATGTCCACAGCCCAGTAATTAGCGTAGAATGAGTGTCTGTACTTCTTCTTGGTAATTTCCCAGAGGATCGAGTACTGTTCATCGGGAGAAATGTCGAAATCCAGCCCGAACTGAAATTGAGTTGTCATCATGGCATGACCACGTTAGGGTGGTCATACCCCACGTTAGGGGGTCATACCCCACATTATCCCGCACGTTGTCATGGTAACGTGGTCACTGGTCAGTGGTCATTGATCAGGTTACCATAGCTACCATGGTAACCATAGTTGTGTGTCATTTTACCAGCTCGTTTGCGGCAAAGTACTGTTTCTCATCTCCACTCTCCGGATCTTTAGCGTTCACCTTGTAGTAACCATTCGCAGTCTGCTGGTACATGTACTGACCTGAAATAGAGAGGAGGGGAATAGGAGGGGGTTAACAACAGTCATGAGAGGGGCCAGTACAGCTGTTACCATGGGAAAACGGGATTTGACTTTGGAAGAACACCTAATTTCAATTCTGTTTATAATTCCTAAGATTAAGATAGATTTCCTCCATGCCATGACTTGACAATGCCTACCATCTTTAGCCCAGTCAACGTTAGCGTATCGTGCCCCAAGTGTACTGTTGAAGATATCAGTCCATTGGAAATACCGTTTCTCACTTGCCTTCTTCAAATTCACCGCCTTGCAATCTACAGAGAAAAGTGACGGGATCTGGTAAATATGAACAGGTGATCGAAGTTTAACGGGAGGAGTCAAACAGAAAATGAAGTCTGAGATTAGATCACGTCGATCATTTCACAATTTGAAACTGTCACAATTCACAAACCTGCACATCTAGCATGGATTGATAAGACGAAGCAAACCAGTAGAAGAAGGATAGGATAAAGTAGTTTCATCTGTAGTTTCCAAACTTTCTCTTATATGCAGACAGGCTGTTTTTATGTACAGCTCGAGTTATTTTGAATCCGGGAAAAGAACTTAAAGACAACGCAACGAAACATGTTCAAATCCGACTTATGGATGTGATAATAATAATAGACGCGTGTACAATATTGGATAGAGCTCAATAAGTGCGCAGTGTTATGTGTCAGGAAAGTACTTCTTTTCAATGTGGGAGAGGGTGTAAGGACTATTGTGACTGACACAATACCATGATGAACATCTGGTACAGAGAAAATAATATGGTGTCATGATTGTGGACAAAGATTGGTGTCATGGTTGTGAAAATGTGTCATGATTGTGTTACTTGTTCCATGGCTCCACAATAGCTTAATGTCATGAGCGTGTCACAGTCAATGACTCACTACTACAACTATCACGAACAAACGCTTTATGCGTCTATACATGAGTCAACAGCACCGTTCAACTATCAAAGCAACTTTTACAATTATTACAACGCCCACGTAACAGTCTATCCGCGGAAAAGGCCTAATAGGTCCACTGATAAAACTGGTATCAGGAAAAGTTGAGAAATCAGTGGGATTGCGTCCTTCATTCATGAGTATTTTCATATGTGTTATGTTATTGAGAAGTTTTAAAAATGAGGATGCAAAGAGCAAAACTAATGGGGGGGGAAGTTACTAAGATATTTTCTTGCGTTTGAATAGGAAACAAGTCACGGCTATTCCAAGAAATGATGATCCTTGCCGGACACCACAATGTCAAACGGACACGCCCAAGTGTGCAATCATGTAAAAAGATACGCTATAGGTACCTCTATTGATGTGCAAATGAAGCGAATGACGGTAATGAGTTACACTACGGAGCGTAGTCAAATCATAGAAATCTGGCGACATCCGAATTCTGGCCACCAAAGAGGTGTAAAATAGGTGGAATTGAAATTATAAACCCACAAACACAAACATGCACAAACACAAACATACACCCACACACGTTTACCAATAAAGGCACCAATGAAGAGAGTGAAACATGATCCCAGGGGCCCTTCACATAACACGGTATCTCCCGTGAGATAAGACGCAGATTCCCCGACATTTGGTTAATTAATCGCCAAACATGTGAATATTATGATAATTATTATCCAATTTCCGGTCAGCGTTAGGTTGCGCTCTAAAATGGAATTGGAAATGCCATATGCGTGAAATAGAATCACTTTGACGCTGGATTTAGTTTCAAGGGAGCTGGAGGTTGTGACGTATGTGACATGTGTTCAACCAAAGGGGGGGGGGTCGTCCCTATTCGTGTTCCCCAGTTCTCGGAATCGGATGATACAGGTCCCCTGTGATGGTATCATTAGTGGCAGAACTAGCAATCTATAGATGATAATGGGAGAACCAGATACGTATAAGATAAGGTCAGAACAAGGGGATTGAACATGATCCATGGATAAAGTCATACATGAACAATGTTCAATGAACATGGTTCATACCTCGCGGTAATAGAAAGTGGCAATGGATAACATTCTGAAGGTTCAATTATCAGAATCTATTACATTCTGCCAATGTGTGCATGATGAACAATAACATGATGATAACAGCTTCTAGCTAAGTGGTAACTGGTACTTGCTTTATACAGCTACATCCGAATTATATACCTACAGGGCTCTCGAAGTTATTCTGAGGTTGAGAGAATCAGGAGAATTTCGTTTTGGTTCAACGTTCAAATACTATGCATCATCAACTACAACGCACATGATATTTACAAATACAACTACGACCGGTTGCTTCCCCACATTCTTTTTCTATGAGTAAAGAGGCACAACCATCCAAGCATATTTTCAACTAAAAGTCAAGAAAAGATGAAGACCCGGAAACCCCTTATTGGTATAGTGCTTACCTTTTGCCTCCTCCGACAACACTCAAAGCACACAACGACTCCTCAGACTGATGACATCAGTGTCCCATGCACATTGCACTAACACAATCTCTCATACTCCCTGTCTCTCACACTCCCTGTCTCTCACACTCCCTCTCTCTCACACTCCCTCTCTCTCACACTCCCTGTCTCTCTAACACCTCTCTGCCCCTACACCTCTCTTCCCTAACACCTCTTTTCAATGTCCCTCCGCAAAATGACCGGAGCACTAGTACACGGTAACTCTGCAATCTCAGTTATCACTATGGAAACGAGGTTTGGGGGCGTGGCATCATAAACCATGTTTACTAGGTTTAAGTTGGGTAAGTCCTTCCAGTCCGTGACGGGGGAACAGGAGGCCCCACGGGGCTTAACCATGTCATCAGGGTCAGCTGGGGGAGGGAGGTGGTGTCAAGAGATAGTGGTGTCAAGAGAGAGTGATGTCAGGAGAAGGGGTGTCTGTCAAGAGTGGTGTCAGTGAGGAATGGTGTCAAGGTATAATAGTGTCAGGAAAAGGTGATGTCAAGCGAGAGTGGTGTCAGGAAAAAGTGGTGTCAAGAGAGAGAGTGGTGTCAAGAGAGAGAGTGGTGTCAGTGAGGAGTGGTGTCGGTGAAAGTGGCATCAAAAGGAAGTGGTCAATTGTCAAGCAGAGTCAAAGCACAATAGTGAGTGCCAAAATAGGAGTCAATATTTTACCTAGTTCGTTAAACTGGATGGAATCTGTCTGGACCCGTTCTGAGAACTTGTACGTCTCACAACACACGATGACCGGTTTGTTGTTTTTTCGAGCTACGAGTGCCAACATGGCAGTCCCCACCTCTCCCAGGACATACCCGTTAGCTAGGAGCCCGTCCGCGGGCAACAAGACTTTAGTCACCTGTTCATTGGGATTTATTCAGTTGACGGAGAGTCAAATCACGCCCTCAACCTCACACATTCACACATCTCAATCACGCCCTCAACATCACACAATCACACATCTCAATCACGCCCTCAAAATCAAAGAATCACACATCTCCTCTCCTGCGTGAGCAATTTCACACCTCCTCTCCCACCCCTCTGCTCACCTCCTTCATAACATAAGATGCAGAGTTGATGTAGACGTAGGAGCAGGATATCCCGGCTGCTATGAGTGTTTCACACGCATCTGCCCCTCTCAGATCAGGTCTGCTGTCCACGACCATGACCCGGAAGTTCTTCTCCTCGTTCTTGGCAGTGAGCAAGATCCGCATGATAAGCGGACACCTGATCAGAGGAGACGGGTAGAGAGAAGAGTTGTAGGGAGGGTCATTGTGTGAGAAGAGGGGGTGAGGTGAGAGAAAATCGAGAGTTTCAGGAATTCAGGATCCGTCATCCGTGGTATGAGACTATGAGGACGTATACGAATATATCATATCTGTAGTCACCTGTTATAGATGAGAATTGTATCACCATCATTGATTCTCTTAACCGCGGTTGTTTCAATTGCCTCAGCGGCTAAATAGATATTCTGAAAACAGATCGCTGATCAAACTCCAGCTGTGTTACGAGCAGCCGAAATCTGATGTTGTTTTGATTTAGGAGGAGATCAAACACTGCAAAACATGTACATATCCCTATCATTATAGAGTGTTTACCGCTTTCGAATTTTGAGATTTGCTATCATACACCGCATCTCACATATGAATACCCAAAACCACATTGTATCAAGTTACACGTGCGTCTTATACCACTCACACCAACCTTGTATTGTAATGTAAGAAGTCTCAAAGGGGGGGGGTGGACTTATCATTCTGTATGTGCCACCATGGCAACATCAATAATGGAATGATGTGATGTCGATTCATTCTCTAATTTTGTAGCAATTTGCGCGAGTTATATCGGTTGTGTGATGTAACTTACCACTTCTTAAGGAAGGATCGCTTTGATGGGTAGCATCCAGGTATGGGACTCTGTAGGATTTTACTCCACTCCCAAAGTTACACCCTTCACGTTACGATAGTAAATCGCGAATGCAGTTCACAAAGACACAATCGGGCACGTTACCCCACGTTACAGGATCTCAGGGTAAGCGAGGTAACGTGGCACAGTGCCGTGATAAGATGGAAGTTTGTCAACGACCGAGCTGTCAGTGTCATCCTGGTCGAGGAGTGCGTGTTCAGTAGCGACAGGAGCAAGTTCCAGACACACTACCGAGGTGAGTGGTCACGTGACTGTCTTGATGAAGGAGTTGTTAGAGATGTGATTGTCACATGTGACTCTACTATTCCCATCTTAGGCAGGAAGAAGTCGTGTAAAGTGGATGGTCTATCACCAGACACTTCCTACACTTTCACCCTACAAATAGATGCTCATGCCAAGAAACTTGTTTCCCGAGGGGCCACTAATTCCAGTCGTACCCTCTCACGAGAAAACAGCGGATGTACCCTTCGGGTGAAATCTAATGAGCGGAACACGAGATACAGGCTGAGTCCTGTGCCGAATATCGTAGTTACTCCTTCAGATGACGAGGAAATAACCGAGGAGGAGGGACAGGAGGAGGTGTTAGATGAGAACGAGGGGAGGCTGAGAGTGGACGAAGGCAGGTTGAGAGTGGAAGAGGGGACGCTGAGATTGGAAGAGGGGACGCTGAGATTGGACGAGAAACGATTGAACGATGAGCAGTGGGAGGCGAGAGAAAAGGTGGACGAGGGAGAGTTGGTCGTGGTCGAAGAGGAAGATGAAGACGATATGTCCGCCGGTGTCAGTGCTAGTTATCTGCACGAAACAAAGTTACATTCAGAGAACAATATTACAAGCGTTGTTGTGCATGAAAATGACCAGAACTTCGAGATGGCGAGTAAATTCTCGGATAAAGAGAGCTCAGAAACGGATAAGGCGAGTGACAACTCTAACAAAGGGAGTTTTTGCACGGAGAGTGTTCATGATAGCACCAGCGAAATTCATGTTTCGGAAGGATCAAACTTCAAAGAGGAAGAAGAGGAAGCTATGGAAAGTTATGGTCAGGAGGATATGAGACCGAGTATTGTGATTGATACTGCAGAAGAAATGGGTGGGACCGAGCATAATATATCACCCGTGGACGCAGGTAGATTGACAAGACCAATGGAGGATAAAGTTGTCAATATTAGGGTCCCCTCTGCCGATAAACAGAAGCTGGTCGTGCGGTTCCGGACGATGAAATCAGGAAAACATGATGTGAAGTTGGTGCAAGCAATTGAGAACCACCATACGGCTGAGGTGAAGAAGATCTGTAAAGAGTCACCCGATGTGAGTATATTGGGCCGATTTTCAACCAGATCTTCAAGAGCCTCGAGGTGGCGATAGCTGATATGAAACCTGAAGCTCAATTCAAATAGTTATGGCTGCTATGAAATCAGTTTCCAACCACCCTCGCATGGTACAGGTGGTAAACACGGCTGATCAGACAGGGCGGACCCCAGTCATGGTAGCAGCTCAGCACGGCTACTCCAGTATTATTCAGTTACTACACCAGAGTGGAGCTAACCTCAACGGTGCTAACACAGGTCTGTGAGAACTACCTCTGTTACCATGACTACAAAGCTGGGAGATGAGAAATATTGGGACTCCGGTGAACCCCTCATTTTCTTAATACTCCGATCTTACGGTAATCCATACCCATCAGGAGGTAAGACAGCACTAATGCTTGGAGCGTACTACGGTCATGAACATATTGTATCCCTACTCATGGATCTAGGGTGCAACTGGAGAAAGCTTGACAACATCGGATGCTCGGGTGAGGATAATAACTTTGCAAAGGAGGAAAAAGTGGTTCCCGTTAACAACTGTTCTTCCCTGTACTCTACCTTAACCTAACAGTGACCAAACTACTCCGCAGCACTTCACTACGCCGTGGAACGTGGGAGTGTTGAGATCTGCAGGTCACTGGTTAACCGCGGTGCCGATGTGAACATCATGGATCAGAGAGGATATACGCCCCTCATGACGCTCTGCCTCGCAGATGAGTGAGTCGTCTTGCAGTTATTTTGAGAACGGAGGTTATCTGTGCATTTCATTTCTCACCAGGTGATTTGCCTTAATTGTGACTATGACATGGGTAGCACTGGCTAACGCGCATCGTGAAACTGGGACTTACATAACTTTACAGTGAAAACACGGACATGGTGACATATCTCCTGGACAACAAGGCAGATCCGAACCTCCACATTCCGGGCAGAGAAACTCCACTAATGGCAGCAGTCAGGACCGAGAAACCGGACACTGCGCGGCTCCTCATCGAGAACAAGGCCAACGTTAAGGAGTAAGTACTGAGTACTGAGTGATGGCAAAAAACTGACATACTGACGTCCCACCCAACATACAATGTGAAATTCTTCTTTTGTGATCACCTTCTTGTGACAGGATGTCAAAGCATGGGTTCACAGCACACGACATGTGCAAGAAGAACGTTGCTTGCTTCAAACTCATCTCTGACAACATAGAATCGGACGATTCGGAAACCGAACAGGAACCGGAGGAAGCTTTCAACTTACAGAACGCTTACACCGCGCTGCCTTACCCTGTCAGTGGGTGATAGTACGGAATTTGCGCGCAGCATAACACGTGCACCTATAATGACGTCATGATCGCAAATACGAACCTCTTCGAAGTATCGAACACAATGCTCCTTTATAATCTCTTCTCTGGCATCCTCCAACGACATTTCGGGAGGGATCTTTGATATGGCGAGTCGTAGATACTTGACATAGTTTTCCATTGATATGGACATACTGCGACATTCTTTCAAGTAGCTGAAGAATGGAAGTCTTGACAGATAAAAGCTGACTGATTATGCGAAAATTCTGGGTTATATTTAATAGTTAAACAGGCGCTTGACAAATTACATCATCTGGAATTACATCGTCTGGAATATATTTTTTTTTATAATATTCGGATTCCTGGTCAAGTAACTCAATACATAGCGAACAGATCAGTGAATATTAATACGCAATTTACACTGCAAACAACGCCACCGTAGCTCAGTGGTTAGAGCACTGCTCTCGTAAAGCAGGGGTCGCGAGTTCGAATCTCGTCGGTGGCTTTTTTGCTTCATATTTCACCACAAAATCAAACTTAATACTCACTTGAAACATGGCTTCAGTGCTGCGTTGAGATGTGCCCTGATTTCTTTTGATTCCGGACATCGGTATTGTCGTAGGAATATCTTGACTGCACAGATGAGAGCGGCACATCGACCATTACTGCCAACAACAAATTCCTGAAATGCAATACAGGAGATATGAGTCAAGATATTCGAAAATGTTGTGTGTGAGCAAGGGCATTAAACATTGCCGACAAAATCATCGGAAACATTTCTTAATACAGCCTTGAAATGAGGAGCAACACTCATGAGCAATTCAGATGTCCAGATGAGGATAACTTCAAGTCAATGACCAATGAGAAATAAGATTGCATTGAAACTTACCCTGTTCATCTGAACGCCGAGTTTGACGAACGCCGGATGAACGGGAGACGACGAGAAACTGAAAGATTTCTACAGTAATTAGGGAAAAACGCGCGTGCGCGCTATTGTGATCGCAATTTTGTTTTCGCGCGTGCGNAATGTGCCATATAATATTGCCACATTTTGCAATCCACCTTATTTTGTTTGTAGGATGTGAATTCCTGTCATATTGGTTCAAGTGTGAGAACATTTCGATCTTCGTGATCCTCTGCTCTTTGGATTCAACCTTGTCAACAGCCCAATCATTAGATTCTGGTAAAAACTATTTAGAAATTGGTTGAAGGTATCTAAAACTTTTTATAGAAGATTAGAGTCTGTAAAAAAGATTTCGAGGTACCAACCGCTGCCTTTGGCTTGGCTTTTACATCTTGTTTCCTTTGCGATTCTTTATTCTCTGTGAGATCTTAATAGGGCAATACGTTACTTTTGTGGCAGAAAAAATCAGATACACAAGTGAAATTTTTCCGAGGTCAAGATGAATAAAATTACTTGATTTCGATGGGTTCTTTGGCGGTTGCTGTGGTTGTTTCTGAGGTTGCTGTTTCGGTGAAGGCTTCTTCCCAGGATTATTTGCCTGTTCCTCCTTGAGTTTCATCTTAGCTGCACGTTGCGCCTCTGCACGAAAGTTAACATTAATAATTCGAACCTATCTTTCCAAGCTAAGTCTAGCCTAGCATTTCAATAAGTTTCTTATAAAAAGAACTGAGTGTAAGTCATATCTCAATACATCGTCACACACACCTTGCTTTTCCCTGCGTTCTGCTTTCAGTTGAGCTTTGGTCTTGGCAGCAGGTGGTGGTGGATCCGAGGTTCCATTTATCTTGACTTCAACTTGCGCTGGGCTCACAGGCTCCCCATCCATACTTCACTACTTCTAGTGTAAGTGTGAGAATGAGAGATATTTGAGTCAGGCTGATTATTCTCAAATCTCAATAATTGGGATATAATCAGTTTTTGCTATGTCATTCCATCGATTTATGAGAGTTGCTAAACAATGAATCAGATCGATTTAGTAACGATGTAAAAATGTTGAAATACCATCAAAGTTATAAAATTGTACGGTAACTTCAAACTGAAAGCAGCAATTAACAAAAACATCCCAAATGAGATTTCGATGTGTTGAAATGATCAAAATTTCGATGTAATAAAATTTGTAATAAAAACGTTATTTGTTGAAACTTTTAAAACAACCATTATATAAAGTAAAGTATCGTAAGGAAAGTAAAAGAAAGTAAAGAAAGCAAGTTAGTTAAGTAAATAAGAAAAGTCAAATATCTTTTCAATTGTTTGATATTTTGATGAAAATAGGCTCACCAGTAAGCATATCCGTGCTGATGGAATACACAGAATAGTTCGGATCAACTACCCATTGACCGTTCTTGAAATGCTTAACAGCGTTACCATCGACAATAGTACGCTCGATCTGACCAGCATACTCCAAATTCGATCTTCCGTTGGTAATCGTATGATCTTTTTTCATCAGAGAATCCTTATTGACTGGAGAATCTTCCTTAGAACGAGGGAGAACGGAGGGGTAGGTTCTATAGTGGTCAGGCTGAAAACAACCTGAATTACAGATTACTTTGATCATCTCTAGGGCTACACCAAGAACATGCTCCCTGTTTCCTGTTAGTGACCTAATCTCAATCGTCCTCTCCTTAACAGTCTGATCCATGTGGTCGCGATGCTGCACCTTGGAATAGGACTTCGGGAACATCGATGTTATTGCCCTCAATTTAGACCCCTTATCGCCTAGTAGACTCCCCACTGCGTCATTCGTGGATGCTATTATACACAGTGGCTTATTCTTTCCCCGCCTTCCCTCCGCCCCAATCTCCCTCTGGAATCGTGTAAACACCTCCGCAATATCGGTACAGTTGCCAGCCGTTATACTAATCACTCGCTCATTAGGGTACCCGGGGAAGTACTCGCCGGGGTTTGAAAACAGGACAGCAGTTTCGTGGTCAATATCCGGCATGTTTTGTAGTGTGTCTGTGACATAGTCAGGACATAGCAGCTTCAGTGTGAATTGTCGTGAATTAACCATTTCCTAACGTGTGTAAGAGGTTAGTATCGTGTGGTGAGGAAAGCTACAGACGAAAGAAAGATAACAACTGAGACTGAAAACTCTATGATATCATGAATCGATAAGTTGAAACACCAGAAAATCATAATTTCGTAATCTGACATGTAAATTCGAACCTCATATCTGAGTGTCTGGGTAGAGATTGAAATTTTCACTTATTTCCCTTTGAACTCCTCAGGGAAGTAAAATAGGGCCAAAATTTCACCGGGAATCAATTCAGCGTCCAAAAATACACAGGAATGCATAGTATTTGCATGAAGATGGGACAAAAAATCTTCTTCGAATTCCTGATGTCAGTATCAGTAAAATTTGAAGGGAATGACTCCACACTTTTCTACTCCAATTTTGAAGGTCTTTATTGAAGACTTAGCTGATACTTACGAGACAAATTTGTCACCAAATCATCTCTCCTACTCTCACACTACAAGTATCAATCCTTTTTAGGATCATTTGAAGTTCATAATCGCCGTGAAACCACGCCCAAATCACGATTTCAAACCCGTGGGAAGCATCACCTGCAAAAACACGAAAATCAATGGGACACAGCTGTCGTCAAATATTTCTTCTCGAGAGACGTAGAATCCGAATCTGGCAGAATTTTTCGCCTAGCTCATTGAGAAANTTGAACTCCTCAGGGAAGTAAAATAGGGCCAAAATTCCACCGGGAATCGATTCAGAATGCATAGTATTTGCATGAAAATGGGACAAAAAATCTTCTTCGAATTCCTGATGTCAGTATCAGTAAAATTTAAGGTGAATGACTCCACACTTTTCTACTCCGTTTTGGAAGGTCTTTATATTGAAGACATAGCTGATACTTACGAGACCAATGTCTCACCAAATCATCTCTCCTACTCTCACACTACAAGTATCAATCCTCTTTACGATCATTTAAAGTTCATACTTGCCGTAATGCCGTGAAACCACGCTAAAATCACGATTTCAAACCCGTGGGAAGCATCACCTGCAAAAACACGAAAATCACACACAAATCGTTCAAATATTTTTTCTCGAGACGGTGACTGGTAATATGTGTTTCTGGGCTATTTTTTGAAGTAGAATCCGAATCTGGCAGAATTTTTCGCCTAGCTCATTGAGAAATCTGTGAAAATTCCAATTTCTTCTCAGATGTGAGGCTCGATGTCGAATGGAAAAAATTCGATCAGCAATCGATTCTGCGGCAAAAAACATATAGGTTATAGAGTACCTACGAATCCATCATTTATTTATTTATCGAAGGGTAAGAAAGCATTACATCGAATAAAGCGTGAATCTAAAATACCAAATGGTTTCACGAAACAATCACTCTTGGAACACAGAGTTTGGCCCTCTCAATATTGGCAACGTTCCCAAGGACAGCGATTCATCTACATCCGATGATTCGAGCTGGGAATCTAACGATAAATCACGATTTCTCATCGGAGTTTGATTCAAACTTCCCTCATTCCGTGATGTCGATAGTTTCACTTCTTCATCACAGTTTTCATCCTCATCACTCGACTCAAACATGCCCCATATATCATCTACTATCGCCTGAGTTTCATCAGATCTGTGCACGTTTCTCCCATTCCCCACACCCCCATTCGCAGCAATGATACACCGCCCATCTTCCTGCTTTGTAACGCCCGGTGATGATACCAGAGTGACATCATTATTCGAGGGTAACTTCTTATCACTCATCATAGAGGGGGTTTTGGTATCGTGAGAGGGCAATTTGATCCCAAATGAGCGTGTCTTGATCTCAGGACTCAGAGGAACTGTGTTGATGTCACAGCTATGCAACTCGTTATCACCCGTACCATGATTAGTTCCAATTATCAGCGGGCTATGAGGAAGTGTCAACAGATCACAACTTTCCAAGAACGATTCCTCCTCCTTCCCAGCATCACTTGGTTTAGTGATTCTTTTTCCAACGACCATGCTATGTGGTTCGGTGTTAATATCACATGAATACAGAGTCTCTGGAGCTGGATCTTTTAATTTCCCGACAGTTTTTAATTTGGGATCGGCCTTATTTAGATCACTGGAATAACCTACTTGTGCGCTGAATGGAACGGTGTTTATATCGTAGGATTCGAGATAAGATTGATCTCTATCAAATGGAGGGCTCATCACTTCCGTATGCACTTTTGCGCCAATTATCCCTTTTATGGAAGAAGGGACTTCCGATCTCTGCTCTAGGGAGATGTCCCCAAACAACGGGAATTCATCATTATTGATGAGATTTAAACCGTCCTCTGTGATGAACTTTGATTCCGCCTCTTGTCTAATACAGTCTTTTCGAACAGCATTACTAGAAGTAGAATTAACTAAGGAGAACTTGGGTTGGATAATAGGGATCATGTTTTGGCACCTAGATGCAGTTCCCAATGACTGAGAACTCCATGCATTGTCATACTGTGTACTGCCGAATTCCCGCTTCTGAGATCTGCCGTTACTGATCACACTTTCCGCAGATTTCTGAGCAGCTGGAGTAGCGAAGAAATGATGGAGTTTTGACTGTTTCGTGGCGGGTTCTATCCTTCGTCTCTTTGATGGTTTAGCAGACATCTTCTAGCAATTGAAACGGTTGATAGATACGGTTACTTCTAGTAATCAAGTTATCAGTACAAAAATTTCTGATACTTAAGCTTTTAAGGTTCAAGGATTCTCTAAACAAGTGAAAACATCGTAGCAACATATATATTAAAATGGAAATAATTTCTTGATACAATTTCCATGAATAACTCCAAGCAAAGAATAAAAAAGTGCAACATCAAAAGCAAAAAACGGTCAACTACGTATCGTGAGGGTATCCAGTTTCAAGCCCTGCCATATCCAACTGCCTACACAGAGCCTGGAAATCCCCAACACCCAAGCCTTTCTGGTTCATTTGCATCCTCACAGCGTCCATAGAGCTCCTGATCACGTCATCAGACAGTATCTTATCACGTGGCACAGGTCTGTGTGTGAATCCTGCATCTACATACACCTTACACACGGAATGAAACATGAACATGAGGAAAAAAGCCTCCTCTATAGAAACTCCTCCCGTTAAGAGACCGTGATTCTTCATGAGCAAACACTTGGAGGGATTGACAAAGTTTCTGGATATTTCCTCCTTTTCACTGTCCGTAACAACAATACCCCGGTACGGATGGTAGGAGACGGGTTCCAAATACACGCTATTCTGACACACAGGGACGATTTTGTCCACAGCTGTGGCCACAGCAGTGCCCGCAGCAGAGTGAATGTGCATGAGAGTGTTGAGATCAGGGCGTTGCTCGTGGATAGCAGAGTGAATGATGTAGCCCGTCTGTTGGAATGAGAACCGCGATGTACCGGGATCTATAACATTGCCAGCAATGTCTATCTTCACTAGGTTGCTAGCTGTGATCTCGTTATAGTGCAGACCTGTGGAGGGGAAATGTGATTTATGAAGGAGCAGAAGTGTGCGTGATATATAAACGTTAATACAGACTGTAACAAATTATCATCCGCGTATGTTCGCACAGTCTAACCAGCGACAAGCAATGCAAAGTGCAGGTTTATTGCTGAATTGCTCGCGTTTCATCTCACGGCTTCGCGCGTGACAGCTAACGCGTGATTGTGTCACGTGGCGACATCTTACCGAATGCATTGATAAGGAGATGCTCACTTCCCGCTATTCTTGTGGTGATGTGTCCGTATATCAGCTCGTCCCACCCGAAGTGATGTGTGAGTCTGTACGCTGTTGCTAGTTTACACCTCGTCTCACACTCCTCCCGTCCCCACTTCTGACGTAGTGCGGGAGTGAGGTCGTTTATCTTGATGGGAACCAACGCGGCCGGTAGTCGTAACATTGAAATGATAGAGGGAGACTCTTACATGGACACTGTGATCAGCAGGGTCATTAGTAATGCCGTGTTTTAATTTTCTAGCCTTTATCCCGCGTAGAAACCTCTCAAAATTCAAGAATGCAAAATTAAACAACAATTAAGTTTAACTGCAATTCTTAAAAACAGCAATTAAGTTAAACTGCAATTCTCAAAACAGCAATAAGTCAATACCGTACGGCTTACATCTTATCTAACAAAACATGTCAATAAATCACAGAATCGACCAAAACTTCACGCGGAATAAATCAATGGATATAGGTAATTATTACTAAACACATCATCTACTTACAAGACTATCTATCCGAATCATTGTCCCGCTCACTAGTCCAGATCATAGTACGGATACCCAGTCTCCCACCCGGCTAGATCCAGCTGTCTACACAACGCCTGGAAGTCCCTCACTCCCAGTCCCTCCTCTACCTGCATCTCACACGCAGCGATCGAGGTCTCGATCATGTCCCGTGGGAAGACTTTGTCATCGGGAACTGGTCTGTGTGTGTAGCCTGCGTCCACGTACACCTGGCAGATCCCGTGGAACATGAACATGAGGAAGAACGCCTCTTCCACGGACACCCCTCCCGTTAGGAGGCCGTGATTCTTCATGAGCAGACATTTTGAGGGTGCGGGGAAGTTTTGTGCCAGCTCCGCTTTCTCTTGCTCTGCCACGACAATACCGCAGAATGGGTGGTACGACATCGGTTCGAGGTAAACAGCGTTCTGTGATATGGGCTTAATCTCGTCCACAGCTGTGGCCACAGCAGTGCCCGCAGCAGAGTGAATGTGCATGAGAGTGTTGAGATCAGGGCGTTGCTCGTGGATAGCAGAGTGAATGATGTAACCCGTCTGTTGGAATGAGAACCGCGATGTACCGGGATCTATAACATTTCCAGCAATGTCTATCTTCACTAGGTTACTAGCCGTTATCTCGTTATAGTGTAGACCTGTGGTAGCCGGAGGGTATGAGTTGGTTGAGCAAAACTACTCTCAATCTGTGAATCACTCAATTTATAGATACATAACGCGTGCGAGGTCACGCGTGACACTCACCGAAGGGGTTGATAAGGAGGTGTTCGGAGTCCGGGATCCGTGAGGTGATGTGACCGTTTATCACCTCATCCCACCCGAATAGACTAGTGAGACGGTACGCTGTAGCCAGCTTACACCGAGTCTCACATTCAGTCTCGCTCCATTGCTTGCGCAGGACGGACGTGATGTCATTGATCTTGATAGGTACTCTCGGCCAAGGTAGTCGTAACATTGTAGTAGGGTGAGTCTGGGAGATTACAGGAATTAGGGAAGTGGGACTTGTTGAGGATCAGACAATTGTGAAACGATTAGACCTATCGACGCATTTCGACAAATCACTCCTAGAAAAACGAGCAATTTCAGTGTTTGAATGATTATCAAAACATTGAAATGATCATATAAATCCACATTGAACAATTAAACAACAAACAAAAAATCAAAAATTCATCAAAAAATCTGTATGATGTGTCATATCACCGTAACGAAAGTGCGAAATTCACCCCAAAAACGTGAGTTATAGTTCAAGCTGCACCATAAAATGTCATGAAACGGCAGATATTCACTTGAAAAGTGACCCCTACAATGTTGAGCGTGTCGTGTTTCGCAAGATTACGCAGTATTAAGTCTGTCATTGGTCGAACAAGCAGGCATGTGGATGTTATAGCAGGAAGAATGGCCCACTGTGACTATAATTAGCAACATAGAAGGAATCAATTTCCTGTATAATATCAACTTTCTGTTCTATATGATCACGAATCATCCCGTCATTCCATTATTATTCGGCGCAAAATGATACGTATCAGTTCAAGAAATCTGGAATTGTGCTCTTTTTAGGTGCAGATTCCACAAGAGTGTCGAGAAGCGTGTTGCCGTTGATGAGCTTGGTGGTTGCTATGGTGAAGGTTGCGTTGTTAGGGTGATGTTGAGCGAGGAACCGGAGTGCGCTGACCTCAGCATAGGTACAACCACCCAGGAAGTAGACCAGCGTGTGGTTGTCCGTGTGGTCGAGTCTGTCCTGCGAGAGGGGGAGAACATGACGAATACAGGGATAGAGAAGAGGAGGAAAGCCGTGATATGAGCGGGGAAGTTCGGCTAAGGGAAACAAATTGAGACCGGAACGTGTGATGTTAAGTGATGTGAACTGTGAAGTGATGTTAAGTGACGTAATGTCTGTGATGTCACATCATCTTATCACCACTAAATACCTGAGTTGAGCTGAGTTTCTGAGTGTCATTGAACGCAGGGCCGGGCAGGTGCTTCACCATATCGGCCAGATACTTCAGTCCTGACCTCTGAGTCATCCAGTTCACAAGACGGACTGTGAGTGGGGCATATCCACTGTACACATACGCGATATCAGTCGGGTCTTTCTGGGAAAAACCCAGGATTATTCTCGAAAAACAGTGTTTCTTAAGTTCTTACTTCTTTAAATCCTCATTTTTAGAAATAGGTATTAGGTACTACCTATTTGATGAGTGATCGCACATTCGGATATTTAGGTAATGTTTCATTCAACAGACTACTCAATTCACAAGCTATAGTTCCGAAACTCACCTCATTTATATTTTCAACAGTTAAATTGAGCGTCGATCTGAGAATGGGATACGATTTCTTTGGAGTCTTCTCTTGGGTGTAGAGTAGACCGCACTTTTCCAATCTGTAACAAGAAATGAATGATGATGAAATTCTTAATTCTTTGATAAATTCTTAATCGACTTCCATCTTTTAGAGAGCAAGACGAACGTTTTCCCTACTATAGTACAATCACCTGCCAAATGTAACCAAATGATGGTAACCATATGAGTGAACAATCTCACGTTTGTAGAACTCTGAAAACAAATATAATGACTTATGAGGGGCAAAATCATTTTGGATCATATATAAAAACGTTTGAGATCGATGTGTTAGAAGAAGTTTACCCATTATTTTAGGTTTGAGTCCGTCCGCAGCAATGCACTGGATACACAGCAACCGCAGAACCTTGAGAATCGGCTCTTGTCTGTAAATCATCTCCTGCGCAAGAGAAACGTTTTAAAACACGAGGGAAAACAACAAAAACCGAGTTGTCGCTATGGAGTAGAGATTTAGGATGCTAGGTTTATCTACCTCGATATCCTCATTGACTCTGTCAACATCAATGCCCTCCCGCAACATCTGTTCTATTCCCAGCTTGTGGTGGAACTCTTTATTATCTATACGATTCTTAACCTGGAATAATCATTCATCATGTGTGCTACAAGTGGGTTTATCTCTTAAGACATGGTCTCACACCAGCTGGTGCAAGATCGAATTCCAAGCGGAGGTATTTGGGAGCTGCTCGGCTAATTTCTGACGTCATCAAGAGAAGATGATGCTAAACTGAGTAGCTAACCAATCCGGCGATCGCTGTTTGCACCTCCAGCGATTTCCGCTCTGCCTGCATGTGTGGGAGCTTGCTCACGAAGTTCTTCAGCTCCAGTAAGGATTTGGCGTCGTGTTTCTGGTCGTACGCGGCGCTGATCTGCTTCGCCTGTGAATTCCACTTGAAGAAAAGCATTGGAGAGCTCAACTTATTAACCAACCTCGAGTGATAACTTTCAAACTTATGTTATGAGTCCATCCTTTTATCTTTTTTGTCACCGATTCATGACAAAAACCTTCTTCTTGAGGAAAGGACCGATAGCATTGAAGTTGAGATCTCTGGCCACGTTATAGATAGTATCGTTTGAGGTAAGGAGGGTTATCTTAGGTTTAACTTCTTCTGATTGGGTCTGCACTTGTTCTTCATCAGATAGAAATGCACGTCCTGTCGGAAAATGTTCATGCTTCTTGATGCTTGTATGCTTTCATTCAGTCCTGTTCATTTTGATTAAGAATGAATGTTTTGAACCTGGAAAAGTGGCAGTATTATTCCTGATACCGAACAATTCGTCTATCAGTCCCTCATAAGTGAGCTGGGTTGAGAGAGGTGTGATGAGATCCACTCTGCGGTCAATGAGCACCAAGTTTTCTATCCGGGGAGTTAGGGGTTTCTCATGTGCGGCTCCTTCCTTCCTCATTCTTTGTATCATCGTGTTTACCTGTACGAAAAAACAGAGTTACTTTCCAGAACCCCCGGGGGCCGGGCTGTCAGGAAAATTGAGCCAATTAAATGACTTCCTACCTTTGCCGCGCTAGGTCCCACTCCAATTATGTTCGGGAAAAATCCAAAGAACGTCTGCAGTGACATCAATGATCTTGACACTTGGAAAAGACAACTGTCGTCAAGTTCAGCGGACATCTCTCTGAATCCCAGTGGGTATTCCAGAGTAAGAAGATCGTGATCGAATGGGATTAAGTCGAGCTCCAACTCAAGGATGTTCTTGAACTCTCCGATAATGTTGTATTTCTCCAGTTGTTGCATGCACATCGTCGACTTCCGAGATACGAATATGATGTGGAAATCGATCTTCTCCCGCTGACCAACAGTCAGTGAACGGATGGCAGTGTTGATAAGGTCAACCATCGGTAAGTCGGGCCTGTGATGTGGTTGAAATAAAGTTATAAGTCGGAGCGGTATAAGGAGTACTTTCGCATTAATGAAGATACCAAAATGAGAATTCAGAACCACAATAACCTGATCAGCATGATAACACTCTGCCACTTGTTGTCAACGACCTCAGACGGTATTTGTTCCTGTAGCTCAAACATCTTCTTAACCCCATGCTGTTTGAGCACTCCCCAATCAATGATCTGATTAAACGGTCCTTTCAGCATGGGATCCCAGAAGATTGCCTGATGGGATATTATAAGATTATACAGTGTGGAGATTCTGGGCCCTGTGGTTCTGTTTGCTCACTGATAGAAACCGTTAAGTGTGATTGCTTTTCTTACCTTGGACCCATCACAGAGTTTCAGGTGATCCAGAAGGTTACCTCTAGCTAGATCCTTTAAGAATGAGAGCTTGATTCCATCCGATGGACATTCTGCCATGACCTGAACATTGAGTGCCGCAATGTCATATCACAAAGAATTATGCCTTCAGAACTGAACATAAAATAACATTTTTCATAAGTATGATAAATGAATACATTTAAATAAAATATAGAATGAAAGCTGTCATTGAATTCATATTAAACCCAAATTCATCCAGGAACTTCATCACTTATTCGGTCAGATGTTTCTTTTTCTACCACATTTGCAGAGGTATCAGATGGACTGATTTTAGTTGTTGATTCATTTTCGTCATTGTCAGGTTTTTCTTTCTTCTGTCCTCCAAAGGTCTTAGTTAATTCATCAATATTGTACTTTGACAGGCGCTTGAAATCTCTCAGAACACCCATGAATGCTATTGTCTTGATTATATTTATGACTATGGCATACTCTGGATTATCAAGATCAACTTTGTTGAATTCAGCAAACTTATCATCATCTGTTGCAATGGTGGCTACTTTCTTTATGATAGTATCCCGAGATATAGAAGAATTGTTCCTTGATTTGAAAATGATACCAAATGTCTTTGGTGTTTTGGTATGAAGTATTTCTCCCAGCATAACTGTAGCAGTTTTGGTGATGTCCTCCAATGATGCATAACAGGTGTGCGAAACAGGTAGCAATCTCTGAGTAAATCTTGTCTTCCTCTGTTTGTTATCACTTAATGTGCACAGAATTTTGTGTACTAAATCACAAGCATTGATTTTATCATCATTCACAGCAATAAACATAATGTTGTTCAATGTACAATCAACAAGGTGAAACCTTTTATTTTCTTTTTTCAAATCCTTGATTTCTTCAGCTATAGCATCATCAATATCTTGATCAGTTACTTGTGATTTCTCTTTTTCCTCAGTAAAATCTTTCAGCAAACTGAAAACTTCGCGTTTACAACCATAATCTAGAAAATTTGCAGTTGCTAGGACTCCTTGAGAGGACTGCTTCAAATCATGGAGATCTTGTTTCCCTTCAAAATTCGGTTTTGGTTTCTTAGCATGTTTGACATAATGTGATTTAGATCTTTTCTGCTTTTCAGGCATGATGCTTGTATCTTACAAAGATTTCTTATTAAACTAATACTGTAAGGAGTTTTCTGCAAAATAAAGAGAAATATTTGATAAAATATCATTTGAAGCAGTCAATGAACCTACAAGTGGCAGATCATTTATCAGCACATAATCAGATCATTCTACAGAAGCTAAAGATAGAAGTTGAGCAACTTTATCAAAACAAACAGCTTTCCTTTTCCCTTTAGGCAACAATGAATTAAAATCAGCTCCATAATCTTGCTCATTTTCATAAACACTACAAGAAGAATGAAATTCAGAAAAACCCATATCTTTCAGAGAAGAAACATTGCTTTCATTCACCCCACCTCCTGGTAATACTATGATATTCACTTGATTTGCAATTTCCAAGATACATCCCAAACTATCTAAACTAGAACTAACATCTAGACCCCCACCTGTTGTTAAAATACGATGAAACCCCAGTTCCTTCAGTGTGGATACTTTTTCCTTGAGGGTTATTTGTGATGAAATGTAATCAAATGCTCTATGGAATGTGCACTGAAGCTTCTGTTTTAAAATTTGCTCCAGCAGAACATGACAAGAACTTTCATCAATGGAACCATCTTTCATTAATAGACCAAATACAAAACCATCAGCACCCAAACTTATGAACTGTTCTATATCTGATTCCATACACTTAATTTCCATAGAAGAATAGCAAAAATCACCTGCTCGGGGTCGGATCATGCAAAAAACAGGAATATTTATGAGGCTTTTAACCTCCTTCAGAAGTCCTATTGATGGAGTCAGTCCTCCCAATTCCAATGCAGAACATAATTCAATGCGTGATGCTCCTCCCCTTTCAGCTAGAACAGCTGATTGCACACTATCAACACATACTTCAAGCCTCATTTTGTGTTTCTGACTCAGTAATTGTTGGTTATACCTTCATTGCATTAATGAAGCTTGAAAGGCAAATGATCAATAATGGAAGAATTTTGGAAAGTATAACTGATTAGTCGGTAGTCACTAGTCCTTATACAGACATTATACAGACATCAATATTGGAAGAATTTTGGAAAGTATAACTGATTAGTCGTTAGTCCTTATACAGACATTGCTGCGCGGCGCGGCTGCATGATCAGTACAGTAATCTGATCAGTGCTGTACAGTGCAGTGCATAAAAGAATAAGTTTTTTGTAAAATTTCACCCTACCCATGCTGGGCACTGGCATGACGCGGCGGGATCGAATTAGTGGTTACCGCGCAATTGTCATTATGCCAATATGCCAATTCAATTCCACCCGGCCCGGCGCGCGGGCCCGATCGAGTCATCCGGGCGCGCGTGCGCGTGCGCCGCTCGCGCCCGGATGACTCGGGCCGCATCCTTATTCCTTGTCAGATCAGATGTTACTGTTACCTGGCCGACCTGTTTCTCGCGCGCGCACAAGATGCAAGAACCGAACAAAGAAACATGTCAGGTTGTAGGATTTTACCCTACCGTCGCGGTGCGCGCGATTTTCAATCCCGCCAGCAAGGGTAGGGTGAAATCCTACAACATGTCAGGTAACATTGCATAGCTGAGTAGCTGACATCTTAACCAATAACCATACCAATAACCATATCCAATCCGGCATGATGAATGATGATGAAGAAATTGAAACAGGTCAGGTAACATCTGACAATTTAACCGCATCCGGCCCGGCCGCCGGCGGCATCACAGTACATGTCATGTCACGCGGAAACACTTTTATCATTTGCATTCTCAACATGAACACGACGCGAAGCTTCGAACAGTATACAGTACACTATACAATTACAAGTAGATCTAGAAGTAGAATTGAACATGAAGTTGAACTTATCATGTCAAGAATATAATAGTGTATCAGAAGCTGGCATAAAGTAATGAACGATTGAATGAAGCAAATGAGCAATGAACATGAAGCTAACCATATAATTAAAACATGCCAATTGCCATGGCTGATGGCCAAATGCATTATGCCATGATATGCATTCGTGCATCATATCACGGCCGCGTAGTGCGACTGTGCATAGCTTAGAGTTACTGTTAGTATTAGTAATGTTGAATGTAATACATAATTCTACTGATACTCGCAACAAAGCATGAACAAACAATTGATAAGATCTCAATCAGGTGAATGTAAGTACTATCTTGCACTGTCGTTACTGCTCTTCACGACACTGTTGAAAACCTGGCTAATGTCCCGAGTGTCGGAACCGAGGAGTCCGTTGCTGAAAATCAGCTCTCCAGAAAAGGGGCACGCGCTGGTGCTCGTTACCGGAAACTGTGAGAGGAGGGGAAACGAGGGGATGAAACTGGTGTTCTCGTTGTTATAGTTGGATGACGATGAAGTGGCAGACGAAGATGAAGTTGTCGCTGACGCCGCAGCAGCAGCAACAGACCCGGACAGAGTTGGTGTCAAGGAGGTCGACGAGATAAACTTGGCGATATCGGATNTCTGGCCATGTAACGGCCCATAGAAGCTGCATCCAATTTCGGGAATTTTGTCTCACGAAAGTGGAACCAGTTGCGACAATTTGAGACATTTCGGTTTCTAGCCGTAATTAATACAAATATCCATCAAAATATGGTTGCATATCATTTGCACGATGGTTCTGCACACTCTGAGTTGAGAGTTTCATCCATAATGGCCATCGTGGGGTCCGTAGGGGCCCAAAACGGGCCCAAAAGGCCCAAATTAAAAAATGCCCAGATCGGTTCAAAAACACTTCTAATCAGTTGTTGTACACTCTAGAAGACATGTGAGCAACTTCTTGGGCCAATTTGGCCATGTAACGGCCCATAGAAGCTGCATCCAATTTCGGATTATAGCGTTACATCCAATGTCCCTGTACTCCCGGTGTATTATACCCTACATGCATGTTAGAAACCTCATTAACGTAGCTCCCGATCAGAGCCCTGCTTTGCTACTCCCGACCTACAGTACACCGACCTACAGTCCTGCCCCCAAAATTCCCGAAAGTAGATGCAGCTTGTATGGGCNCAATATATTTTTGCTAAGGGACCTTGAGGAACACCGTAGGCCGGTATGTGCAATTGCAATGGCATTTGTAGGATTTTACCCTACCATCGGTGCGCGCGATTTTCAAGGGTAGGGTGAAATCCTACAACAATGGCATCCGATCCTTGTCAGATCAGACGCAGATGCGATGTTATTGTTCATGTCATGTTACCTGGCCGACCTGTTTCTCGATCTCGTGCGCGCGCAAGAACAAAGAAACAGGTCAGGTAACATTACATAGCTGAGTAGCTGACATCTTAACCAATAACCACATCCGGCATGATGATGAAGAAACAGGTCAGGTAACATCTGACATTCTGACAATTTAACCGCATCCGGCGGCATCACATGTCAAGTCAGATCACGCGGAAACACTTTTATCATTTGCATTCTCAACATGAACACGAAGCTTCGAACAGTATACACTTACAGTACACTTGCACTATACAATTACAAGTAGATCTAGAAGTAGAACTAGAATTGAACATGAAGTTGCACTAGTTGAACTTATCATGTCAAGAATATATACATAATAATGTATCAGAAGCTGGCATAAAGTTATGAACGATTGAATGAAGCAAATGAGCAATGAACATGAAGCTAACCATATAATTAAAACATGCCAATTGCCATGGCTGATGGCCAAATGCATTATGCCATGATATTAGTATTAGTATTAGTTATGCTGAATGTAATACATAATTGTACTGATACTCGCAACAAAGCATGAACAAACAATTGATAAGATCTCAATCAGGTGAATGTAAGTACTATCTTGCACTGTCGTTACTGCTCTTCACGACACTGTTGAAAACCTGGCTAATGTCCCGAGTGTCAGAACCGAGGAGTCCGTTGCTGAAAATCAGCTCTCCAGAAAAGGGGCACGCACTGGTGCTCGTTACCGGAAACTGAGAGAGGAGGGGAAACGAGGGGATGAAACTGGTGTTCTCGTTGTTATAGTTGGATGACGATGAAGTGGCAGACGAAGATGAAGTTGTTGCTGACGCCGCAGCAGCAGCAACAGACCCGGACAGAGTTGGTGTCAAGGAGGTCGACGAGATAAACTTGGCGATATCGGATGAGGACGGAGCTTCCGGTTTGAGGTCTGGGAGTTTGTCTGCAGTCAGCAGCTTGTCCGTACAAGTTGTGGAGTTGGGTGTGGCAGGAGGTGCTCTATCTAGTAGTCCGGGACTGTTCTGAACACTGCTTACGTTGGTAAACGCACTACTGTGTAACGGTTCCTGGGATCAAATAATTGGGATGAGTGATTCACTACAATTGCTATCCATACATAAGCATAGCTGAGGTGCACCCACTCATTCACTTGAATGTGCAGCTTTGTCTGCTTCATGGTATTTTCTCATCTCTACAATTACCTGATCTGGGCCCGAAAGAAGGGGGAGTGTGAGAGAGGATGAGTGTATGGGTAGGCTGTACTGAAGTCCACCAGCCCCGGTTAGTCCTTGTAGTGAAAACGCGTCAGTCCGCGAATCCCCCAGAGCTTGTATAACCTGGAATTTAAATGATTATCGAGCGGAATGGGAATTGACTTCAGTCACAATTCCGAGAGATTGAATAATTAAATCTTACTCCATAATCCAGTTATGAATAAACCTTATAATTGACACGTGAATAATTTATTGATGGATAGTTAGTCACGACCACAATTGGGTAAGAGTGGTTAAGACTCAATATTCACGAATATAAACAGACAGGTGGATTTGAGAAGGGGCAACTTGCGCTGGCGTCGATGCAACAATAAGACAACAGTAACGCAACAACAACAGTCGACTCTAAAACAGGTACAAACCTTGCTCAGGTCTCTAGAGGGGAGGAAATTCTTAGTATCCTTGAGATATGGGTGCGGTACATAGGACGAGGAGCTTTTTCTCGGCCTATGGTTATTCATCCATACCTGCAAACAGAGTTGTCAGTTGAGTCGCTCATGAGCAAATTCCGAATGACACAGGTGTAATTTCTATCAATCTACCGTAGCTTAAAGTAGCCTTGTATTCGTTTGAAGCAAGGTTCGTAAATAATCATGGATCATTTGATTCCTATTACCTTGACTTGATAGAATGTGAGGTTGTGTTTTTGGGCGAATTCTGTAATTTTCTCGCTCTCCCCTCTTTTCCAGTTGATGCTGTTTGCAAATTGTTCTAGTGCTAGCGTGGTAGCCGGGCTGAATGCAGTTCGTTTCCTCCTGTGATGAAATCGGTATAAAAATCAAAGTTATATTGAGTGCAATTGACATATTTCATCAGTTTGCGCAGCGTTGATTGGTCAATTCAACGCGCGCTTTTCATGCGCGCGCTCCCAAAACATTATCGAGAGTATTCAACGCCCAACTTTTGTTCACGTTGATATGCCCGCGCCATACAGATATCAACTGATAAAGTTCATACTTATGTCATATTTGTACCAGTTACCGATAAGTTGTAATATTCACACGTTTTGAGACTCCGGCATTGAGACAAAATCGCTACCACTGACAGCCAATGGAGAAACAGAAAATGCAGCTGTCTCGATTAGAATTTCGCACCACAAAATCCTAAATCAAAATGTGTTCTGTGCGGTGTGGCAATGCATAGAGTTACGAATCAGGTCATCTATCGTGAAAACTGAAAAGGACGCGACAGCCGCTGTGTAATCATCTAAAAAGTAGTCAAAATCGCAAAAAAATGAGGTGATTACAGATGCACCATAATCCTACTTCCCAAAACACGCTAACCCATCACAAACCTCTGGCCAGTCGGTGCTCCAAAGTGGTGATATTTAGCGGCAATGAGCTGAGCTGTCGTGGTCCTGTCATTCATTCTCCATGACAAGGGGTAATCCAGTGATCGAGATAGAATGTGCGAACTATTGACGTCGTGTTCACCAGTTATCTGCGAGATATGGTGTGTTAGGGCAACTCGCGATTTTCTTAGAATTTAGAGCTTGCTTAGAATTTTATAAGAATTTAGATTTTGTTTTCTAAAGATTTGAGTGTGGGGGGCTTTTGTTTCGAGATTCGACCAATGAATGAGCTCAGTTGAGCAAGAATTTAGTTAAGAATAAAATAAAGTTGTGAATGTTTGATTAGCACTCATTAAGTTCGGGTGAGTGTTGTTTTATTCTATTACTTTTCGCGTCAATCAAATATTCATTAATTGCCTTCGAATTATGAATTTTAATAAGCTAAGTGAAATTTTGCTCGGATAAAACAATATAACTCAAAAATTCATAACCTTGACGAGTAACTCGGAAATATGCGACTCGGCTTAGCAGAATTTATTGCGGAGATACCTAATACTTTTACTACTTTTCTAAATTTTAAGTAATGCTTTTCGAAATTTAAAGACATGAATATTTACGATATAAGGAGAATATTCAAAATTCTAAATCACTCTTAACGTCACCAAATGACAAAATAACCCGATGGCCATTTTCTCAAAATTGGTACGTTTTTCTACTAAAAATCTCCGCAAATTCTCGTGCTAATGGCTTTATGGAGTGTTAATAGAGTGGAATTTCCAGCCTGGACTATAAGCAGTCAACTGGTCATCCCCACTATTATTACCACAATAGTTAAACAGCATGTTTATTTTCTCACAATTTTAATTGTCTCCACTGACGTGGGAACCCAGGGACTACGTCGCGCGTTTAGCTATATTTCAAATTTAATTAGGGCAAGTTTAAAAGATTTTGAAAGTTCGCTGAACCATTAAGACTGTGTCTGTACCAGGCACAAAGTCTCACGTCACTGACGCCACGTGTCCTTATCTCCATTGCACGTGACGAAGCATTGAGTCTTATTGACGCACGTGACAGAATAGCGACGCGCTGATTGGTTACTAAGTGAGGAGTTAATTCATGCGATTGGACAAAGGATTGAGTTTAATTTATCAGTTGATCACTCAAAATGTAACGTTCACCGAACATCGATATCATTCACACACACACACACACGCACTCACATACTGATAGTAGATCTGCATTATATATACGCATTATTATTAGTACAACCTCATCGCTATTAGAGCTGTCAATCCCTTGATAGATGGTCCAATCAACGTGCGTTAAATTAGGTTAACCAATCACAAATCACTTTGCACGTGCCTATATTATGACCATTGTAAAACGACAGTGAAAGCACATAACTACTACATATAACTATACTATATTCACGTGTTTATCGACATTAACCAAATCTAGCAATAAATTATCATTATATAGCATCATCGTGCGACTATTTCATGAGCTGAGGTCTGTTATATAAGCTTTTAGTTGTACAAATTTATAGATTTACTAAAATATCTATCAACTTGTAGGAATGGTTATCACACACAGTCTCTCTCGCTCACTCATCATTGATCATAATAAAATCATTTGATCGTAGCAGTAATAGTACCTACTTGAGCTGCATTCTCGAGCTCTAGCGCACGTACACACACTGTCGCACCAACACACACATGCACACACACACACACATCTGCACACACACACACATACACACACACAATCACACACACAATCACACACGCACACCAACTTGCACTAAAATTATGACTGTTACTAATCATGAAACTACAAATATTATTACGAACATATTTTATTAGCATGAGCGATATCGATAATTACCTAATTACGGCCACATAAAAGCGTCATTAGGTACTTATAATATCATGTTTGACTCTGTTTCCAAATCATGACAATTGTTCACGTCTCTCTCCGGATAATGATAATGTGATATCACTAGAAAACATATAATCAGGGCGTTGGAAAATTAGAGATTTGCATGATCAATATTATCGTATCGGACAGTTGAAATTGTCGCCATACGTAAAGCAGTTGAAACACCATGATAATGCTATCATAACCAGTAATAATAATACCAGTCTCGTGCTCCAGATTTGGTCCCAACAGAAATATGTCGGAATTATCAAATTCTAGCGACTGCAAGCTGATCGCGAAGAGGTATCCTAATTATTACTGGGATATCTGACACTCAGCAAGTGCAGTTGGAATCTCACTCATGCACCCAGACAATGGGTTATGGTTCGAGAAGGTTTCATCTGGAGTAAAATCTACTAACCGGTCCCTCCCAATTCGCGGTACCTACTATCTAAAATCGGTATATGATATTCTTGTACCATGAACCAATATTGCCCGATGTCACAACTCACAATACATGACTATTAGATCTGATTTACATCTAACTATAGGCATGGATAACATCCCATGCATGCTTCACTGATGAATAAGATGAATGCATATTATTTGAGGATCATTCTATCGCAATTATTACTCATAATAATCACCACTGCTAATAATTAACACTAATCACGCTGCACTAATTCGCTGATTACATACTAGTTTAGATAAATATCATGATCATACGCGTATATATTCTGTATATTCACTGTTAAATCAAGCTATACTGAGCGAATCATTTTCATCACAACTCCAAACTACTGATATGGGACAAAACTGAAGGATTTCTGGACAAAATCTTCATGTTTCCCCAATTAAATATTCTAAACACCGGAATTACTCAAATTCGCCATATAAAAGTATAAATGTTCCTCCTATCTGGTGATCGGATAAGCTTCTATGCCAATATGTCGTCCATTGGATATATGTGTTGCTGCCACAGGCAGATTATCCATGGGGCTTCTACAGTATCGCACATCGTGACGATCAGTAATTAAGATGTAATTATGGAGGGATGGTTGATAATTGTCGCACAATTCCTGACAAAATACACATGCCACATACAAATTTCATAGCATATTACCACAGCTACTACGCATATAATCATATTGTCGAAAAATTGTCAATGTTGTTACTCGCATGGCATATGGGATCTGTTGCTATGACATGTAGTGCGCGACAAAGGCGCCCGGGCTATAATCTGCCAATTATCCGATTATTAACATATTAATCACATATTTGTGATTTTTAAGTATATTTATGTGCATACTGATGAGGTGGTAACTAATTATGTGATTACCTTATTAGGACGATAGATGTGGGCGACACGATATTGATTTTGGTGCGAAAGTGATAGACTCCGTTCTATAATATCAGCACTTTTTTTACAAACCTGATCACGGTTCTAAGTTGAGACTATATATCTCTAACAGCCTCTGAAAACCACTAACTATTCCTGATTTAGCTTTAGGAAATCTGGCGCGTATACGAATGCCTCACTCCTTAAACCTATGATGATTGATGCTGTTCACTGATAACTCACAGATAACTCCAAACACGAACCTATATCACGTGACTACAGAACACATTCCCATTGGACACGTGAACACCGGACACTATAATAGTGTAGCCATTCAATAGTACCCAATCCTAGCTCTCGCACGAGAGGGCTGGTCTAATGTGATTGAATCATGGGATTAACAATAATTTGGTGATTAACGCTCTAATCTTCCCTTCCCCCTCATACAAAATTCTATGTAACGTGGAGTGAAGTGCTGTCCGATTAATTACATGATTTGTATTATCATCAGCCAATTAACTGACGAATTGCAAAAGTTAATTTATCGATGAGCAGAATTATAGAACTCCAGGATTTAATTACTTCGAGAAATTTGACAGTGGTGTGAGTCGAGATTTTGGAAAAAGGCAGCCCAAACTTTTGTGTTAGATACGAGACTGATTAATAGTCTTAAACTTAATCCTATTACCATTATGACCGTAACTCTCAGGGTAACTATTGTAACTCATTCATGAATTTTATGGGACTCTATTTTATGGGAATCGATTGCGATAAAATAGCTACAATCCCAGCTCTAATTTATCGGTAATGCCGAACATATATATGGACTGCGGTTGTAAGGAAATTCCTAACGTCTGTGACGAATTGAGAGCTTGGTCGTGCAAGAATGGTATTTTATCGTGGTTCTACCAAAATACCATGGGCAGCAGCAAAAATTGGTCTTGTTTGTCCAAGTACGACAACTACTACTGGGACTTCCGATTTGAGAGCTTGGTCTTGAGCGATATCGCTTCAATAAGCTGAATATCGATAGAATATGCATATTGCATGTAGGAATATGAAAAAGTCCGGATATTTCATTGAAAAACATGATAAGTTGTTAGTTGTTAAGTTGTTAACAAATTATCAAGTATCAACATATCCGTACTTCCCAGTACACTGCTAATGTCACATAGGACCTGTAGTAGTACTCCATTGTTTTAAACTGTGTTGACAGTTGACACGTTGGATAATCACAGTCAATCCATTGCATACATATAGATCACAAATCATCAGAACATGTATCATTGGGGACCAATCAGCGATCAGTGTTTCGAGCACGTGGTCAAATGCTCTAACGTGATTGGTCCAGGTTCCACTTCCTCCTTAACGCCATGTTGACAGGAAAAATTAGCAGAAATCACGCGGTCATCCATTAAACACTGGGGTTAGCTACGGAAGTGGACGTGATGGTTGGAATTACCTGCAAAAACACCGCCTATGCCGATATATATTCCATCAATCATACATGTGTGTTAAAGTCAACGATCTTCATACATCATATCGTATGACGTGACAAATGATCACGTGACCTCACCCAATGTGTCACGTGACCTCACCCAATGTGTCACGTGACCACACCCAAAATGTCACGTGACCGGTACAGTTTTCCCCGAGAGTAGCCGCGGCATTAGCGCGGCTCTCAAGTAGCTTCACGCCGCCTCAAACAGCCACCACCGCGATCGCGCAGCTTGACTGCGGATCTAGGAGGGTTATAATAGCGCCAATTAACTCCGTGTAGCTCAGAGAATAGGCACGATGATTCTGAACAAAGTGCTAAAGCTCTAGGTAGAAAATAGTTTGACGAGTTAGAAAAAAAGCTCATTTTCTCCTCCTATCCATATCATAGCTATCCATAAATCTAATTCTTCAATCAAAAGCAGAAATGATGAATATGATTTCTGATGAAATGTTGGGAACATTTGATGAGGGATTGTGGACATAGCATTTAAATGATCATAAAATGATTAAATGAAAAATGGTTTTTCAGCCTTACATTATGAAAACCTCAACTCATAATGGAGATTTGGTCTCCACAATCCTCCCCAACTCTTTTGGAGAATATATGATGGAGATTAAGTCTCCAGTTTGACGAAAATGAGTGGAATCGCATCGTCAATTTCTGCGAATCTTCCTTGTCGATATATACGAGCTACCTACAGATATCTATATTATAATGGCTCAAGATCCTGTCGAAAATCGGTGGCGTGAATTAGATAGTTGGTTTAGTTTATATAATAGTTGCTATTTGTTAGAATGGGAGACAGCCGGACGTGTTGAACCGCCAATAAAGCCTAATTCGTGAAATTATTAGCAATCCAGTTATTATAATTTTAATACTATTAGAAGCATTTATTAAGATCCTTCTGGCGTCAACAAAGACTCTGACCGGATCAGTTTGAACACGCAGAAAATTGGAGCGATTTGATTGGTTCACCAGACGTGTCACGTGATAAGTTTTGATGGTAGGCATAGGCTATCAGTCTGCAGGTTGATGATCACCCCAGTTTAAACACGCTTATTAACCGTACTAATCCTGCCCTATTAATAATTTTATGAGCATTTTTATCTCACATATATCGCAGCTGGATATCTATAGATAAATTGACAATGCTCCTCCTCCACAAAGGTTATTCGCGAGACTGGTGACGAGCAATTGGCTAACGCCTATGCGATCGGACTCCCTGTCTCGACCCTGCTGGCCAACGCGAGAGACCAATGACCGCAGCCCATAGCCGCGACTCATGAATCCCGACGACCATGATGATGGTCACCACCACTAAGATTATACGTAGTACGTGCTCTCGTTTTGAAAGTATACATATATTTTCCATAAATTCATCACAGCCGTGAGAAGATTGAAGCGGTCTATAATTTTGAAAGTTTTGATGAGTCGGTATTATATGAATGTGTACGAGAACGAAATTGAGAATGTTTCATGGAATACTTTGAATATGACTTACGTGCTCAATATTAATAAACGCGAATCTACGTGTTTAACCAATAAATATTGAAATTTCTGAACTCTCACAGAACCATTTCGTAACTTTTAACCATGGCTCTTTGCCAGTTAAAACCCCTCTTTACTAACATTAAGTTGGGTTGAATATCATGAAAACCAAACATTCGTCAATTTTTAAGTTTTCAATTCTTTGAACTAAACAACACGCCAATGCGTATAGTTTCAACTTTCTGGAGAAACATATTGGCAGCTTTTTGCTGAACTTTTAGGGGTTCAATCGGAAAAATGAAATATCATCATTTGCATACAAAGAAGTTTTTAAATGCCGCAAATTGCTTATACATAATTGGCCATATAGATTTGAAACGTGCGGAAACAATGGGTCCGAAATAAAAAAATTTCTAATGCTGCTTCGCTTTTTTCACGATAGCTATATAATTGGAGCTTTGTGCCATACTCGCCATAGCGATTGCTATTGTTTTGACCCCTGGTTTGAAAGAATGGGGCGATGCCTTCTCTTTCTAAAGTACTCTCCAATTATACATAGTACCAAAATCATACCGCCTTACCGAAATGCTATTTGATTTCCCATTAAATATGGCGGGAGATCCAATTAAGCACGCACCATCCTACTTCACGGGGGCTTTCATTGAGACATTTTGGGTATTTTGCAATCCTCATCATTACCATTCTTCGATAATACGAGAAACAATGGTTATAAAATATGTTGAATGAGGAATAAAAACGGTAGTAAAAATGCCGGAGACACTTTTTTGTATTTTATCTCCTGGTCTACAGAGTCACTTGCTAAATAGACTTTATTATACGACTGTGCTTATTGTATTGAATGCGATGTAGCAAAGTTGGAGGATTATAAAACATCGGCACTATGGAATGAGACATGAGTCAGGTTGAGATTGGCATGGATCACAGTTGGGTAGAACATGTGTTCAAAAGTCAAGAATGTATCATGGATAGTGGACATTGAAATGCTGTGCCAATGCCAATAGTCATGAAAAGTGAAAACCAAAAATAGAAGTTTGATCCATATCATACATGGCTATATTAATGGATAAGTTATTTTGAAGCAGTAAATACAGTTTAGGAGTGAATTGAAAGTACTTGAACTCGTCCCAGGTTCTTAGTCCCTATCATTAGCTGTTTAAATTGCCATATCAATCCGAGAGAAGGAGGGTCTGGTACTTGCACACCTTGCACACCCAATCGGACAGTGGGACACTAATTAGCACACTTGAAAATGCCTGAACACGGCACGTGTTGCAGATTCCAAATATTTCGTTTTATTTTCTTAATCAACTTAATCCCCCGGTTAGAACGTACTTTGCAAATTCCTGTTTATAAATGGAAAAAGGAAGAATTGATTTGGGTTCGATGGTGTACCAGTCGCACTCGATAGCACCACTTTCAACCTGGTACTAAGCCTCGCTCAATACGGCCATGTGTAATTATCAAACTAATTATATTTACCGATGAAAATACTTATATTTACGCGATAAATTTGATCAGATGGAGCATATACTCAAAACAATGCGAAGTATATAGATTTTCAAATTAGTATTTGGATTGTAACCTTCGCTCGAGTGCAAAATCGAGCGCTGATGTAAGTTGTGTTATCACTGTTTGTATCATGTGCTTGGACCTTGCAAAGGAGGGGGGATCAGCGATATTAGAACAGACTCCGTGAAACGTGATAATTTGGGCAGAAATTTGAATCAATTTCGCGGCTTAGCGTATCACATAAACGAAGGGGTATCTCTCAATCGGCTAATTTGCCTAATTATGAGTGTATCACAATGTTGCAGGACCTAAATATGGGGCAGGAACCATGGCAACGCGTGCAAAGTCACGTGGCTTTGATATCACGTGATCATCACTGGCACAATATATCCAGATGACATCATATGAACAATGATTCTAGAGATAACACCTTCATTCAATAGGAATCACGTCAACCGATATCTAGGCTCTTAATCAGGTAATCGGGAATTGAAATATACCTATTCTAATTATGGGGAGGGGAGGCAAGGGGGTATACAATGATGTTAAAGAGGAGAGAAAGTCGCCATAAACTTCACTCCAGAACTGTCAGAGACATGGATTGATTAGATTAGTCTCATGTACCGAGTATCTTCCACTTCATGTTGTTCATGTCTCATTGTTACCAGTAGGTATGATATAACCAATAACCATGAATATTAGCTCATGTGATATCAGGTGGGAAAGCGTGCCGCTGTGCTGACTCCACCGCCCTCTCGGAATTCAATGGCCCCGAATATTATAGGATTTAGGTTATCCAATATTATAGGATTTAGGTTATCCAATTTTATATGAGTTAGGTTATCCAATGAGTGAGGTATTTTGAGAGATGTCCTAAGTGATTTCGAAATAAATGGAGGCTTGATTATGAGGCTATATAATTGGCTACTCGACCCCCTACGGCCATGAAATAGTTAATTATTATCAATCAATCAATTTGCTATCAATGGTGATAAGATACTTCTAACCAAATTTATTAATTGAGTGATTTTGGGTAATTCTCTGGTAACGAATTAATGATTACGAACCAAAATAATGGTCCCCCGTTTTGAACTATAATTCCCAGGAACACAATTCCCCCCTTAATAAGGGGGGGGGGAATTGTGTTCGGGGTTGGGGAGCATAAGGGGGCCCCTTATGCTCCCCAACCCCGAACACATGGCACTCACGTGATATGTTAGCTGTTGTTGGTGCGTCTCCGACCGCCCATGAGCTCGGAGATTACTAAAGTCGGTTGTGGGTTTCGGACACTTAGGCAGAGGGCATATCGTACATGAGACACCGGTTCCGCCAACCTATAGCGGGAGGCAACTGTTTATTTCGTCAACTGGGAGGAGTCGAATCCATGGTGAGATGCCAACAATTTTAAGTCAAAACATCGTGATATCCTGGATCTAACCTCGAACTGACGCATAACTTTGTTGTCGAATGTGGTGAATATATTCGGAACTGTGATCTTCTCATCACTCAATGATTTGCCTCTTCGTAATCCTGGGAGAATTTGATCTGTGATTATAAATCTTTCACCTAGCCTCGGAAATCTGTTCTCCACCGAAAATCATGTCAAGATAAAAAAAACTTTTCCTTGTGTTTGACAAACCCGTCACACGCTGGTCCACCTCACTTTGCAGTTGTGACATCTGTGTTTCCTCCAGCATGGCATTGAGTACATGAGTTGGGTTGGAGGTTGCAGAGGTCACGCCACTAGTTGTGTATGCATTCGGTGCTTCCTGGGAAAGAAGTGCTGGAGTGGTGTCATCGCATTGTTTCACGTGCAGATACTGACATGGGTGTTGTCAAGATTTCAGTCGGATGGCAGTCGAAAGCTAACCTTTTTGACGGGACTGCTTGGCTCACTGTTGTCGGACATTGAGTCTCCCCTGATATCTCTAACAGTGAATTTGAGGATCTTGACACCACTGATCCCTCCCCGACTTTGGATAGCGTCAAGCACTTCCCTATTCGAGCTGACAGTTATCTCGTCTCCGTCTTCGTCTTTGTAGCTGAGACGAACCGACCCAGACACCTGTTTGGACAATTCCTACGTGTTACGAAGTTATTCAGTCAAAAATTAGTCAAAAATGAGAATATGACCCACATTGAAACATTCCTTAATCATAATTACCACGAATTGGCTCTCCACAAATTTGATCATTTCTTCGTATGGGGAGACAGATTCTGTGATCTTAAACTTTCTGATCTCCTCACGAAATACAAGCTTCACAAAAACCCCTGACAGAAGCACCGTTGCTAATCATGGGATGGTTGCTATAGCAACAAAAGGGCAACAAAAGGGCAACACAGCAAGACTCACCCGACCCATCTGAGTCGTGAGGTGAAAGTGGAGGTCTGTTACATCTTCCCTCTTCTGTCATAGTCATTTCACACGATCCTACAACATCACAACGAAATGTTACAAATATGATTTCATTCAGACAATGGAAGTATTCAGCTAAGGGAATAAAGGACACAGGTGTTATTATTCATGATAATAATCATGACGTGTCGTGAAAATTAGCGATGCATAAACCTATTAAAGGCGAGATTATTGGACTGGAAATTCCTAGAAGACATACTAACTGCTGATGCTGGAGTTCGTTGCAACGTTGTGGAAACCGTGATGCCGTTTTGCCGCGATAGAACATGCGTGACGGTGTATTTAAACGCGAGAGACCACGCACAACTTAATGAAATATACCAAACCAATTCATAGTGGAGAGAAAAACGCGCGCGCGCCCTCACTAAATTACATATAGCCCTCGCTAAAATGAATGGCACGGTTTATATATTGATATATTACTGCACCTATTAAATACAGGCTCTAGCCAATGGGAAGAACCGTTCTGATCAATCACATAGCTTCAACCGAAAAGTCGCCGTTCGTTCGACTACCAAAGTTTCATTGGGTAATCAGAGTTTCTAACAGAAATGCAACGTACTAAATCAGTTTCTGTAATGAGATTAAACAAATTGGGGCATATCGGCACGTGCTGGCGAGCGTGGCGCTCGATATTCGCGTGAGCTATAGGCTCATATATTGGGGACTAGTCAAGCTGCTCTTTTATTATCACGCCTCTCTCTCTTGCAACAGAACGGGTTTATGATATTATTACCTGTTGCAGCGGAGTTCATCACGACTACATTTTCTAGTGAGAAGAGGAGCATGGGGGGCCAGGTAGTAATCCCTCCCATAGTCCATCGTATAAATATGGTAGAGGAACAGGTGGTTGATAACAAATATCAAATCAAAAACAACCCGCCTTGGAGACACGTGATGGACAGGCAAGAGAAATCTTTTTTCTCTTTCCTTTCATTAACCGTTAGAAATACCCGTATCTGACACTATTCCGACATCTGTAATTTGACATGGTGCTCGAATTATTGGTTGGGGGAGCATTTAAATGGGTCACTGGACGGCTAACTAGCAATTAAACCCTGCTGTCGAGTACAGCTGGTTCTGTATTCTTTAATCCAGGTTAAGTGCAAAGTGTCAGAGAACAGAGTTCTTATATAAGGGCTCATTCAGATGCATTTGTTTCATTAGTGACCCAAACTAATCGGTTCTTGCAACAAATTTAAGTAGAACCTTGTCAAGATAAGTATGCACCAACAACACAATTAGGGGTCTCAACAGTCAACTAGGCGGTCTGTTAGTAACCATACTATGAGTTTGAAAATTAACAACAGTATGAATACAATTACTGAAAATTGGAAGTAAATGATCATTATGAATACTTATAGTAAAACATCTAGAATTTTCTGAACCTCCAAGAGCCTAATTATCAATGCATGAAATTTTGTCAGATTTTCTCACCTTACCTAGTCAGGTATACCTATTTGAGTCTTGAAAATACTTTGTCCAGAATCAAACATAATAGAAGGTGAGAAATATTATGAGAGCATATATAGAACATATGTAACCACACAGCAGGAATTATGATCATCGATATTAATTATCAAGTAGGTTCAGAGACACATATGTTGACCATATGGTGTGATAGGTACATTACAAAAGCAATAGGTAGTGCCTATAGTTCATTCATCAACAAAGTGAAACAGGAGACGGCAATGTAACAGGAGCTTATGAATGACAGAAAAAACTTAAATGATAAAATTGGTATATCACTATCATCATAGGTTTCCAGCTAGGCAGTTGCTGGAATTTAACCTCAGCTGAGAAAAACACCCTGAAATTAATTTAGGTAATAAAATCATCCATAAGACCACACCAAATACTCTGCTAGACTTTTCTCTATGTTAAATCACCTCAGTAACCATCAGTAACTATCATCTTGCTTTCAAAAATGGAACTCAGCTTTTCAAGGAGATTCAATAGGATTGAGCCCTCTCATTCTCATTTCATGCTACCATTTTTTCAATATTTGCAGGGTTGCTCACAACGACAAAATGACAATGAGTTGGTTAAATAGTTCAGAAACTCATCAAGGATGAAGGATATATGAAATTGAGGGTTCAGGGTCACCATAGATTGACAACTGATTAGTGATNGCCAGTGCCTGTCATATTTCAAGTCATTAGTCCATGATAGTCAGCATCAAGCAAATTATCAGCTGTACAATTTAAACCGTGATTAGAAAAACATGTGCTAACAAATTGTGAACAATTGTGACCAATTTCTATTTCTACAACCTACAACAACTTAAAAATAACTCATCAAAACACCAATATATCATTATCAAGTTAATGAATAAAATAAATAATCAAACATGATCAATGATCATTTGCATTGATCAAGTAGATAGGCAAAAGAAGAAAAATTATCATTAATATTTGTTATGGAATATAATATAGCTAAAGCAAACCAGCATGTGAGTATAATTTTGAGTGACGAAGAGGAATTATCATCAATCATTTTGCCAATTGCGCGCGCCGCCCAAAATGCATCTCCACTGGCAACTTATTAAAGCTAAAGGTTGTTTAACTATGACGATCATAACGCTCGAATTTTTAAATTCGAATGTCTTTATTGTTGTACACTGTACACTGAATTTTAGTATGCGGTCGCGCGCAGCATTGTCAGCACACTAGCTGGATGCGCGGCTTCCGCGCGCTAATGTGGAATTTCGCGTGGCGCGCACCTGTATAGCTGTGCAGTGATCTTAGATAATATCTATGCCATACCTCGCCTCATGTTATTTAAACTGGCATAGTGGCATAAATTGAACTGGCATTCAAGCTAAGAATAGATGAAATATATCAAACTCGCTTTGTAACAATATCAGCCTCATAAAAATGTAAAGCTACTAATACTATAAAACCCATTCCATTGATGATGTAAAATTGTTTCTATTTATTGCCACGATTGTCCATGTCTTTGACTTTGTAAATCCTCACAATCCAATGCTCAGATGTGAAAGCCTCCTCCAGAACATCCAACTCGAAGTCCTTGTTGCCGACCTCCTGGTTTCTCACCCTATCCCAGCCATTGGGCTTGCCCTGTTCGGTCATGATTTCCCCAAACCTGGGAATACGTTGTATCACAAATAACCACACAAATGTCGAGAGCCGACAGCCGAATTGCAGCCAAACACCATGCATGACTATATACCTGTAGTAGCACATCTTGTACATGAGAGAGTTGAGCATTGCGGAGGAGGCGTCCTTGTCGACCCTGTACTCTCCCGACTGGGAGTAGTAGTCAGACTCGGAGATGTGCGCCCCCTCTGGGGTACTGCCCCCAATCCTGATCATCCACAGGAACTTGTTGATATCGTCAGAGCTGTAGCCCGATATCCCACCGAATATCACGAGAACGTAGTCCACGTCGAGCTCCTGATAGGCAGTGAGATATCAATCTCTGCTACACAAAATAAGTAGCAACATTTACTAAAGTAAATTTAGTGCGAGTTCAAGGAAATATTTCATAGAGTATAGCTCGTATAATATGCCAATTTGATAATATTACATATTCTCTCACTTTGTACCTTCATAATGGTGTAGCTGTGCTCCTCTGGACTAGCCATGGCCTGCCCCACTCTCGAAATATGGGTGTTGTTCCACGTGTTGTTGTCCACGAGGATCGTCCTGTTCGCCATGGCCGTCAACTGGTACCCGTAATCCCACCACGACATCACCTTAGCGTCCTCCGGTGTGTTGAACTTGAGCCAGTTGTATGCCTCGCGGAAATCGTCGAATATGATGCGGTCCCCGCCGGCGCCTTTAGCCGCCAGTACGATAGATGGAGAAGAGTACGCCTCGCTCGTGACCCAGGTGCAGTGGAACACGAATGTGGTGAGGAAAATCCCGACAATCATCACCATCACGCTCGCAACCTGTGAATAGGAGTGTGTCAGTGGTCGTGACTGGTTTATCGACCATAATAACATGTTTTGAATGGGGATAAGGTGGTGCTTTACCTCAGATTTCATGGGATAATCAGCTGTTTTCTTCTTGTTTTTCTGCGTCTGAACAACGCCCTGGTCTGCATCAAGGTTCCTCATGTACGTCGACAGAGTGGTGGATATCCCAATACCAGACATGATGCACATGATGGGCGCCAGCACCAGCATCAGTCGGACCATGACCCCGGCAAAGTAGATGCTCGTCACGCTGTACACGATCACGAAGATGTTAGCATCGGTAAGCTCCCGGAAACAGTAGTACAAACCGACGGGGAACATGAAAACCAGGAGCTGGAGATCGAAGTAGAAACTGGCCCAGGTCGTGGGTTGATGTTCCGACACCGAGGCAATGATGGGGATGTTGTTCTTGGCGTAGGAGGGGTCGAGGAGCGAGTAGAATCTGCCGGTCCATGGGGCAATCTTGCCGAGGAAGAGGGCAATTCCGAATGAGAGGCCTGGGGTAAGTAGGATGAATTGTGTGCGACATATGAGAAATAAGGGTATGATCACTGAGTACAAATGGAGACTTCTCATTACCTGCAGCAGCGAGACCCACAGTGAGCACTCCCTTATACAGCACATTGAACGCGTTGGTGGACATATTCGCCTGTAGATACTGCACAAATGCCACAATCTGACACAGCCCGAACACGCCCAACGCTGCCATGTGTTCTGACGTTTCCACGGGAGCGAATCCCACGAACGGGATTTGCATGGAGAGTATGGTACCGAGCGAGTAGGTTATGCAGTACGCCACGTAGATACGATGAGAGAACCGGCCCGTTACCATGAGAACAAACACGTGTATCGGGATAAGATTGATGAGGAACACGTAACCACCCCAGCTGGAAACCTGGAAAACACGTGTTGGGAGAGGGAAACCGGAATAAACACTAAAGCTCGGATAATGTCAGGTATCAGAAAAACAAGTGTTGGAGAATAAAGAGGTGGGTATAGGTCACATATTTTCAGGTATTGGAACACGACACTTACCATGTAGAAGTAGGCAAGGGCACACATGCAACTCCAACTTATAGACCCGGTCTTAGAGGCTTTGATCCAGAGGAAGTAGGTCAGTAACATGCAGAAAATAGCAATTCCTGCGAGGATACGGGGGAGGGTAAGTTATTGGGAAGCGTAGGATACTGAGTATCTGACTATTGAAGATGTGGTCACTGATTAGGTGTACCTTCGTTATCGTAAGACCCGGCGACACTACGTGAGATGTATCCTGGCACTATGGCGATCATCGCAGCAGCTACCAAACCTGCGCCGGCATTCTGAGAGGAAGAACATAGGTAAGGAAACATCGAACGGAAATACTAATGTGGTTATTTTTCATATTATCTTGGTGCTGACCTTGACTTCTTTGGTCAGAAGATAGACTACGATCACAGTGAAAGAGGAGAAGAGGGGCGCCAGGAAGACACAGACATTCCGAATATTGATGGTAATGTTCAGGAAGTTTAGAGAGTTGAAGATGGTGCTAGCAGTCACCATCAGTCCTGGTAATGGAATCATAACCTCTGTTCAAATTTGAAATTGGCCTCGGTAACGAAATAGGTTTTTAGTTTTATTTTAATTCTAACCAAGGTAAATCTATTTCTTACCAGGGTAAATAGTTCCACCGATGATACGGCCCAGGGGATACCAGGCTCTATCGTCAAACCAGTTGTGGAAGTCATAGTATCCATTCTCCACGAGGTGTTTCGTTGTTCGGTAGTTGAAGTATCTGAAATGGAATTTGAAGTCCGTTACTCAACAAAAATTCCCACAGTGCGCGCCGCGCGCGCGTAATTGCCTAAATGCGCGGGAATATCTCTGAAACAAAATTCGCGTCTTCCATTAAGTATCAAGGCTACGTGTCAAACGAGAAGTTGTGCCACACAACTCAAAATTGACATCCGCTCCGAAATCAAGTTAAAGCTACCAACACTGCTACTGTAAGAAACCAAATCCACCCCCTTCGTGCAACTAATCACATAGGATAAGTGAAGGCCATCATATATGATGTAGAAGGGACATTTCTTAATACAACAAAATTTGTGCAATCTGTGCAATCTGTGCAATCAATGGTGAAATTGATGGTGCAATTTATCGGTAATATATGGATTCGAGCCATTTGTTCATAATGATGGCCTTAAGGCGACATAGAATGTCGGTGGTACTTAAATCATAAAACTGCGATTCTATCTATACAAGCAGCTGTCATGAAGTAACCAATTATGCTTAGGGTGGGTCAGACTTGCAGGAGAAAGGGTCAGGAATCAGGATTTAGGTTATACAATGCAGAATCAAGGGACTCAATTGACTGCAAGAATTACTTACGGATCAAATTCGTGAATAACACTCTCAAACCGCAGAACAGAGAAGAGCCGGGCAGCAAATGCTGAAAATAAGATTAGGTACACTCAGTTTCTTTTATAAGAAACTTATTAAAATCCTAGGCTAGAGGTTTCTTATTTTTCCGCGATTTTGAGCCTACAAGTTTCTTCACTGGTTTCTTATTCCTGTATCCTATATCAATTTTCGAAACTTACTTGAGTCATCATCTCAACATAGTTGTACTTATTAATTTAGAAGTCTATTCCATAGGTGTTCTCAAAATGCCGATCAGAAGTGCAGATGTATGGTATACGGTTAAAAGTGAAGGGGCATGGGCAGAAACCTGGGGGCGCAGCCAGACGTTTTCTATCGATAGAATTATCGGCCAGGGGTTATGGCGGCCACTAACTCGGGAACCGATCATCCGATTGACGTAAAAGTTTGGTCGTTCGAGTTTCTAGTGGTCCTTGACCGATGATAAAAGTTTCAAATCAATCGGTCTATCCGTTTGGGAGCTATCCTCAAATGCTCACTCAAACTGACATGTTTTGGGTCGATAAGGGGTTATGTCGGCCACTAACTCAGGAACTGATCATCGGATTGAGGTGAAATTTTGGTTGTCCGAGTTTCTCATGGTCCTTGAGCTATGGTAGAAGTTTCAAGTCAATCGGTCGATCCGTTTGGGAGCTATCCTCAAATGCTCACTCAAACTGACATGTTTTGGGTCGATAAGGGGTTATGGCGGCCACTAACTCGGGAACCGATCATCGGATTGACGTGAAATTTTGGTTGTCCGAGTTTCTAATGGTCCTTGAGCTATGGTAGAAGTTTCAAGTCAATCGGTCGATCCGTTTGGGAGCTATCCTCAAATGCTCACTCAAACTGACATGTTTTGGGTCGATAAGGGGTTATGGCGGCCACTAACTCGGGAACCGATCATCGGATTGACGTGAAATTTTGGTTGTCCGAGTTTCTAATGGTCCTTGAGCTATGGTAGAAGTTTCAAGTCAATCGGTCGATCCGTTTGGGAGCTATCCTCAAATGCTCACTCAAACTGACATGTTTTGGGTCGATAAGGGGTTATGGCGGCCACTAACTCGGGAACCGATCATCGGATTGACGTGAAATTTTGGTTGTCCGAGTTTCTAATGGTCCTTGAGCTATGGTAGAAGTTTCAAGTCAATCGGTCGATCCGTTTGGGAGCTATCCTCAAATGCTCACTCAAACTGACATGTTTTGGGTCGATAAGGGGTTATGGCGGCCACTAACTCGGGAACCGATCATCGGATTGACGTGAAATTTTGGTCGTCTGAGTTTCTAATGCTGTTGTACTAGGTTCTGTACACAAATTTGAGAATTTTAGGCTCAAAGTTTCTGAGTTTCTTAATTATAGTTCAACGGAGTTCCTTAAATTTTCGGAAATCCTAGGCTCAGTTTCTTATAGAGAGTTTCTTATAGAAAAAACTGAGTGTAATCATGGAGAAAGAGTGAGTTGAAATGAACTGTGTAGCGGAATGGAACTTAATGGCAATTTTAATTCAATGGCTTATACAAGTAAAAGACAAGTAGAAGAAACTAACCCAAAATACAGGCAATGGAAAGGATTGTCATTTGGATGAGAGTCTCTTTCTTTGCCTGGGAGAGGCTGCTTATTCCAATGATGTCCAGCAACGACTTAGCCATCCTGCCTAGAACATAAAACCAAGTCAGTGAAACTGACAAAAATTCATCCAAGTATGATTTATTATGATCTGTCATAGTAATTGTGATTGAGTCTTGTAATCACAGCGAAGTTATGCAATTAACACAAGAAGCCGAGAGTAGTTAAAACATATGATTGACTTGATCACCCCTCACTGCATGACAGCAACGTGACAGCTCATACAGTTCGAAGTGTGTTGGGTTCAAGCGATTGCAGTTTCCGAATTTTCATCATAATATGATGCATACTGTAGTTTGTGTACTGTATAGCTCATACCAGCGTATTGCTTAGATCATCCTAGGACAGTTACCGACTACTAGGATTGGAGTTATAGCTTATAGCTACTGCTTACTGCCTGGGATAGCTTACCAGCGTATTGCTTAGATCATCCTAGGACAGTTACCAACTACTAGGATTGGAGTTATAGCTTATAGCTACTGCTTACTGCCTGGGATAGCAGTGTTGCAGTGATCTTTTGTAGCCCTAGAGAAGACTCAAATTGCTTTCCAAATACTGTAGGTTCTATTTGAACCCTAAAATAGAATTGGAAGCATTAAGATGCAATGTATAAGAACCCACTTTGATGTAAGCCTTAGAGGTAGGCTTTAGTCACTCTAATCAACCAGGTGGGGCAGCAGTCATGTTGAAGCATGGTGGTTCCTTACATCATGGCTGAGGCAGGCAGGCAGACATAGGGGGAGAGGCAGGGGGTCAGGGGCCAGGGCTACCCTTGCAAAATTAGAACCCTGGTAAAATTTCAAAGAACTTCATCCATTGTAACAGAACTTAACCTCTGGCTTCTTGAGACTTGTCCCAGACCCCTGCTTCCACTTTCAGGAAGTTACTTAAATAAAAGACATGGAAGTGAATTTCGAGAATTCCATTTTCCATACAGTGTAAACTCTCTTCTTCTATCTAGGCCCCTCCCTGAAAAAAATCATGGCTTCATGCCAGGGCTTATGCCATGCTCTTCCTGAATGGCAACAGCCACTGAAACTGCCAGGAATATCCTGAGCTGAACCAGATCTCTCTGAGAATGCACATCATCCCCAAATTTTACAATTGATCATATTAAGTAGAACTAAGGAGTGCTGAAGTATGCAAGACCTAACTAGCAAATAAATAAACACAAATACAAGAGTTATGGTATCTAACCATCACAAATATACTAAAAACAAGGCATTCACTACCAATGAAAAAACACCACCCTTACATAGGTGTCCAATATAGAATAGGAAAGGTAGCTAACAACTATCTAAGCAATGTGCATTACAAAAGAAAGAACAAATAAGCATGATTGATTAATAAATGTTAATGCCCTCCTTTTTGACCATGTAGGGATTACTTCTAAGATATTCAACAAAATTTCTAAGATATTCAACAAATCATTCACACAAATACATGATACCAACCCCAATACCAAAATTGAACTGAGGTCAGATAAAATCTGACAAGGTCAGGTTACATCTGACAAATTTAGCGTGAGTTAGTTCAGTAGCAAGTAAAGATTTAATTTGCAATCTGACATGACTTGGTTCAGGTTGTGATAATGTGATATGATCTTTGTTTTTATTTTGCGCGCCTTCGGCTTCGAGAGCTAAATATTATATTTATAGCGTTCGCACGTTGTCGCGTCGATCGATGATATATTGATATATTTAATTTCTTTGCGCGCGCATATAATTACTTATATTATTTATATTCTCAGACAGCCGCCGTGGCCGTCCGCGTTGCCGGTATTTGTCAGATGTTACCAGCTGACCTGTTTCTTGCGCACGCGCGCGCCGCGCGCGCGAGAAACTGAGGTCAGATAAAATCTGACAAGCGGGTACGCGGTTTTAGATTTCGTGTCGCTAGACAACTCAAGACTTCAAATAAAGTGGTTAAAGCTGTTATGTTTATTGTTTATTAAGTGTAACTGTTTATTAAGTGTAACAGTAAAGCAATTAAGCAAAGCAAAGGCAAATTATTGATCTCAGACAGCACAGCTGCACTGGGCAGTATAAGCATCGCCAGGCAACTAACTAGAGAGTAGAGCTAGAGGTCGGATACATGGGTCTGACACAGACAACTGCAATTCAACCAATGCAATGTACATTGTACGTACGTGCGTTTATACCATTGACCATGCAATCATATTCATATTCGCTGTTATAATTGAATTGCGTTAAATTACACTTATTGCTCATGCTGCCTTGCATTTTGATGTAATAAATATTAATTAAATAAATAATGATTGGCGCATGAAAATGATTTAAAGACCACGACCGTGCAAATGCAATAAAACTTTCTTCTTTCAGTTTCACAAATTAGCACTATCGCTCGGAGTATCGGCTATCCATTTCATTTTGCAGTTTTGGAGTTATATTTATAGAATTAAAGGACGAAGGTGATGCCAGGTCTCTTCCTTAAAGTTCAATGATCATGCAAGAAGGGAACTCGTTTTCTTCGGTTTGGATGTGGGATGGCAGAATTTCAGCGGTTTCTTGGTGTAGGATGACTCTTGTCCACTGTAACCTCCAAAGTTGTAGGTTGGGAGTTTGTAGGCAGCGGCCGTTTCTGAGAACAGGGTTGGAAAGTTAGAACTCGTCAATCGTCATGTCAATGATATGAGTTCATTGTGAATATTTGAGTACTACTAGTTCATTTTGTTACAACCTGGGTCAATAATCCTGGGTCTGGATTTATACGGGCTCTTTCTCCTTTGTGCAGGCTTACCATCCATATCATCTGAGAGTGTTGTAATTCAAGTCCCAATCCGTAATATGAAGCAATCAGTATAACATACAGTTTATCATTTGAACTTTAAATCATTACTGAACACAGTATACTGTGTACTGACACCTGCATTCAGGCATAAGTGATTAGTAACACCTGCAAATTGCAGGCTACAACGCAGGACCTCCGTATCATTGTTAACACCGGCTAACACCTAGATTAGAAGACCCGCGATTAGCACTTACCATCAGAGGGAGGATCCGCTCTGAATTCTATCTTTGCTCCGTCGGGATTCGTGGCCACAACTTTGTTGATTCGTCCACTGCTTGCATCGTACTCTCTGAGATGGCAGGAGGTAGTGGCATATAAGATTAAGAAAAGTTCTTTTGAACTCCCATGTTTTCAGAGTAATTGCAAAGCCACAGTGTGATTGCAAGGCAACAGAAAGGACGATTTGTACCTGTACAGGATCTTAACATCTTTTGCGGGGGGAGGCTGGGTGACGTCAATGTTCTTTGGAGGTTCAACCTTGACGGGCGTCCATCGTACTCTAAAATACAGGGTAAGACATAAGTCGAATTCTGTTAACGGAGAAATCTAAGTGACAAGTTACTCGAAAATCTTATGCGCGCCCCTGTCGGATCAAACTAACGTGTGCAGAGACTTCTCCTTCATCTCCTGCCATTTCAGCATCATCCACTCCTCATAGGTCTGGAGACGACGGTTTGCAGTGAAGAGGTAGTCTTTGCCGTCCAGGGACGTTTGACTGAAATGCAGAAATCAGTGAAACTGAACAGAAGCGAAATAACCACGTGCAATTTCTTGATTTATATGTTGCTATGATGTGTTGCTATGGCAACATGGTACGTAGTTAGCAACCTGTTGCTCCTGATACTCTTGTCGATGTTTCTCTTGAAGTACATGCTGTCCTTGCTGCCCTTCTCCTGGACCACTGATGTGTTGTACATCCTAGCTTGACGGTATGACTTGAAATTGTCACTCGTCACACGATGACCTGTAGAGGGAGACCATTAGAGCGATCGACGACCACAGTTGCCATGGCAACCAATCGTCAATGTAGTTTCATGAGAATCTTATTTTTAATCTTCAGCCTACAGTCTACACCCATTGTCAACGTAACATTATGATAAGGAGCAATTTCATTTCGTCAGCATCTCAAGTATAAGCTGCCGCATCATTCATCCTCAATTGCATAATCAAAGCTTACAGATGCTATTCACTGTCATGACTTTTTGAGAAAAATATGATATCAAAAGGGCGTCAATCGTAAAATCAGCTAGCATCAATCACAACAAGTAGCGTTCATGCTTTGAGCTTAGGTATATTTGTCCGTATCATTAGGAAAGTATCAGTTTTTGTGAGTATTCAGTTGACACAGACCTCGGGTGCTTTTCTTGCCTCGGCTTTCTTGATTCAGGAAGTCCTCCAAGTCGTTGTTAACCTCCATAGCCTGGCCTATATACTGATCCACATTGCGGTACATATTCTGAAATCGGGAAGTGGGGTCAATTATGGGCGTTGTCTCTGTGACAGCTGTCAGGGGACATGGTGCTCTAATATAATATAGTGTGTTGAACATGACCGGATATAGACATCATGATCAACACGGACATTCAGGCTTTCCACAAATATGTATCGCATTCCTAAAACTATAGTTATAAAAACAGGTTATTGTAGGTACAGGTATAAACGCCCTTTTGACAGGCTAGATTTGGATCAGGAATCTAGTTCTCTGAAAGAAGAATGTTAAAAAAAACCAATAAAGCAATAATTCGGTCCACGTATCCCGACCTAAGCCATGACAGTCGGTTGTGACAGTCATGTTATGTAGCTGTCACTCGACTGTCAGTTGATAGGAGCAGAAGTTACCTCTGTGTTGTTGAGACTTGACCTCAGTTCTTCCTGGTAAAGTGTACTCTGCCTGGTGAGAGATTCAACCTGCGGCAAGGATAGATCGTGCTGTCACAGACACAGACACAGATACACACAGACACAGACACAGACACAGACACAG
>CAMPET010000069.1:193291-252622 GCA_946803715.1 Beroe ovata | reverse complement strand
CACACACACACACACACACAGCTTACCATTGGACAAACACAGACAAAAAGATTAACAAGCAAACAGAAATACAAGCCAACTTAGGCCCACAGACAGACACGTTGACAGGCATACAGACAGACACTAGATAGACAGACTCGTGTACAATTTTAATACATACTTAGTCGCCACGTTACCCATGTTATCTAGACATGGGGAGTTAGGGCCCCGAGTTATCAATATGCGGAAACAAAATCACGCATATATGTTCATTGTTCACAGCGTGATAGTCACATGTAAACCATGATGGTCACATGCGAACCATGATGGTCACATGTGAACCATGATGGTCACGTGTGACCCACTAGGACACACACGTATCACTAGTTGTCCCAGCTAAACTACCTCTTGATTGACCCGGGCTCGGGACACCAGCCCAATCTCCTCCTCCATCTTAGTCCGCTGGAGTTCCTGCTCCAGCCTCAGTCGGAGATCGTGAACCTGACATGGGGATTGATGCTCCACGTGCAGAGTGCAGGATGTGGCTACACGTGGCCACCACGGCTCACGCTGCTGCTGCTGTTGCTGCCACCATGGTCTCGACATATTATACGCTAGTTCAGTCGGCACAAGTTGAAATTGAATGAGTATTGAGGGGAATTTGAATGTTCTCGAGCTAAACTTGATCATCAATCACGCAAAAACCAAAAGGTGTAAACAGCCAAAAGGTAGAGAAAGAGAGACCAGAGTGGCAGCACAGCAAGCTCAAATCATGATCACAGCACTGCTCTACACTCCAATAGAGTACATGCTATAGTGCTATGCGTATATACATACTTGCTTGTTTTGTTTTGTTTAACTAAATCGTGTGTTTTTCTCTTACCTTCTCAATGTTTTCCAACTCCTGGGCCTCGGGGGTCACAGCTGCATCGGAGTTAGGTTTTAACAAAACATTCAATTAATGAACAATCACTAATTGTCAATTAGCTAATTGTCGATTAGCGAATGAATCAGTAGCATAATCAATATTCATGTGATCGTGAGAATGAGTGATGATAAGAAGAGAAGACGGAGAATGATTTGAGAGACATGATGAAGTGACCCCTGCAGATGCGACATCAAGTTTTACATTCTATTCGCTCTGGTGACTGAGAAAGTCAAACTATTTGTGCATGCTATCAGCATACAGAGGTGCTAGAAGCACCAGCTTCCAACCAGTTATGCAGCTGCCGATTATAGTGGCTTCATGAATCGCATTGCACAGGGAAATCATGCGATGCATAGGGATGCAAAATGCTTGTCCTATTGATCAGGTTTTGGGTTTATAACTCAAGATCAGGGCTATGCTTTGAGTGTCATCATGAAAATTAGGGGTGCTTTGAGGAATAATGATGAGGGAGGTACTAAAAACGTGATCGAACATGAAATGCTTGGATGTAAATTGCTTTGAGAGTAATAAAAGCAATCTGCGTGCAAAACACATGCGATTTTATCCGACTAGATGATAATGGATATCATGAAACACATAAAAGGACGGGAATATGCAAATTGATGAAAATGCTGGGTGATAATGCTACCTGCGTGCACATTTCGCAGACTACTCTTTGCAGAAGAGTGTCTGGTACTAGTTTTACCAGTGCTCCCCGGTTTTAGGATTACGAAACCCTCTGAAAAGGAGAAGAGTTCAATGAAGTTTTTGTTCTGAAGGGAAAGATGGGATTTTCTTGTCTTGAGGTAAATGATATTCCTTTCAGTAGCTGAGTAAGCTGTGTCTGCGGAATTTCTGAGACGCAGAAACAGGATTTTGATTGATTCATAGATCTAACAGAACTAATTAGAAGCAATTTCTATGACCAAATAAACATCTGGTAAACTTGAAGAGATATATCATCTCCTTAAATGAGAACTTAATTTGTTTCTCTGCGAACAATTTGTTCTTCAAGTTAACCAAAGGTTGAAGTTGGTAGTAAGGTCCATGCATCTTGGACTTTCGAAGTACTCAGAGGACACAAATCCGAAATCCCAATCCATCGCAGAGAAAAGAGACACGAATGAACGAAACACATGTTTTGCGGCACTTTCCACTCTCCAAGATACACGAACCAGACTCATTGAATAGTAGGAAAGAGCAGGGCTTCACCAAAGAAAACTCGGAGCTATTTGTAAACGACATATTTTCATGATATCATTTCCATACAAAAATGCTGCTCTGCATTTGATGCTTCCTCTCGCACACGATTCACGCATGTCTGATAGAATGCCACACACACACACAGTTACACACAGTCAAAAGAGAGTCGGCAACTATGTCGTTCTGTCACAGTCTCGGGAATTCAGCGGTTAGCCCGGTTCCCAAGTCGCAACTGCCCAAGTAGTCGGATGAAGCCCTGCCTTTATTTCCGTACTATTCAATATTATAACGGCTGCCGCCGCCCAATTTAAGCCACCAACACTACACTATGTTACCATCATCCTCGTCATCGCTCCGGTGGTGGGCGACGGAGATCTCGTCCTCGCTCTCGTTACAGAACTCGTACTCCGTTTCGTCCTCGCTGTCCGTCTCTCCAGTGGGGGTCCGAGCGTAGTCACGCAGGTAGGGCGTGGTGAACGCGTCCCGGATATCCTCCCTCAGTTCTATCTCACCGCACTCGTCATCGTCGTTGTAGGAACGTGGGGATGCCAGAGTGAGGGCGTTGAATTCCGGGTCTAGAGTTTCATCCACGTGGACTTGGGAGTCTGGTCTGATAAGAGAGGTCGAGCTGAGGTCATCACGGAGGTATTCGTCAGTGTGTGAGTTGGGCGTGGCACCTCGCTCGAACGCCTCCTCATCCTCTTCCTCCACTTCCCGTTCAAACTCCTCAACCTCAATATCAGCTTCGTCTCCAACCGCTGGTTCTTGGGTTGTGGTCATCTCATCGACTGCTTCCGGTGTGTCATCTTCAATCTCCATCTCAACCTCACCCTCTAACTCCACACTTTTCCGTCCATCCTCCATGATGTAATCCTCAAATTCCTGCTCCTCCTCACCGCTCTTCACCTGCGGTCTCATCACCTCGTCCAGAACATCCTCAGTATCCGCATCCTGCCTCGTGATCTGATCCTCAACCTCCTCCTCCACAAACACTCGCTCATCCTTCTCTCCAACTGTATCGACCAGCGCGTCCTTGTCCTCGGTAACTTGAGCGATCTCCTCATTCCCTGGGTCTGTCTCGGGAATTGTCATCTCGTACTCGCCGGTTGAATCTGTCTCGGCATTGTCATCGGGAATCTCCAGCGATAAACCCTCCGACTTTCCCGATCCTGCCGAGATGGGTCTAACTTTGGCAGATTTCTCACTGGCAGGACCAAAGTATGGCGTGGCCCCATCGCTCCTTACGCCTAGTGCTGATTCCATCTCATGCCTAGTTGAGGCAGCGACTGTTGATGATGTTGGTATCTGCTGGTACGGTATGTTAGGCTCCACTCTCCCCTCACTACTAGCCACCAGACTGTTAGTCGGGAGTGGTTTCAATGACCCGGTATGAGAGAAGTTGTTGAGAGTTTTTACCATGTCTCGGGTTAGAGGAGGGGCGGCTGCACAACCGAGAGGCAGAGGACCGGGTCTCTGTATGGCGGTATACATATTCTCCTGGGACATGGATAGGTCAGGGTTAGATCCCATCACATTCTGGAAACCCTGCCTCTGTTCGTAAAGTCTGGTGCCGAGAATGAACCCTGCATTCGGAATGGACAGAGCTCCAATTGTGGACGTGGACTCAGATGCGAGGTTATTGGTTATTTCATCAGCTCCACCCTGGTACTTGACCAGAGACCCTCTCCGACCATCAACCTCTGTAAGTGCTAATTGACTCGATTGTCTCTTGTCATCAAGAGAGGACGACTTAACTAGGGGCTTCTTATTTCGGGGACTATCTTTCCGGGAAGGAGGGCTTCCCGGCTTCTTGGGCTGTTTCGACTTGAGACCGGGCAGTGCTCCACTATCGCTCTTATTGTCTTTGACTTTCTCAGTAACCGGGCCGCCAATAACTGGGAGAGTACCTGCTTCTTGTGGCGTACGGGGAGTCAGAGGTGTTGTGCTTTCAAAGACATGGCTTTGCTGCGATACGGAGCGCTGTGGAGTGGTCGCTCGACTAAGTTTGGGTGTTGAGGGACTTTTACCTGGCACCGGAGTATTTCCCGTGTGCGGGGTCTCTGGTCGCGATCTGAAACAGAGAGCGGTGCAGTAACTCCAACACATGTGCGCGGCGCGGCGCGCGGCTCAAACTAAATGTTCGCATTGCGCGCAAAGCAGTTTTGTATGTGTGCGTAGCTAAGCGTTTTACGGTATGTTGTGAAATCTGCTACCGTAGCTTACTGCTTGATTTCACGATTTGAATAGTAAACTATTGTATGGAGTGAGGCAAAGCTTTATAATCACTCAATTCGACATCTCATATTCTTATTGAATCACTCGCTAAAAGTAAGTAGAAAGATAGTTATATCAAGATAAAGATAAAAGAATAAAAAGGTCTGAAACACTGATAGAGTAAGGTAAAGGAAGAAGAAAAATCACAAAGTTTCTGGGATTGATGAGATCCTTGATATTCGACAGTCAATTAAAGTAGCAGAGCTGGTAGTATACATGCAGGCGTATCACGATTCATCTTCACACTTCACAACACTATGGCGCCTGAGGAATTATCCTCATTAGGAATCGCACTAACGCTAATTAGTAATCGGTTGTCTAATTAGGCGCTTCATCAGACATACAGACGGGATCTCATCAAACCTTAAAACCAATGTAAGGCATACAAAAAATGACATTTCACGACACATGACACGCAGAACACATCTTACCTGCCGTATTTGTGTCTCCTGAATCGTCGCCACGCCAGGCGGATCCTATTTGCCATGATTCCGGTGTAGATAATGCCGGGAAGCCCATTCTGTTTTGCCAGGAAGTCCGCACAGTTAGGCCGAACATTGATCAACGCATAGTCCAGTGGTGTGAGATATCGCATCTGTGGTAGGATAACAGATATTGGAGAGGGGCTGATATGAATTCAAATAGTCAAACAGAACATCCTGCTTCATATTCAGCAGAAGAATGATTCAAAGTGACTCACATCCTTAGTCCTCATGACAGGGTTAACACTAGCACCCTTCTCGATGAGTATTTTACAGCACTCTGGTTTATCATTGGCAATGGAGCAATGGAGGGGTGTGATGCCGCTACTGTCACGCACCTCGGTATCTGCACCTTCCGATACCAGGTAATCCATTACAACTGTAATAAGGGGAAGTTGTTAGTCAGGACTCGGCTAGAGTTGTAAGTCAGGACTCGGCTAGAGTTGTTAGTCGGGGATCTTAGTTTGGGTTCGTTTGTCGGGGATTGTTATGCAGTTAGTATGGTTAGTCGGGGCTGTTAATTAGTTAGTCTGGGTTGTCTCTCAGTTAGAGTTGTACGTATGCGAAACTCACGGTCTTTCCCAGCGAGAGCAGCCTCGTGGAGAGGATAAGTCCCCGACTTGCTTGCCACAGAGAAGATCCCTCCCTTGGCTTTCAACATTTTCAATCCCTCAACATCACCGACAGACGCTAGACAATGCGCCACACTAAGGACAAATTCGTGAGGTCAAGATAATCTAGATATCCAGCAGAGAAAAACTCCAATCAGAACAAGATGAGAATACTTGTTTCGAAAGTACACCAAAGAACACGATTTGGAGGAAAGTATATCTCATCATTTTCTCACCTGATCTCCTTATCATCCTTATGGTTAGGATTAGCGTCAGCATCGAGTAGTATCTTCACACAGTTTGTCTTGTTGGAAGCAGCAGCGTACATCAGAGGAGACCGCCCCCTGTCGTCCACTCCGTCCAGGATGGACATGTTTTGTAGCTCCAGCAGGGTGATGAGGACATCTCCATGTCCCTCCTGGGCAGCCACGTGCAGAGCTGGGAGAGGGGGAGTGATTGAGAAGAGAACGCGGTGATAGTTGATAGTGAACGCATATTGGAGTTGCATGAAAGTATGGAAGGATTTCATGGGTTTTTGGAATATTGCCAGCTTCCCCTGGGAAAATGATGTGATAACCAACTGTACCTGTTCGGCCGTGGTTATCCTTGGACGCAACATCTGCCTCAAAGTCGAGGAGCAACTTGCACGCTGCCTCATTCCCCTCCCTTGCCGCGTTGTAGAGGGGTTGAGCCCCACTACTGTCCCTCACCACCACGCTACCACCGTTCTCGAGGAGGGCTAGCAGACACTCCAGAGCGCGCTGCGCGTCCTCCCTAGGCCGAGACCGGAGTGCTGGGTCAATGAATACCAGGTCTGTAGCGGTGTCGCCTGCTGGTGTGGGCTGTAACGACGTTAGTCTTCCACACGTCCACTGTTTCAATGTCAGAGAGTGGAACGTGTCATGTCAGATGGGTGGTTTTACTGCTGTTATTGAACGAGGCGAAGTGCAAATTACAGAACCAATGAAAGATGAACAATATCCCTCTCCTCTGGAATCGTGCCAAACACAAACTGTTCAAAGCATGTCCCCGTATCTACTCACAGCTGGAGCATCCTCAGGTAGTTTCTGTACGTCTTTAGCCATGTTTGCAGCGTAGTGTATGGGGTATGCACCGTGAGCATCAGTCACATTGACATCGGCACTAGCTTGTGCCAGGAGAGCGATACACCCCGCGTTACCGGAAACTGAAGGGAAGGGGACAAATGTTAACAACGCATTGTATTCGTGAAAATCCCTGTTATAATATGGAATGCAGCTCGTTTGATTGGAGTGACGTTAGCGGCTGATGATCAGCCCTGTTCGGAACAAGGCTGTTCCCACTGGCAGTACTTGGTTTTAACCTGACTCTCTCTTCAAAATCTCATTTTCATTCTCATAGTTCATAGTTTTAATCTCATTCCACCAATCTCATTCCACCGAATATAGTAATGTAAAATGAAAACGTTACGTGCGATCATGAATATTCTTCTCGCTCAAAACAACGCTTGTTTCATGTACAAGAATGTAGCACGGTTTCCATGCCAACAGCGAAATGCTTGACCGAGAGACGAAGGTCGACAAGCAAGAACAAGCGGCACGTCACGTGACAGATCGCAGAGTCACGTGACACTGTGCTTGTGACCAGAAGCATGACCAGTGTAAACACTCTGTGTGTGTATAAAGTCTCATCATGCACTATAGTGTATTCTCACAGTCACATATTAATGCGCTGTCTGTAATCTATAAATCAAAATTCCTTATTATGTAAATGCTATGCATCATGGTTTGGAAACAATAGGTCGAGAAAGCGAAAAGTATCCTTAAAAGTAACGGTTATAGTCGTCAAATACTGGTTCCTGCAGACACAAAAGAATTCAACATTCAGTTATATTACAACATTATACTTCCAACTCTCAGTAACAGCCTAGTAACAACAGGTTAGCAACAACCCTATACTAACAAGTCCCATCAGCAACCTAAGTAACAACCTAAGTAACAACCTAAGTAACAACCATGTTACCCTAGATACTGACACTTAGTAACAACCTGTAGCAAGATGGAGAGGGGTGTGGAATTCATCGTCCATCTGCTTGGTGTCTGCTCCAAACTCCAGCAAGGTGGCCACAACCTCCTCACTCCCCGCTATGCAAGCAAGATGAAGTGGGGTGTGGGAATCGTTGTCCTTCGCAGATAGCAGGTCTCTGGGGGATGTGAGTTGAATTGGGATACGATTTCAAAAGGGGAGAACGGTCAGGAAGATGGGATAGCTAAGATTGAACTTTAGGACGAGCTCTAGGATCAAGCAGTTCCTCCTTGGTTGATTATAGCGAAAACTCACAGTTTGTACTGGCAGAGTAGTTTTGCGCACTTCCCGTTGGTGTTCTTAGCACACCAATGAAGTGCCGTCTGTCCGTTATAGTCCTTACTCATAGCCTGAATCTGAGGAACACACACATTTCGTTACACAAATCAGACACTCAGAACTATGAGAGAGGAGAAGTACCTACATGTTTAGAGATGAGAGCTTTGACTGTCTGTTCATGTTCGTGTCTACACGCTAACATAAGGGGAGTTTTTCCACTGTCATCAGTTGCCTGGAAGACATGTATAGTTTAGTGGAGCTCTGGCCACAAGAGATGATGGCATCATGGGTGTTTCTTGGAATATTCGTTTCTCATAGAAATTTGAAAGTACTTTAGAGACTACTTAAGACAGGGAGCAGTCTGGAAACTCACCTCCATGATAAGGAGGGTGCAAGCTTCAATGAGAACATGGAGACATCCCACTGCTTCACTTTCAGCGGCCACGTGAGCAACTGTCCTCCCGTCTTTATCTCGGATCTTAGGATCACCTTCACATCCCAAGAGCGTGATTAGGGACTGGAATGAACGGGAATAAACGATTTGTTCAATGAAATGCTTAAACTCGGATTTGATGGGATTTCACTCCAGCAAGTTATTTGAATCAGTAAGTAATAAGTATGTGAGTAACCTGAGCCTGGTCAAACTCGGCACAGAAATGGAGAGCTGTTCTCCCTGTCTTTGGTTCAATGATGTTAGGGTTGGCTCCAGCATTGTACAGTTCCCTGCATACTTCAGTATTACCACTTGCAGCAGCCCTCATGAGCCATGTGAAACCTTCCTCATTGGGGGAATCTAACTCCTGAGGATAGGGTATTAGTTAGTCTTGAAGTCATGTGTCATGGCTAAGTTGGAAAATGTTACATAATCATGCTTATCACAAACCTCTTTGGAACAACTCCTCAAGATTGAACTTATGCATTTAATATTGCTGGTTTCCACTGCTATATCAAGGGGCTCTTTAAGTTCTTCATCAAGAATTGTTTTGCTTGCCCCTGCTTTCAACATGATTTCCAGGAGATCTGATTTATCATATTCAACTGCCCAGTGAAGCGCACATCTGCCTGTTTTGTCCACTTCATCCAAAGGTGCACCAGCTTTTATTAGCCTCTTTGCACATTGCATATGCTGCCCTGGTTTGAGTTCTCTGCCAGCCCCATGCACAACAAGGAGTATCAAGCTCAAACCATTCGGTCCAGGTCTTCTGATTTCAACTTTCCCAAATGATAATATTGTGTCAAGAGTTGAGTAGTCTCCACATTGAGCAGCTTGTGAAAGCTCTATGTGTGGATCTGTACCAACTCCACTAATTGGAGCCATCCTATCCAAAAGATACCTATCATTGAGTGTCTAAGATATTTAGCTGACAGTGACAGGACAATTGATCTACAGCAAGATTACTATGCAAATAATTGAGAAATTTGGTATTACCAAATTAGAACTCAAACAGAGCAGAAAAACAGCTTAAAATATGACATTTATCATGTTGAATGAAAGTAAAATGGGGGCTATAGCTATTGACATGATATCCTATGACTATTGACTAGAGAAGCAATTTCAAATTTCATACATTCAATCCTCCCACACAGCTACAGTAGACTACAAAATTATCCTGCTTTAATAGTTACTGCATAGCTGTGTTGAAGGAAAGAGTGCATCTGGTTGTAAATAGAATAGAAAAGAAGAAATCATGGTATTCAATGTGTACACGTTGCATTCCCCTATTTTACTCAGTGAACTGAAAAGTCGTAGAACCACGAGCAGCAGATTGGGTGACACAACGTGGGAACAGTATTCAACCATCACTATTATGGTTTATGAAAATGATTAATGAAAATGAATAATCAAGTTAAAACGCCACCTTAAAAATAAATAAATAATGCTAAGAATTCAGCTTAATCACATTCAAATTTATACTTATAATCTTTTTGTCAGATTTCTCACTTCATCTGACCTTGCTCAGTTTTTTAAGCACGCCTTCATCAAAGGCCTTCAATGAAGACGCACGCGCGCCGGCGCGCGAGAAGCAGAGGTCTGATCAAATCTGAGCTGTCCACTGCATTTCATGCGCGCGGGCGCGGCCCGGCCGCAGTGCGCATGCAATTTAATCACAAGCCGAACCGGTGGAGCGCACCCCGCGCCCGCGCGCAAAAATTAGTGCAGTGGACACGCACAAGTAAAAAGATAACATAACTTAAAACTGCTCAGTGCTCCCACGGTGCATAACCCAAATACTCCGCGCAAACTGCACGTGGNATTTCGATACCTACTTGCAGCGCAGCCACTGTGCGAGAAGCAGAGGTCTGATCAAATCTGAGCTGTCCACTGCATTTCATGCGCGCAGGCGCGGCCCGGCCGCAGTGCGCATGCAATTTCATCACAAGCCGAACCGGTGGAGCGCATCCCGCGCCCGCGCGCAAAAATTAGTGCAGTGGACGGACACGCACAAGTAAAAAGATAACATAACTTAAAACTGCTCAGTGCTCCCACAGTCCCACGGTGCATAACCGGATAACCCAAATACTCCGCGCAAACTGCACGTGGCTTCATTTCCGGCGCACCGAGCGCACTTATATCTTATTTTATCAAAAAATCATCATTACCTATATTTATCAAAACGTTTTTTAATTTCATGGTGGTTCATACCAATGATTTGTTGAATGTTGAGCATCAATGGACATTGGCCATGAAGCCAAAGCAAAGCAGTGCAGGGCTTCATTCATCATTTAAGGCAACCAGATATACATGGATTCTGGATGTCAACTCATCAAAATTAAGGCTCAAAGCTGCACCACTTATTCAGCATCATTCATAGTGATGGTTCAATAGTATTATCTACACCATTCTATTTCACCTAACATAGCCTCAACTCATTTATAAATCCCCATCTCAGCCATGCTTCATCTTTGGACCTTGACACTATTCCTCTTGAACATCTTGAGTGGAGAAACTGCCAAGCTGTATGAAAAAGAATCAGCTTGTGGTGAAGTGTATCAGCAGCTCTGTCCAGGTGGCTCAAAGAATGAATTCAGTGTTATTAGCTGCATTATGAGGGAAACAATAATGACAACAGCTCCAGCGGTAAGAGCTACTTATTGGTTAAACTAAGCTTGCTTTATTCTTTGACCCTTTTCTTTGGTACCGAGTTTTAATTTATTTATAATTAACTTGTTTCAGGAAATACCCAGTGAATGTAAACAGGTTAGTTCTTCTGTTCTTTACCTCTCATTTATACAGATTTTTGTAATTGGAAATGAGATTAACTGGTTTGTCTTCAGGAAGTATGGGACTTCAAAGCCAGGATTCTGACAGACAGTGTTTACAGTGAACAGATGAAAAAGAGATGTGGCAGCCATGTTTGTGCTTTACTATTTTATCAATATTGTTCTTTGAATAATCGAATGAGCCAAACTTTATCTTGAACATTATTTCAGGTTTCAAAATATTGTACTGGTCGAGAAAAGGATGTTATGGTGTGTATGTTGGACAACAGACAAGCATTAGCTGATGGTTCTCAAGAGGCAGGAGCTTGTAGAAACTTCTTAACTAATATTGCAAACATAGTCTTCAGTGACTACCATCTTGTAATAGGTGATTAAGACTTTAAAGGTTTTCGATAATTGATTACCTGTAAGGGGTCTCATTGTGTTACTTGAACTAAATAAACCTTATAGGTTTCCTGAACGCTTGTTCTGCTGATGTAAAGAAGTTATCTTGTGGAACCATTACTGACTCTATTGATGAGTCATCATCATCTCAGGTAGAAACGAAGTCTGTTCATAAATGTTTGGATGCTTGAGGTGTGACTCTCTATTTTGACAAAGAAGTCCTTCCTCATTCCTTTCCTCAGGCTGAAGTGATTTCTTGCTTAGAAACTAAAATGAGTGAGGTATCAACAGAGTGTAAAGCTGTTCTACAAGTAAAGGAAGAGCAAGCTGCTGACACTTTTAAGGTATGATCTATTCTAAGATCATGAATATTTTAATCTGTGGCTCACATGACTCAACCGAATGAAGTGCTACACTGACGATATTCTTATTGCCAACTCCCCAGCTTGACAAAGCTCTATTCTACGCGTGTAGAGAGGATAGGGAGGTCCTGTGTAAGGATACACCTGATGATGCAGGAGCTGTATATGATTGCTTGTACCGAGTCAAATTCGATAAGAGACTCTCTGGGAAATGCCGGGAGGAGGTAAGTTGGCTACGGGCACTGAAAGTACTTGAATTGGTTGGGTAGACACTAGACACCTTTCAGTTTGAGCTCAGTTATCTTTCCCAATACGTCAACACGTAGCTTGATTCCTCTCTCCCTCTCTACAAAGGTCATATTTGCAGGTTGTCCGTAGACAACTTCTCCTACTTGAAGATTACAAAATAGACTATGGACTCAAAGTATCCTGTGGGCAGGACCTAGTGACCCACTGCCTCGATTCAAGAACGTATGCCAATTGCCATCTTTATTAGAGTATCTTTCGACTTTCAGACAATATTATTTGACTTGAAGGTAGCACTCGCCATTCATATCACTGCTCTCAACTATTATGAAGCCTGTACAATCTAACCATGCATGTTATGTGAGATTATCATTATATATTTACTCAAAATAATGTCTTAGGAACTCAAATAAGAAGTTATTAACTACATTCATAATCAGCATTCCCTACTTTGATTCAGGTCCCACAAGTTGGAGGAAGGCTTCATGAGGACTGTTCTCATACTTAACTGTTTGAGTGATATTAGTCTGGAGGATGACAAGAATAGGGTACCAGTGTCGGACAAATGTCTACAACGTGTCGAAAAGGTTGGTATCACCTGATAAGGTGTTAACTGTCAGTCTGATGAGGTGTCAGCACTTAGCACAATGCGCGTGATACCTATGATGTTAGTGTCACTTAGGAAATCACTGATCTGTCATTGCTTCGGAATCCAGAGCGATTTCTAAGCGTTCATGAGTTGTAAGATACTCAATTGTTAACATTTCTTCCCCTCACATAGTTTTTCGTACAACTATTCAAATCACAGTCATCAAGTTTAACTATTTCGCAAAGTCTCTGTGCCACGTAGCACAGAGAATTGCTGCTTTGACTAGAGACATGATTCTAAACATGTGTGTGTGCGTGTGTATTTGTATGTGTTTGTTGTTCCACACACCAACACACTCAGAATAGAACCAGTTTGTGAAACATAAGATTTGCGTAAGTGGCTCACACTCCATGTATGTGTGGACAATTGTCCGAAGCTGGTTTCATGTGGAAATGGGGTGTTATAATGCACAGAGAATGAACATCAGGCATGTATCATGGTGTGTACTGCGTAAGTTGAGAAATATTAGAAGACTCGCACTCCCCTATTTCCTTGTCTAATGTCTATCCTCAATGGCTCCTTTCATTTCCTTTTCTCACCTTGCCAACCTTCATCCTACCCTCTCCCCTCGTGTCTCTCTCCTATTCCTCATTCCTCCCTTTTCTTTCCTCCCTATTCCTCCTCAGGTGAAGACTATGATCATGGGCGATATTGAGCTCACTCCGATTCTCGGCATCACATGTCACAAGGACGTCCAGCAGAAGTGTTCTGATGTAAGCCCCAATGAGGAAGGAGGGGTGATCAATTGTCTCATGCAGCTCCAAGCGTGAGTCCTCAGTGATGTTGAGTATAGGGAATTAACCTGAGATATATTGTGTTCACGGGGGTCACCGGTTATAATAGTATTGCTAGGAAGAAGATGAAAATCTAATGAGCTGAATGATAGTTGGAGGCCGGAATTTGGAGAGTTGAGCTCCTTATAACTATATTCTCTCCCTCACATAGAACGGAAGGAGCACTAGAACAGAACTGTGCCAAGACTCTGGAGGAGTTTGTGATTCTTGTAGATCCTATCTCTGACGTCACTCTCAACCACGCCCTTATGCAGAACTGCGGAACGTACATCACGGAGCATTGTGATACTGAAGAAGGTTAGAATTAGTTGATACTTGACTGAGAATGATCTCATGGAGTTTGTAGGAAGGTATCCAATGTAATGAGGTTTCTGGGCCCAAAACCGTCGCAACAACAATCGATCTTCCTTCATTGAAGCACGACTTTACGAAGTAACTAGAGATTCATTAGTTGCCCGCCATCATAAGTGAATATTCCATTGCTGTGCTATCCTCTCTTGAAGCAATACACAAATTGTATAACAGAGCATGCATGCTATGCTCTATAACATCAGCTTTGTAATGGCATCTATTATTCCTGGGTACAATACCTACTCTATCGCAGAAGAAGGCGAAGTTATGGAATGTCTCATCGATTTGGAATTTGAAATTGAGATAAAAGAGTCGTGTCACCTCCAACTACTTTCCTACAAGTACTTCATGTCTCGATCAATAAAGTAAGTGACGCCGGAAACTTCTAGAATTAGCTCAGATTCGTACTCAACAAATTATCATTTCTTAAATACCTTACCTTACTTGTCCTTAAAGATCTGAAACATCCCTGAACTATTCTCCCCTGACATCCATATCCCTAGACTGGACAAGCCACTGATGAGAGTGTGTGAAGCAGACGCTTACCGACTCTGTGAGAATGCAATGAATGAAGTAATGGTGAAGAAGGATACCAGACCTATGGGAGCTGTGATCTCCTGCTTATACCACCATATCTTTATGGAGGGAGACAAGAAGGTGGGTTTTGTGGTGATAGAAACCAACACCTGATATTGGTGTTAACACCTAAATATTATCATGGTGCTAACTGATCAGTGGCAGCACCTCAAATGGTGAAAAGAGGAGCAATGTTATTACTAGTGGTGTACTTATAGAATCGTACTACTGGCACGCATACCAGTCACACTTCTAATAGCTCCTGAGTTAAACACATTAACAAACGTCGAGTTAACCCAAGCAATTTGTATTTAAACAAGTTCCACACAAGCTTGATAATTATACTTGAATTGGGTGTGGTATGGTGTGGAATAGGTCTTTCAATTACCCCCTGCTGTGTTTGTGTGTCATTAATGAATAGCTAATCAATGGAGTAAGTCTTGCAACTCGCATTATGCACGACGAATCAGCATACATCCAGTACCGTGTCAGCAAGTTTACACTCACTGTGTCCGTGACTTTGTCAGGAACGACACTAGGAGAGTCATTCTATACTTTCAATTCGTCTGTACATTTCGTCTGTACTTTCGGCTTTCGCCCACTCATAACATGGCAGTTACGACTGGCGTTGTCAGTACACTAACACACTATTTAACTTACAAACGCCCCCTTCCAGGTTTCAGACAAGTGTATCCCGGAGTTGAAACGGACGATAATAGCTCAGGGTGAAAGTGTCAATCTGTCACCAAATGTGGTGTCGGCGTGTGCTGAGGATCTGGTCAACTACTGTAGTGGATTCCAAACTGATAAGGATGACTATGGATGTTTACAGGTCTGTGACGAGTTTATCATCTTAGATATTTTGCACACTTACTATCCCTGTCCATTGTCAAATGATTTACTCTCGTAGCATTTCATTCTAGCTAGGGATACTTTTTCTTGCGCGGTTGAGAGCTAGGGATATAACTCTCGAGTTGGTAGTTAGCATGAGAATTGTGACCTAAACCCGAGCTCATCTCCTAAAATACCGCCTACCCCTCCTGCCTCTGGATTTTTCACTCCATATTCAAGCAGCTGGGTAATCAAATTTCTCTGTCAGTCTCGCATGATAAGCGACAACGCTGAACCCCTGTCATCAAAGTGTAGGGAGGAGATGGAACTGCATGCCCAACTCGTGGCAAATGACGTCAGAAACGACTACAGGTACTTTTAGCTGGAACTTGTCTTTTTAGCTGGAACTTGGATTGTTGCCAATCCCACGTAATGCTTTGTTGGGACAAATATTGCTACACGCTCTGGTGTGAGAACTGAGAAGCGGTCTTCACAACTTAACTCTCTCGGTGGAATAATAAATGTGTATTGTGTTGTGAAAGACAACCCCACTCTCGCTTATAGCGTAATCGATCCTCTATTATCTGAGTCATGACGCTGACTTTCCCTCTCCCACCTCCATAGTCACTGTAAAGTACAGTGACTATGGAAGTCACAGTCCGGATTACAGTCTGTAGTCCTGTGACTGTGACCATTTCTTCCCAGGTTGATGAAAGCGTGTCGTGATGTGATCCACAAGTCGTGCTCGAGTCACATGCATGCTGACCAGCACGGTGGCCTTCTCGGGTGTCTAGTTGAACAGAAAAACAATCTCAGAGGTTAGGAGTATTGTGTGAGTGTGTGAGTGAGTGTGTGTGCGTGTGTGAGTTTGTGTGAATGAGTGTGTGTGAGTGTATGTGTCTGTCTATCTGTTTGTCGGTGAGAGTGTCTGTGTGTGCGTCTATCTGTTTGTGTGATAAGTATCTTTAAGACCACAAGACTGAAGTAATGAGACAGTGATTTGTAACAGCTATCATTTTCTCAGGCACTTGTCTAAAGCACGTTACAGACCTACAACTTATCTCCCTCTACGATTTCAAATTCAACAAACAATTCGTCGATGCGTGTAACGGTGACGTCCAAACATTCTGTAAGCTCGACGTGTACGGGGCTCCTTTGACAAAAAAGTAAGTCGATTGTTTGATAGACATTAATACAAGTGATTTAGTGATTCATCTATAACCTCTCTGTATTGTTTCCTTACTTAAGTGATTGCTCAAAACACTTTGGGAGGAAAGAATCAAAACCATCATCAACTATCAATGACAATTATATTGGTAGCATACTGACAGTATCGCCAATAATTCCTTATAAGGGCATGTACCATGATGCGACTCACTCTCCAAATACAACACCCACTATAAAAACTAGCGCTATTTATGGTGGTGCCAGTGGTCTTCATCCACACAATAGGGCTCGTTATAGATTGTAGCACCGTTCGGAAGTGGAGACAACTTATTTTTCACACTGGATTTCTGATCGATTAGTCTCCTTGTTAACATAGCTTTTGAATGAATAGATGTACGTTAGGTTATGTGTATTGGATAGTATGGCGCTTGACGCTGAATAATGGACTCTTCGGTGAAAATAGTAGCAGCATTGTTATTTTGAAGAATGTAAAGAAGTGATTTCGTACCATAAAAGTCCAAGGGTTAGTAATCTCGAATTTGAAATTGAGTTTCGCATCGGTGCGATTTCAATATCCTCCCTCTTTAATCCACGTCAGCACTTTACCTGTGTATATATATATGTTGCGGAGTCAATCTTGAGTCAATGTAGAATGAGTAATACACATGTTTCATGTACTGTATGAAGCGAGACACTGTTACAGCACGTGTGTGTGTCTGTGTTCACGTGACTGGTAACTATGGTCAAGTGACATGTAACTATGGTCAAGTGACATGTAACTATGGTCAAGTGACATGTAACTATGGTCAAGTGACATGTAACTCTGGTCAAGTGACAAGTAACTATGGGCAAGTGACAAGTAACTATGGTCAAGTGACAAGTAACTCTGGTCAAGTGACTGCCGCCAAATTATGGTCACATGCCGTGTAGGTGACTTGTATGATCCTCTGATTTCAGGCAAGATGTGATGTACTGTTTGCGTGATGAGATAATGAAGGGAAGCCGTGAGCTGGTGACAGTGTCCAAAGCTTGTAAAAACCAACTCCGAGAAGAATTCATGAGACAGGTTAGTTGACTGCGAATTTTAGTCATAATGAAACTACATTGTGTTTCGATACATTCCACACGAATTTTAATGCATCGTAAATGAACGATACATAATGATGCTTTTAGCTTGCATCTCTGGAAACTTGGAAAGTTATAACTTCAAGTCGGAATCGTGAACTATCCTTGCCCCTTCAGATGGCAGATCTTGACCTTGATGCCCAGCTGAAGAAATCATGCTCTACGGAATTCAAAACTGTGTGCTCCCTTGACCGATTCGAGGATAAACTCCAAGTTATGGAGTGCCTCCGGGAAAACGAAGAGAAACTTTCGATTGAATGCAAAGCGGTGAGGAATTCAGAACATTTTCGCAAGAGAAGAGCATTCACGATCTCATATTTTGATCTCATCTCACGATATTTATTCTTTCTCTGCAGAAAGTTTTCACACGGGAACTGCAACAAGCTGAAGATCCTGGTATTGATGCGTATCTTCAGAAGACCTGTACCAATGCCATAAACCTCTACTGTTCACAGAGGTATTTGACTGCTGTGTTGTGACATTGTCTACCAGACAGTATTTCGTAATAACACAGGTGTTCACTGTTCGTACAAATGTGTTTGAGTGTGCGTTTGTGTGTGCCCTGTGCATGCGAGACCAGTGTGTTTGTGTGATAAAACTTTATGGTTGTCTATATGTATCAACATATGCATATATTGATTAGGTAGGAATCGAGTAAAGAATGATGGATGACGGGCTGACGTGGCAATCAGAATCCAGTTACAATGATTCGTTTAGTGAAACGCACATTTTTGTGTAAGGCGCGAGGTTTCTATTAAGGGGTCACGTAATTACAAGCGCGCGCGCAATCATTCAATATGCCGCGCGCGTGACGTGCGCGCGTCTATATATTTGCGCGCACGTACGTACCAGTGAAGCGCAAAACAGCGATGACTTCGCTGTTTTGGGCTGTATTGGTGGGAGAGGTAACAAACGTGGGCTGCAAAACCAATTTGAATTCCACAGGTCAATATGATAGACGAAAACTATCGGTATCAGTAATTGAATACTATACATTCTGAGAGCGCTATTCAGCTCTCATTGGATCTTTGTTTCACAACTCAGTACCATCTATCTTAATACCTGGGGAGTCTAGATGCAATCTTAAATTTACTTCTGATGAAATATTCAAATGAACAGTATCATCACACCCACAGCTAAATAATTATTCAGCCATGACCATTGAAAGAACGCATCAGTTAGAAGTAATTCAGTTCTCAGCGTTGTAGGATTTTACCCTACCGTCGGTGCGCGCGATTTTCAATCCGCCCCAGGATAAAATCCCGCCAGCAAGGGTAGGGTGAAATCCTACAATTCTCAGCGGCCATGTGTCTTGAGTCTTCATCTCATACTCTAGAAAAGGGAGCACTCACCCCAGATTATATGTCTGAGATTGTAATGGTTATCACAGAACAGCAAGTAGTAGTACTAACTTCACGAGAATTCTCGTCACGATTTCCAAGAAAATTTAATAACCATGTGCGTGGCTCTCTGTACGTNGTGTGTGTGCCTGTGTGTGTGTGTGTGTGCTTGTGTGCGAGTCTGGAGTCTGTCTCTGTTTGTTCGTCTCGAGGGTGATATGTATTTGAATAATATTACAATGACATGTCTATAATATTCGTGTTTATAATTTCAGTGAATCTGGACAGCTGATGTCTTGTCTGGAGGCTAATATCCATAAGTCTGGTGTTTCAAACGCGTGCAAAGCCACTCTCAAAGCCCGAATGAAGAAAGAACATTCTAACTTCAAGCTCAACAATGAGCTACGACAAGTAAGGTGTTTCTGTAATAATTTCTGAGAAATTGGTGCTAGCCAGGCACCACCACCATCGCGCTGATGAATGCGTGTTTGACGAGTCAATGTTAACGCACAAATAGAGTTACCCCCGCGAAAAATCATTTCTGAGAAAAGTGCGCGCGTCACGGTGTCACATCCCCATGTATCGGTATCCCCATTTATGTGAGCTACTCTCAGTAATGGAGAATATGGCTCTCCCTGCTAATAAACATCATTAATGATGCGAGACAGGAATAATTTTACTGCCTCTAAAACCGTACCTATAGTTGTCGGGAGTATGCGTCGACACTGGCAACTGATTCTCACAACTTCGCCACATCATGAATGATCGTCGCAAATTTTCAATAACTCAAAAAGGACCGAAAAAGTGCTGGGAGTTGAGCAGTTTAGAAGAAAACACGCCTAAATGATTGTGTCTTCTTGACATGAATCTCTGACTCTCTCAATGTCAATCGTCAGAAACGTACATGATTGTACGTCGTACAATGATTGGAGGCCACCAAACTTGGAAGTTGTATTTGTCACTGCCCAACTCCACTATAACACTCTAATAACACCCCTTCCTGCGGCAGGCGTGTAAGGAAGATGTAAAATCGCACTGTAATCACGTTCTTCAAGACATCAAGAACGGGAAAATAACCGACGCACGCGGACTCGTGATTTCGTGTTTGAAGGACAACATTGACGTGATATCTGTTGAGTGTGAGCAGCAGATTACTACAATTCTGGAGCAGGAAGTGGAAGATTACGAGTTGGACCCGGTCCTGACCAGGAGATGCCGCAGTGATATTGATAGAATGTGTGGGGATAAACCTAATGATAAGGTAAATTTAATAAGAAAATTTAAAAGCATTGGTAAATCATTTCGAAGAACATTTATGCTAGAGTGAATATAGTAATAATACTACAGTAGCTCAGCCATAGTCAGTGTGCAACATCCGAGTGGACAAAGTTTCTCATTGTTAAAGCAACATTGGTTTAACATATGCTTGATCATTACAAGTACATTTCAAGTACGGCAATCACTGTGAAAACAACAGGCAGATGGTGTCCACACGTTGCCCCGCCACTAAACTGACACCACTCCACCTCCACCTCCTCCATTTCCTCCACCATCTCACTCACACTGACACAGGACATGTTCCGGTCGGCCAGACACCCTGCTTGGTGCACTGCCACTCTCACCCCACTCATGGTTGTATTCACATCCAGGTTATAACACGTGTCAATCCCACGTAGACAGGACTCCGTGATGGAGCAATCCGGCTGTACGTCCGGGTATACACTCTCGGGTCCCTCCAAGTACTGCTTGCACGAGGTGCACTCTATGACAGCTGCCATTTCCGGGTTTATCGTTGCCAGGGAAACGTCATTGCACTCGTCTGTGTCACACTTGGTTATCTCGCCGCATACCTCCTTGCTTAAATCCCCGTGTGTATCATCAAGCTCATCGGCCATTTTCTGTATGACAGATTTGCACGTGTCATCCTGATGACCACACCCTTTGAACCAGTGAGTTGTCACGCATGCTGTCGAGTCGGATGCCAGCTCCATGTCATAGGTCAAGTGACCTGTCAAACAGACATCCTCTGTGTCAGTACACTCCATTGGAGTGCAGGTGCTAGCGGTGTCACCCATTACCATGGTGTCAATCTCCCACGTGGTCTCCTCACACACGTGGCATGTCAGCGGAGTTGTCAGTGGTGTCAGCGTTAACATTATTGTTGCCAAAACAACAAGTTTAAACATGCTTCTTTGCTGATATCTGGTGAAATAGGGTTGATTTGTAATCGAGAGAACAACGCATAGAACTCTATAGCAACATTAGTATGGGACGATCTAAATTTGAGAAATCAGGATTAGACACCTGACTTTTGAGGGGAAAACTACAGACGCTTGTCGGCCCTGTATCTCAAAATGTCTCCTACCATCATCAAGCAGAAAATGAAAATGAATGGGTCTCGATAGGTTGATGTTATTGATTTTCTTTCTCAATGCATTACCCAAATATATAAATGGTTGATAGATTGAAGTGATCCCGTGAGCAGAGAAGTGGTTTATCATGAAACAGATAAATGACTTTCAAGATTAGCTATTTATGAGAAATTTAGTTACCTAGGTTACTGATTGCAAACAGTCTACTTCATTATAATACCAAATAACCCAACAAACCTATTCTCAACCATTTGGGATGAATAAATATCAGATCATATTCTGCAGAAGGACTCTGATCTGATAGACTGAAAACTTAGTATCCCCTTGCTGAAATTTGTGATTGTAACGTTTTTACACCCCCTTCCTTCTTTCTCCCCTTTCTGACCCTCTGTCCTCTGTTTTTAGGTTGAAGCCTGTCTCCGAGACCACATCACGGATATAGTTGCTGAGGATTGCACGAAGCAGGTCATCAGACTCATTACGGAGACACACGGTGATGTCCATCTCGATCCCGTGCTGATGACAGCTTGTCAGAAGGATATTTCCTACCTTTGTGGCAGAATGTTGCCGGGAAAAGGAAACGTTATAGCTTGTCTGCAGGTTGGGGAAAAATAGGTCTTCGATTTTGTTGAACCTCAATTTTATTAAACTTCGATTTTGTTGAACTTCGACTTTGTTAATCTTAGATATTTCTTCAACCGAAGGTCCTTGAATCCATCACTTGGATTGAATTAATCGACGATTAATTCAATCCAAGTGATTAATAATCGTTGGAGTCTTTCACTCTTTCCTAACTCGCACACCCACACACATGTCCAGTGGTCATGATCTTAATTGTGTACATCGACTCAGGGCCACGATCAGAAGGACTCGAATTCCATCTCCCCCACTTGCTCCAAGATGCTACAATCCCGTGTCCAGATGTGGTCTAACGCTTACCAGCGTGCAAAACAGTGAGTATCATACTTCCTCTCACTCACTCACTCACTCACGCACTCACTAACCCACTCACTAACTCACTCACTCACTCACTCACTCACTCACTCACTCGCTCACTCACTCACTCATTCACTCACTAACTACTATTTTACTCTCACTCCTCTATGTCTCCAATTTCCATATGCTCAACATATCATAAGTTACCTACATATAGTGCGTTTGTGAACCGTGATTATTGAATATTGCTACCTGAGGCCTACATTTTCATTCAATGTTGTTGTGATTAAACCCTTGTTATAAGATGCTCTTCCTTAAAAAAAAACCTCATGCCCACTCCCGCACTGTGTTACTGTGTTACTGTTACTTTATCTTCAATATTATCTCAATTTTTGCGAATAAATAAAAGGAATATTAAATAATGGTATATCTGAGTTGCGCCCTCCATTATAATAAAGAGGACACGTACCTTCCCTAATTCTTGGTATACTACAACCATTCACAACAAACCTTGCTCCTACAAGTCCACCATTTTGGAAATTTTCCGTGTGTTTGTGTTTGTATGTCTATGTCTGTGAGTTTGTGCATTTGTGCATGTGTGTATTTGTCTGTGTGTGTGGGGGAGAGAATTTCCGGAATCTAGTTAACCTGATTAAACTGTGACTGATATAGCAATGATGCACCCATGACTGACCGATAAGGCCTGTGTGAGTGCATGACAGGTCACATACTCGAATACTTGTGCCAGCGCTGCTATGTATCCGAGAAGAGATAGCATGTTACAGGTCATGTTTTAGCCATCACACATAAACGCATCCAAGGTCAACTATAGCTTTTATTCTCAACACCACCTCAAAAAAGCTTGATCTCCTCTTCACCCCTTTGCCCTAGCCAAAGACACGTTTTTCGTATTCAGTCAATGCTGACCACAGGTACGATTCAGCAATAGAGATGATGGATGATTTGTACCGATCAATCGATAACAGCCAGTATAAACAGGAAGTACTGTTCTATCTCGGAATTGCAGTATTCCTCGTAATACTGATCGGTTTCTGTGGCGGTAGGTGTACCAAGCGAAAGCCTCCCAACAAACTGTATTAAATCTAAAACATGCAATGACAGGAGACATATTATCTTTTGCTGGGGTACCTTATTGGTACCGAATGATGAGTAATATGACGGTTCTTTTGGGCTTGTTTTTAGCTAAATTCAGTAGATTCTGATCTTTCCCTTTCACGGATTATCGAAGTCATTCCAACGTCGCTACCCCAATATGAAACTTCATTTTTATGATTTATTTGTACATGAAGGACAAAGGAACGTATTTTGGATTTGAAACTTAATTTTCAGAGTAATAATCACATTCAAGTGTCAGATTTATGCATATCGAGGAAAATCCCTTTCTTTTACAGATCCCCACACGACGTTTATCAGTATGTTTATTTCATTTTCAAGCGTATTGTGAGTACAGCTTAATATTTTATTTCACGGTGATGAACCAAGAAAACTGTTGTTTCTGGAGAACTTGAATTTCGATCATTTAAACTTTAAGAGAAAATTCAGCCAAAAATTAAACGGATTGCACAGGTACTAACTTGTGGGGTAACCACGGCTATTGGCTAACACCACCAGTTTTTCACAGAGTTACACTGACAGCTAGTAGCAGAGCTATCAATCTAGGAAGCATTGGTAACGGGTAACGATATCCGGTCACGATTATTGATCTCACTCCTAACGGTACTGAGTAAATGTAATGGCGTTCAGGGGCTCCTTCACAAAAAAAGTTAGGAAGGCTTGCGGAATTCCTAAATGGAACTTAGGGCAGCTTAAAAGGTGTCCTAACTCCATTTAGGAATTCCTAAATGTCTTTCCATCAGGTGTTACGTGAAGGAGCTCCAGTTCTCTTGTAGCAATTAACAGTTACTTTTCAGAGTTAATAACAACGAACTTTCCTCAGGTCCAATCCAGACATTACGTGTCACTGGCCAAAGCTGCTCGGGGACTCATCAGGCAGTTCAGTATTAATATGGTGAATACTGTGTACACTGTACAATCTCCGACTCAGAGCTAAATATAGTTGGCTGAGTCTGTGATTCTGGGCTCAACTTGGGTTGAAAATATTCTCGGAGGAGACCCATGTGTATACTGCGAAATATAGGACGTCCTGAGCTGACAGTGACTGTATCCAGCGTGATTTCGGTTTTTGCAGAATTTCAATTACTGCAGCACGAGAGTCATGGATATGCCTGGAACCACGCCTGCACTTCGTGGAAAGTAAAATCTGGGAAGTTCTGAGTATAGTCATCTCTCGTACAGTTTGCATGAATATTCATGAATATTCGTCTGATTTGGATGCAATGCATCTAAATCAGACCATGTCTTCTGATAAAGACATATTATGTTATGTATGAAAATAATTATAAATATGAGGAAAATATTCTGTGAAATCGAATTCTGATAAGTTTCGTAGAACCCCCTCCCCACCAGCACAAACCTCGGACCGGTCGTGAACCTAGGTTGCAGGACTTAAATTATTAAATCTAATGAAATTTCTTCACCGGATATCTCCATGACATGGACAAATACCCGAGGATAATAATATTATATGAGTTTGAAATTGAATATGACTCGCGAGGACATCGATCGGATGTATGTTCCATTGTTCCATGTAGCCATTATAATAGTCCACGAAACGTCTATTTTAGGTCAAATTGTGTGGCGTATATTTTGTTTAGACCGCTGCCGACCTCTATAATTCCACTTCCCCGAAATTGGTTTCGAAACTCGAGCACCTTAGCTCGCGATATATGCTTTCTGTGAACTGCTCTAAGTATGTGAGTCGACTTTTTGCTGCTGCTCCTATATAAACCGCATGACGCGCACAAATAGGTCACGTGCCACAGCACAAACCTATCTCAGAGCATTCACGTGTGGGAGTCACGTGTGCTAGCTGTAACGCGTGGTCAGGGCTCGCGCCGGTCATGACACAGGAGGTTGTGAATGCATCGTGTTATCTTGTACTGTTTCCAGGAATCGAGAAATGTTTTGCTCTTCCCGGAATGGGAGCAAGGTCGGGTGCTCACCTGTTCTCGGCTATGGTATAAAGACCCCATCTCTCAGGGGATCGCATAGTAACAGGTTTCCATTTGTTTTCGCCAGAAATTTCGTAGACATATACCCACCGAGAACTTTGTTCTTATCTTTGAGATATGAGAATGACTGTTGGCTACCTCTACGACAAGGTAGATAGATATGACTGCCGTTTCCTTGAAGCTCTCTTGACATGATCCAATTTACGGTTACCTCAACCCTTCATGTTCAAGAACTATCGAGACATGATCAAATTCAAGACTGTTTCATACAGATACGAACACACAAACAGACACACACACAGACACACACACACAAACATGCAACTGCAAGTGTCATGACCGATGCTCATTTCAGAGAACTGATCCTGAACTAGCAGAGTGTAACGGCAGGGTCCAATGCTGTGTCCTTGGGAGCCCGGGAAGCAATGTCTCTGCATCACCTCAACCCAGGTGAATATATATATCACGGGTCAAGGACCATAGAAATGAGTCTGATTTAGGACTGAGTTGGATTTACTTTTAGTACTGAGTTTGATTAAGGAGCTTGTTTTTAGGAGCTTGTTTTTTGGTGTAAAGTTAACGTAAGATCCCTCTAATGATATTGAGTGTTCCCGGAGTTAAAGGAATGTTGTTTGAGTAACATGATCTCCCCTTCTCAGTTGCGGCAGTCATGGTACTTCATGGAGCGACCACGGATTTTGTAGCTTCCCCTGGAACAAACTCCGACGATCCGTCAAAGAAACAACCAGAGAAAACAAGTCACGACTACAGCGTACGACCACATCTGTCGACCCCACTACGACACGGATCACCACCCAGAAACTGCGTGTCTGCACATTTCCGGGGTGTAACAAGAGTTTCTCTAAGAGTGATCACCTGAAAACCCACATCAGGACCCACACAGGAGAGAGGTGAATATGTGATTTTCTCACCACACTGATCATGTCAATGATCAGTCGTCAAATCATTGAACAACAATGTTGATTAACTTTTGGCTGTCAGCATGGGTATGAACCATCAAAATGAACCGTTTTGCCCATGGATTGTCACCTCTGATCTCACTTCAGGCCGTACAAGTGTGAATATCCCGAATGTAGGAAAGTTTTTGCAGACTCGGCAAACCTAAAACGACACAAACGAGTACATACGGGGGAGAAACCTTTCAGGTAAACAACAGCTGCATGAGCAAAACACTACTTTCAAACCGCGCGGCTCTGTCTTCGTTTAGGAGGAGCTTGTCGTCGAGAATTCTCAATTGAGGATTCTCTCATGAGGATCAACTGAGGATCATGAATCATGATCCTCAATCATGATCCTCAATTATGATTCATGATTGAGGATCAATTGAGGATCATGATTTTAGATAGTGATCATTATTAACCGATCCCCCGTTGTTTAGGTGTCACGTGACCGGATGTGAGAAGAGGTTCTCTGTGTCCAGTAACCTGAAGCAGCACCTAAGGATACATACGGGGGAGAAACCTTTCGTTTGTCAAGTTTGCAGTAAATCCTTCAGTCACATCAGCTCCAAGAGAAAGCACTTCAAAAAACATTGTGTGAGTAGATTCGTCACTCACAAATAGCTGAGAAACAAAAACAGGACTTTCTTTCTCTTCAATCTTGTTAAGTAGTCAGAGTTGCCCTAGTTCAGATTTCTGATTCTGTTTATACTTTTCAGTCTGACGTGAACAGAAGTGCTACACCAGTCAAATCCTGCCCTGAAAATGAGACTCTTCCTCGAACTCCTTGTCACCAAACTACACCACTTCTCGCTAGGGAGCCAGAAACCCCAAACAGTCACCCGAGCCATCAGATCAAACAGCAACTCCTCACCGACAGGAAGATCGTGGAAAATGCCCTCCGATGCCACGCCCACCTAGGTATGTAGAATATTTTCTTGAGTTCACCATTCCGGCGTTCTCCATGAATTACTAACCACATGATTTCTCGATTAGAAATTTATCTTCCTTCTCAAAGATTAACGATCGAAATTTCCCACCCTCAGAAGAAATGAAGAGACTCCATTCCATCGGTCTTCACGTGTCTCTCGCCATGGAAATAGCCTTCAAAGTGGCTGCCTTCGGACTGTTGGTATCTACTCCGCCTACAGCCAGAGCAGCAGTGACGACGAGGCCCAAATTATCAACCCCGGCATTTCCCTCCTTTTACTCGTGATGGATGTTATTGAAGTGTAAATCCAAGTTATAACCAGACTTTGATCCGGAGTCCTGACCCTCCCTTGCTGCAGTACACACAATGTACAATGTACAAAGTTCACACTTTTGGAACTTGTACTGACAGTGACAAAGACAGTGTATTGAGTATTGACTAAATTTGAGTAGTTTTCTCAACCTATTTTCTAGTTGATAATCTCAAGTGTTTTTCTTTCATATTATCGCTATTGACTTTTTGAGTATTTGAATTGATAGAGTTTAGATCCTTCCTTAATCCCTGCTGACTTACAGCTCTTGTAGGTTTTTTCTCAGCATCAATATTATAAGCCCCGTCATAGTTATACTGAGGAATTCAGTAAAAATGATCTCCGTGATGCAAATCGAATCAATACGAACAGGGATGATATAGTTAAACCAATCATCGCCAAATATTATTATTATGGGAGCTCCTTTTGTTTGGTCTATAATATACACTTGCTTGATATTGTTGTTGATGTATAGGTATCGCATATAATACTGGAGAATGGGGAGGATCTCTTTAATGTGGAATTACTATGCTAACTTTGTTTTACTATATTTAAACACCGAATTCATCTTGTTTCACTTCTCCCAGTTTATTATACTCCATCTTATTCGGCCTATCCCTCGGACTGTGTCAATGAAAAGTGTTCATTCAGTCATCACACACACAGCATCTCCACATCTCCTCAATCGAGCCCGTAGCTAAAGCTTTGTATCGTGAATTTCGCGCGCGTGGATAAAATTAAAAGCTACAGCGCGCGCTTCTTGCGGTGACGTGTGTCGTGCGTTGCAGAACAAGGCCGTCATAAGATTTTCAATCCTCTGATACAAGAGAAATACTTTACTCAAAGAGGAATGACTAGCCGAGTGGAAGAGAGAGTTTAAAACTTAATCACGAGCATTTGTCTACTATCTGGCTCATGAGAAAAAGATCTATTTGCATCTCGAGATGGTGAATCAGTGATTTTAAGACAATCGCACATCCGATGATAGTATTTCTCCTCTGCAACTCATAGTGGTGTCTGTAGCATGCTGCAAAGAGTGCACGTGATCAGTTCCGACGTTTTGAGCTTGGTTGTAGCACTATGCACTAGCTGTTTTTAAATAATACTGCAGTAGTGCAGACGGCAATCTGAGAGAGTTTTAGCTTTTTCAGGAGTTCTGAGATGCAACTTAGCATGATCATGCCGCCACATTTTCTTTTTGTTGCTGTATGTTTTTAATTCAATGATAATTTCTCAGAAATATAAGTGGATATTTCATTGAATGTTAGCATTAGCAGAGCTAGTACTACAACAAAAGTTGCCATGATGATGCATCATGAAATGCATGTTAAGAAGAGTCTATATATGCGACCATTAATCGGAAAAATCTCACTGTCTCTCAGTCTATACTCTTTATAGTTGGATCTGATTGATTTCTCAGACTCTCAGTGAGATCGTGGGGAGTGTAGGGCATAAGCTCTTGGAGTTTTATAGACATCTGAGAGCTACGTATCTTAATCTATAATTGGCATCCTAGTCCATTGATAATGATATCAATATCATCTATAATTAGTCCAATCGATATGATCATTTTTACTAGTCCATTCTTCAGCGTATCCGTGAACTGCAGCTAATATTGCTTATCCTAATCCCCCGATGACCGATTGTAGAACTTCAACTAGATAGTCATCAATATAATACAATCACTGTAACTCATGACTCATCAGGCCAATTTCATAATGATGCCCCCTGCTGCGCTATCAGTATCATTATTAACTATGTCCCCCCCATCCCCTCTCAAACACTACATAGCTTCTAAATTTCAGGTTACTGTTACCGCCATGTCTAAATTTTCCTGGTTATGTTTCGCAGTCCTAGTTCTGTCCGGGGCCTTAACTCCCGCAGGAGCAAGGGTCAGGACCACGGGTAGAGTCCGTCGTATCGTTAACGGGGAATCGACCGTTTCCAAAGAATTCCCATTCTTTGCTTTCCTCATGGGCACCACTTCGTATGCAGACGGCGAGGCTTCCGAGTTCAACATGTGTGGAGGGAGTCTCATCGCGAGGAATGTGATCCTCACAGCTGCCCACTGTATAGTCCATGACACAGACAAGGACAATGGACTCCAGAACTTCTTCCTGCCCCGGGACTTCGCGGTGAACGTGGGTGAAGTGGGGGATATCGACAGTGGGGATGAGAAGCCCAACATGCAGGATATGAAAGTGGAGGGATACATCGTCCATGAGGACTATGACTCAGTGAACATTGTCAATGACATAGCACTGATCTTCCTGACAACTGACGTTACTCTGAACGAGTACGTGTCTCTCATCAACCTGCCTGACACAGACGATTCTGCTCTCTACAACGAGGGAGCAGCTATCACTGTCATTGGTTATGGCACAACGGAAACCGGTTCTACATCCAATGTCCTGCTCAAGCTACCGTACACTGTGGTCGGTCAGAGTGACTGCGAGAGCGTCTACACGGACCTAGCTGGTGGCAACATGTGTACAGGCGTGCCACCCATGAGCAGTAGAGCTGGTACTGGCGATTCCGGTGGTCCGCTCTTCACAACTGATCCTAACGATTCCAACTCCATCATCCAAGTTGCTCTGGTTAGCTGGGGCCCGGAGGAGCTTGAGGAAAATTCGTATGATGTGAACGCCAATGTGCTGTTCTACAAAGATTGGATCACAACACAGATGGGAAAGGGTGCTGAGTACTTAGAGGGAACCCAATCTGTCACTTCAACCGATACCGATATCAACTACACCGACCTCAAGAACCACGCCTTCCTCCTCCAAAAAGTTACTCCGATAACCCCGGGAAAGTTTGTGAGCGTGACCATCAAATCTGCATCGCTCGGCAAGAACAGTTTTCTCTACGTTTACAACGGGTTGGACATACTGACCGACAGTCCACTAATCCAAGTGACAGACTCCCTAACCGAGGAAACCACCCTCACCGCAACAACTGACGCCGGTCTAACCCTACTCCTGACAACGGTTGACAATGGACCATCCTCCACCGCGTCGCTGACCGCTCGGGAAGTTGACGAGGCTGGGACATCTGACAAGCTGACTTGTCTGGAGGGATACTACCCGTGTACAGACAACTCGGCATGTGTGAGGAAAGCGCTGTTCTGTGACGTTACTCAACACTGTCAGGACGGGAGTGATGAACCAGAAGATGGGAATTGTGACCATATCAAGAATACTGCTGGACACAGTGGGCAGGCAGCGAGTGGACTGGTTGTTATGATGCTCACTGGGCTCATGCTGGTGTTACAGTGAACTGATTCTAGTTTGCTTTGAGTTTGTACTGATAGGTAGCTCTAGTTTTGGTACATATCGTCATATCATGTGTTACGATAACTTTTAGATTCAAATATTATTGAGGTTATAGATTTAACCAATTATAGATGATCAGTCTTCAATCCAGCAATTATAACAATTGAGTATAAAAATAGAATGAAATACAGCAAATAAGTCCAGATTCTAGAATATTCAGAAATTAACTTGATAATGAGCTTTATCAGGCCGAGATATCATCGAAGTATGGCTGCTCAACTTAGGTCCAATTTGTAATGTTTAATTTAACAGCTGTTTTTACGGATAGCATGAAATTCAAAGTTCAAACCAAAGAAATATATCCATCCTAAGGTCCTAGATTGCTAGAAACATTGTCTCTTGAAAAAAGCCCCATATCCCTAATCCTATCAGCATCACAGTTGACAGTCCTGATCCAGGTTGCAGAAAGAACTCATAATGAGAAATTCAGGAATTAGGGCAAAAAAAGATGAGTATCATATCCTATTCATGATTCATAGATTCTAGCCGTGATATGAAGTTCCTATCAACAAAGTCAATTTCATAATAATCATTGGATGAGTGTATCATAAGACGACCTCTTCCCTGATAGTGTTTTCCTGTTCCTTGAGTAAAAACTCTGGGGAATTATGATCAAGAGGCTTCTCCGTCGACTTTTCCAGGACCAACTCCTCGATAACATCAGCATAGAGCTCCTTCTTTAGGAAATATCCATTTCGTTTGGCAGCCAGATAGTCCGTGAGGTCAATGTTGTAACTCACCTCCAAGGTCAAAGCCCAAAGTGTCCAGAACAGTTCACTTCCCATTATCATGAATTTGAGCTGGGCAAGTAGTTCCATATAGGGAGTATGAACAGGAGGTGTGGTCGATGTTTTGTAGATGTTCAGGATGTCAAGAAGGACTGCATCGCAAGGCAACCACTGATCATTGAACTGGAAGAAGGGAGCTACAGGGTGCGACAAATCGTACTGGTGCTGGCAGCAGTAGTTGGCAATATCGAACAGGCTGTAGTTGTGCGACGCGTACTCCCAGTCAATCAGCACCAGGTTTTCAGGGTCAGAGTTTGGAACGAGCAGGTTGTTCATGCTGACGTCATTGTGGCAGAATGAGAGCTGCATGTTGGAGTCGATCTTGGAGAGAATGTCCAAGTACCAGTCAACTTCCCCCACCCAGAATTCTCTATCCACGGTTACACGATCACTGAATTCCTTCAGCTGTTTCACCAGGAAAACCTCCTTGGGCACAGGCATGGACAAACTCTGAAACTCCATGATCATCTTCACTATCTTCCTGTACTGGAGTCTAAAGTTATCGTGAGATATGCAGGTCGAGGGCAGGAATTCCTCTATTCGCCCACCTTCAAACAGTCCCAGAATTTTGGGGATCCGTCCCATGGATCCCAGATAGCAGTTCACATAGACATCCGTCGCCAACTTCCCTGGGATAACCGAACCGTACAACTTCACCAAAACCTCCCTGGTCACTGTTTTCTTGTTATCATCCATATCCCCAGCACGGTTGTAGTCGAATTCTTCTAGGAATCCTTCCTGATCTTTGTTAGTAAGTCCGTCATTGAAACACGATAAATCATTGCCATCCATCCTCGCTTTGTTACCATGGAAACTGGGAGTGGTCTCTCCATCAGCAGTAAGCGTTGCTATGATGACGTGGTTGGTGCACCCCTTGCCCAAGGGTCTCACAGAAACAAGCTCCGTGGGCCAGCCCAGGTACAGATGACAGAGCATCCTTATCCGTTCGTCCAGGGCGTCTCTACTGTGGAAGAGTTCGAGTTTTGGCAAATTTGAAGACAACTGTCACTTCAGCATGCTTCACACAGAATCAACTGGGGGTTTTGATTGTATGGGGTACAAGATCCAACACCCTTGCATGGTAGATTAAGTAATCATAACCAGCTGGTGACCGTCAGGGATTGCTGGATGGATTTGGTATTGAGAAGTTGCAGCATGGCATTGGAGTATGGCTAGAGACGATTTTGCATTTTCCCCTCGAAAAGGATGATATGGCATGGAGCATACGGTATCACTATCTACATTCAAAGGATCACTGTGATTATTTTCAATGAAGTGGGAAAAATAAAACTTAAATTCCTGAAATAATTATAGAAAAGAAGTCTCAGAAATAGAAACAGACAAAAACAAGCTGATATATTACTGGGGATGGTCCTGACATCAAACGGCCATGATTCATAGCAAACCGCATGCAAGCGCGTTAATTTTGGCCAAAACACATAAAACTGTCGAAAAACATCTTAACTTAGTTTATTTTGTTATTTTAACCAAAATACTAGAAAGAAACATTAAACAGTATTTATCAGAAGAAAGTACAGAGACTACAAATAAATTTTTATAATTCGAGTTCAAGATTAACTTACGATAGCTTTATGAGTAAGAAAATAAAATGCGTACAGGGTGCACGGCTTGGCAGATGCACGTGCGATACGTGTGCAACTTCTTGCCACGCCCAAAACAAAAATATACACAAAGTAACACCTACTCTGGTACTGAGACTGTTTTTCTGTTGTCCTCATAGATCCCAGACTGGTTGTCTGCCGGTTCCGAATTGTCCGGGAGTGTTGGTGGTGGACTCAGGTACTCCACAATTCGGTCACTCTGTGAAATGTTGCCGCGTGAAATTTGAATCAAACTCTCACTATAAACACTCTCAATTCCAGTTTTCGTATGCTCATTTGTGAAGGAGAAGGGTCTGACAGAATTTCATAGTGAATGCAAAGACGAAACTCACAATCGGCGCGTAGAAGAACTGAATGAATCCTGCTATCAATCCATTTATCTTCTTCGATACAATATCAACTTGTCTCGCAACCTGCATCCGCTTCTCCTGCAAAAGTGATCCACAAGTTAATAAATGACAGAAAAAGATTGAGGATAATTATTCTGGATCTTCATCAAGACTTTCCAACGAACCGTGAGGAAGTTGATTCCCAAGTCATGTCTCGATACGCCCCGCAGGAGATTCCTCTCCAGGTACAGATCGTATGCAGATATGATCCGGGTAATGAAGTCTGAGGTGGAAACACCCTCCGTCCTCAAAGTGGGCAGGAACAGTCCTGAAAATGAAATTGAGTAATTGGTGACGTCAGATTTTCCTTGAATTATCGGGATTCTAGTCGAAAATCAAGGTATGTTTCGACTAACCAGCATCTTTTAGTGGCTGATAGATATCAGCAACATCACCACACGGGTACGGCTCGGGGTTCTGTACAGTGAAATCAACCTGTGAGGCAGGGCAGATATTACAATTAGCATAGATCAATTGATTGGATTCGTTATTCGGTATGTGAGAATCGAACGGAATCGGATTTCTGACCGGTAATTCCAAGATTACATCTTCCCACCCACCTTAAGTTCCTGCAGGAACTCTAGAGTCTGGAACCAGGGACTAGGGCACAGAACCTCGTCCACGTATCTGCAGTGCCGGACACACTCTAACCTCTCCTCCTGGGTGAAGACAGTCTGTCCCTTCAGTTCGTGGGTGGTCGATCCACCGGAAACTGTGGGAAAGACAAGGGGTTATCGATCTGTGGTAATGTTGATCTGTGGTAAAATTTACATTGTCTGTGGTAATAACTAAACTCTACTAAAAGTTTAAATCATGATCAATTGAGATAGCAGCTGTACGAGCATACTTTGTTATCGATGAGATTCCCTCACAATCATGAGGAAATAACGAGAAGGGAGGAATGAGGATTGAGCAAGCACTGATGTATAATGAATGAGGGGATTACTTACCACCACAAATGAGGTACGTGTTGGGGAACATGTTCTTGGCCTGCATCAAGTACCGAGCATGTCCGAAATGGAACATGTCAAACACACCGCTCACATAGACCCTGATCCGATCTTTGCCTGGGTAGGAGTTTCACATAACTAACAATGCCAAATATGAGTGCAAAAGTCGCGCGCTCCTATTGTACACTGTGAACTGAAAGGTTCAAACCACGGAGCCGCTCAGCGCTTGCGGAGCAATAGTATTTAGGTTAAGTAGCGCAGGATATGGCATAATTTGATGGAAATTTAGGTAATCCTGGTGACATCATATGTTCATATTGCTGTCTGTGAGAATACTCACCGTCAATGTGTTTGTACTTGGCTCTGTCAGACACAGGATTGACAAACAGTCCGTACTTCTCCTTGTACTCCTCCAGAGGCTCTCCAATTAGTCTAGCAGGCAGACTGCTCGCCTAAGACAGTTAGAGTATTGAGGAAGGTTTTAGCGGATTTTAATCTCGGGATGAAATCAAGAGGCTGTACAAGAGCTGTACTGAGTTTTTAGATTGAGAGGAAATTGAACCATCGCTTTTTGAGAGAGTCACTCACCAATTTGGCCGGCTCATCGAATATCGGGGCAGTACTGGGCATGTTCTCACCACCTACAGTAAACAGAGAGAAATATTACACGTGGGACTGAGAATAATAATACTGATCCGAGCGCGTTGACGTGTTTTAAACATTCTTCAGATATTTAAAAACCCAGCGTTTAAACCATCATCAGAAATCGGATACTCATGCGGAGATTTCGAGACTTTTCAGGGAAATTTGAGGCGATTGCCGGGATGTATTACAATGTTAGTCGGCAGTACTTTTTACGTCAATCGATACAGTACGGAAAAAAACGCTGCATCTGGAATGTTTCGAATGCGTGTCACAGTTGACAAGCACGCGTATTGTATTGAGTGTGCGGCGTGCGTATTGTATTGAGTGTGTCGTATGTTGTTAGGAGAAAATTGATAATCAAATAATGAATGGGAAATATGAATAACGTAAAGGCAGTATTGACGCACTATGACTGACGCAGACTGACCGCAAATAACATCACCTACAGAAAGGTGAAGAGTGAGCTTACAGTTAAACAATTATGTGCTGATAGGTATAACACGCCCACATAATCAATGAGCTAGGCACACAATGTATTGACAATGTGGACATTGCGTGTGGCCTAGTAGTGATAGAAAGCAGTGCTATACATTCATCAATCAGACTGCCACGTGTATCACTAAATATTATAAACAAAACTCCCGACATATCACACACGCGAACTGACAAACACACGTGTAGACTCATACCTTAGCGGTATAGAATTTGCACAGAGTATACTTTAGATCCTCATTATTAAATTTAGAGTGGACACTGTACAATGTACATAGATAGGCCGAATGAACACAAAGAAGCACACACACACACATACAGACACCCCAGATTAATACCACGCTAGCGAAGATATGACTGGTCAAGGGGGGGAAGCAGGGGTGGTCTCAAAATGGTATAATGACGATGAACGAGCACGGTGGCGTGACATAACAATACAATACGTGTGTAATTATACCACGAAATATGATTGTCACCGTCAATCATAGTGGCAATAGCTGTGTGTATATGCAGCCTGGAAAAGTGCTAATATTTCCTACTTCTGACAACTTATTATGATAATTTTGTGTGAGTGGGATGCCGGATGATGTGATGCACTGCGTGAACAAAAATTCTCTTTCTGGAAACTTCTCCGTAAATAACTTCTTCTTCCTATAGAAGAGGTGAGTCGAGATGAACCTTACCTCTACGACAAACTTGCCGGTTGACTCCTCCAAAATGTGACATCCGAGTTTAAAAAGTACGTTTCATCTTGCAGTCGTTGGGAAATTTTTGCAGAAAAACAAACATAAAAACAATCCAGTGCAATTCGTTTGGCTCTATAAAGACTGCTCGATGGTTAACAGGGTAAACAGGATGTCAAACCGGTTTGGTAGGTAACTGGATCGTGTTTAACCTGTTTTTCTGGATCATCCAGTGCATGAATTAGTTGGCCAACGTTTACCAATTATCCTATTACTGAGGCATGTGATGGACCTCGTGGTTGATGTTGTGTCATGTGTTTGTTGGAGGGGATATCATTGGATGAAGGAATTGGAGTAGAAAATCAGGGCAGAGATGATGTGGCCCATGCGATATTCGATTGCAACACGCACACAAACACACAGTATAAGCAAGATGCATACAAACCTAACTTTCAGCAAGACAGACCGTATCCAGTTCTCGAAAAGAATGCGGATTGTTCACTAAAACTGCAACTTGAGTCAGAGCAAAGTCTTGTTATGATGTTTATTACACGCACAGCACATATATGATAGCACACAGAGTGACAGTGTATACACCACGGTAAAGAGCAGTATTAATGACCCTGCACTTCTATAGTACAGAGCGATGCACATGAATTCTATCATCAGGAAACCACTCAAGTGATATTATTGAGTCATGCTATGAGAACTAAGTATATCATATCACACACTGAGCTAAAATGGATAGTGATTTTCGGAGAGGAAAGTAAGCTGGTGGAATACAGCATAGCATAATACACAGGTCTAAACACAATAAAGACGTGCTGTACAAGCAACGAATGTACACGCAACAAGCAAACGACAGTATTGCAATTTGAATGCGCGGCTTGGACAGCATGCAAGCGCGCGCGCGTACGTCCCAAATTCGACTGAGAGCGCAGCGCGTATAACACAAAAGTTTTCGCGGCGTACGCAAACTAAATTTTGGATTTGGTACAGGCCGAAACTGCAAACTCTGCAAAACTTAGCAGTTTTCATGGGCCAAGATGACCCAAAGTTCCATGATTGATATAGAATGCTAGAAGAGAATACGGATTATATATCGACAAGTTTATACTCACGTAATCAAGAAAGCGCTGACGCTGCCCTTGAGGACCGTGTCCAACACTAGCTAAAAGGGAAGAGAATTAAGTCACAAATACCTTATTTTCATTATCTGTGCATATCTTAGCTCTTTAGTAAATGAATGATATGATTCAAGAACATGGTTGCTTTCTACTTTACATTATCGTTTGCGTAGAATAAAAAACGTTTGCTTGGATCTTAACATAATATTTAGTCAAAAACGAATAACTGAGAAAAAGGTCCAGAAGAAAGTAACTTTAACGCTTACACTTTTCTGCATACTGATTGGGTTATCGGAGTTCATCGATTGGGTTATCATTTAAGTGATTCGAGTATATAACTTCTAAAACTGGTTAGAACTAAGACTTGGTCAATTATTTTAACTCTACATTAAAGAACTAACCGAAACCAAAATCGTTAAATATTTCAGATCGTTAAAATATATCGTTAAAATACCCCAAATATTTGGTTAGTCACAATAATTGTTGATCTAACCATCATCTCTTTGTCCCCATTTTCTGTGATATGATATGGGTTAGAGCAATACTTAAATCTTCCCGCATTCCATACTTCGCTGTGAACTCATTCGATATTTTAGCTGCATCATCACCCTGAAAGTGGTGTCAGTGATACGTCATACACTGGTGTCAGTGATACGTCATACACTAGTGTCAGTGATACACTGATACGTCATACACTGGTGTCAGTGATACGTCATGGACTGGTGTCATAGATACGTCATCATGTCGTACACTTGTGTCAGAGATATGCCATTCCCGCCATTGAGTAGTGTCAGTGATACCTTATATACTAGTGTCAGTGATATGTCATATAGCGGTGTTGGTGAAATGCCATATAGTGGTGTCAGTGGTACGTGATATACTAGTGGCATTTATTGGTGCCATTTAGTGATGTAGTAATCCCACCTGTCTGACTTTGAGTATCGCTGTTTTCTCAGGACAGTACTCGACAGTGAGCGTGAACACTAATCCGTCCTTATCCTGTAATACGAATCATCAGTGATGATTTGTGTGATGAATCATCACATTATGCGGATTCTACGGTCAAGCTGTAGACCAAAAGTGAATATTACAGTTAATATCCAAACCAAAACTTTCATTCCCTTCAATTCGCAACGCAGGAGGCGGTTTTTGCGCGCCATCTGAAAAAATCAGCACACTCAATTTAGGTGCGCAATAACTCTCAACACACACTCACAGGTTTGGTCATGTACGCAGGTTTCCAAGTAGAGGAAGAGGATGTCTGGTAGTCGTCTCTCCGTCTAACATGTCTTGTGTTCCGGTCTTCTCGCTCTCTCCTACTCTGAGTTTGATACTTAGATCAGATCATTGAATAACGGGGGGAGCACCAAACTTTTGATAGCAGACATGGGAAAACCTGGTATTTGAAACAACAGCACAGAAATGAGTTCACAACTCACAATAAAGCTACCTACAACTACTGTCAACTCTCTCTTGCTAACCTGTGTAATTCTTAGTTTTTCCTCGTGGTAATTGTTTCTATCTATCTGGTTCTGTTTGATGTGGTGCATAAACCCGTGTTCCTTGTTTAGTCGGGGTCGAGACATGATACACTGGTCGAGGGTTATTATGTCAGTCATTATCATGAGTCATTATATGATTAGCCATTGATACCGTTACCATCATAATCGTATACAGCTGTAGTAAAAAGAATTGAAACGTTTCAAATGCCTCAGTTAATAAAGGGTAATGAAATCAATACCTACGAAAAATACAGAATTTTGTCAGATAATAAACAATGGGAAGCAAAACAATTCAAGTTAAATCAAATCAAAACATAAGTTACTCCTTTATAAAGTGCGACAGATATTTGAAACATTCTCGAATTTTTTTCCGAAAAGATACAGAAAAAACAATCAGTAGAAGGATTTCCTGTTGAAATCACACTTCACATCTGTGTAACAAGTCTCCTTACACCTACCCAAATACGACCGCCACCCATAAAGAGGATACTCTTTAAAACGGTCAGACTCCATATAAGTCTTGATCGTAGGAAGTTGCTCAAACTGTGACATAAACCCTTTCATCACTTCACAACATTCATTGGAATCCAATAGATCGGGGTACAATTTGCGAGCGTAATCAACTTGTTCGTACGCGAGGAAGTCAACATACGTCAGTTTCGGCCCGCCTAACCACACTTCTTCCCCCTCCCCCGTATTTCCATTTTTCCGATGATCAATCTGCTTCTTGTACATCCTCCCTATGTCCGATATATTGATCTGTATTGCGGGAGCTTTGCTCTTCTTCTTATCATTAATTTCCTCGCGAGTTGGGTTGATGCCTTGTTCTCGATACGAGAAGAAGTACATCGCGTCAATTAGGTGATCCTTCAACTCAATCACCTGCTCTCGTAACATATCCACGTCCTGACACTGCTTCTCTGTCACGGGGTACAGATTGTGTTTCCGTCCCAAATACTGCAAGATCGCTACCTGATGCGTCAGTCGCGTTTCGCCGTCCTTGAAGTAGGGCAGATTCGGGAAATCGTAGTCGTGGAGTGTCTGATACTTGGTCGACATCCAGTGCTTCTTATCGTAGTAGGGGCCGGGGCCGCATTGCATACCGGTGTAGGTGTACGGGGTTTCTGTGTATTCTAGCATCATGCGTATGGGGTGAGAGTAGCCCCTGCAACCCTCCCAATATGCAAACTCTACCGTCATGCCTTGGGTGTGACGGTTAGGGTCTGAGCTGCCGATATGATAGTCGTGATTTTATAAAAGGAGTTATCATCTGGGTAGAATGAAAGCATTCTATGAGAAATTCTATGAAATGAGCTGTCATACAAAAGAAGAATAAGAAAAAATCTGGTTAAGTAAAAATGTAAAAGTGAAATGCCTACTCTGATAAAAATGTTCTTTATCGAACGAAAAATAATCCAAAAATTAAAAAGCCTTTCGATTTCTAACTTTCTAAAAGCAATGTTTAATTTTCCATAAGAAAATACTCTGAATTTAATACTCTGGTATTTCATCTTCCGGCCACTCAATCATAACCGGTTGTCCCGACCTAGCCGACTCTTTGCACGCCTGGACTACCTTGCTCACGGCTCGAGTCTGCTTCTCTGTCACTGATAACTCCACATTCCCCCTAACTAATTCCACAAAGAAGTCCAACTGATTACGAAATGCTGCGTGGTAGTGTGAGGGGAAGGAATAGAATATCGGGGTCTTTCTCGAGCCGTTTTCGGTGTGGCTCGACGTGTTGTTGGGCCGTGAGTGTTCGCAATGAAGCATACCCTTGTCGCCAAACACTTCCAATCTTTGATCGTATCCATAGCACGAAAACCTGTTCAGATCGATAGTGCCAATAGTCCCAGATCTAAAGTTCAATACGATAATCATGTTGTCATAATCGCCATGCTCTGCAAATTCAGCAATCTGCGAATTACCGCTTACAAACACTTTCACCGGAACATCACCCGTCACCCACATCACCAAATCGACATCGTGAACCGAAAAATCGTCAAATATGCCACCGGAGGGTTCGATGTAGTTGAGTGGAATCACAGGACTGTCCCGACTGACCGATTTTATTGTTTGGATATGTCCCACGGCACCAGACCGTGCTCGTTCCTGAATTGACCGGTAACTTGGGTCAAAACGCCGGTTAAACGCACAAAACAGCGGTAATCCAGCGTTACCTGCAGCTGTATAACATCTACCGGTTTGCTCCAGAGAGTCTGATATGGGTTTCTCACAAAACACCGCTTTTCCAGCTTTCAGCGCAGCTATTATTAATTTCACGTGTGTTGCTGCGGAGGTTGCTATGACAACAGCACGGATTGTGGTGTCAGTGTACACATCATCAGGGTTGCTGGTAACAGTTATACTCTCCGGGATGGATAGCTGTTGTCGGATGTCAGCAGCAACTTGACGAGGTGACACCACCACTGTTACCAGTGTCATGTCAGGGTTCTGTCGAATATTGGACAGGTAAAGGGCCCCAATTCGTCCCACTCCGAATAAGGCTACACGCAGAGGGGAGGGAGAGGGGCGAGTGGGTTGGGTGGAGGTCTGTTGAGTGGGAGTGAGGGTGTAAGGGGACGCTGATTTGAACCTCGCCGTAGCCATGGCCCCTTCCTGATAGTAGATGAGGTCATGGACATCGTAATTACCATCTCATTATGTGACTAATTAATGTTCAGAGGAAGACAATACTGTGGAGACAAACACCTCATTATCAGAGCTTTTCCACGGAATGAATGCAACATCACATAGTGGCTATAAAGAGGATGATCTCACCTTTCATAATAAGTATTAAGTACTTCTCGTAAACGAAGTGAAATAAACTTATACTTTTCCAAAGAACAATCGGCGATCACAATAATTGCCGATACGCATATTCAAACTAAATGTGTGCACAACAATTCAATCCGAAACTCTGGCAAATTATCAAGAAAACATCCATCAAAACACCAGTCCCCATTCATTCTGATCACGAGATACCATGGGAGGAATAGTCTTTGGTAGCTGTCTGGTGATCCTTGAGCTGTGGTGCTGACTCGTAGTTACAGATCACCACACCACGCTTCTCTGCCTGGTGATATATAACAATATATATAGCGGTCACGTGACACCCGTCATGAGCTGGTACAATGATATATGGGTACAATGTGTGGCGTCATAGTCTGACAACAGATGTTTGTGTGTGTGTGTGTGTGAGTGTGTGTGAGTGTTTGTGTGTGTNGTGTGTGTGTGTGTGTGTATGTGTGTATATGTGCATGTGTGAATATAATAATTGAACACTGCTAAGATTCCAATCGGTTGATCCCGTTGATAGACTGTTGTTCTCGAACAACTACGTAATTCAGGAAACTAAAGTTTCCGTTCTATACCTAACAACTCTTGTTAACCATGACATATCAGACAGGAAATTCAAAACGGAAATCTGGGTATCATTGAGGCAGTTTGCGCGGCATGTCACAGGACATACCTTGGAAAAATCCCCCTTCAGTCCAATGTAACATATCCTTGTAACATCATCTCCAAAATTCTTGTCGAAATACAGTGATAAACTCTCACAGTTGTTGAATCGAGCTACCCTGTTAATCAAATTCCCACGTCACAGGTAGAGATATACTGGTGTCAACAAGTCGTGACGAATGGGTACCGATTCGTAACAGAAGTAGGGTCAACGTAGATAGTGGTGTCAGCGGATTCCTACGACACAATTTAAAGTGGTGTCAACTGGTTGTGACGAATTGGCACCTATTCGTCACATAAGTCCGTTCTGACGAANGACCTTTAGGAGTACATTGGTGGTGGAAAACTTTGGTTACAAATTTTTTCCAGGTTGAGGCTATTTTTTGGATTTAATTCCCTTACTACAATGCAACTTGGTGTCAACAAGTGGCTCTTACTTGGTTTGGTACTCCAGGCTCCCGTCTTTATCGTGTTGCAGATCGAACTCTTGGTCTGCACACTTGGATGCGTCGTCAAATGATAGTGGAACTGCGTTCTTGAACCTAGGAATTTACTGTCACTAAGTAGGTAGCTCTTGGAGTAGAATACAAGATGGCTCAAAATATAAGCAGCGAACGAACAATCTAACTTGGGTCAATTCTAATGATTAAAACTTGACACGGAATGTTGTATAAGTGTGTAATGTTAAATGCGCACTGAAATGAATTGTACTCACACCTTGAGATGTGAAGGGTCGGTGTCTCCGCCCATCCCGATTACAACAATACCCTTCAACTTGACACTACCAGTGAATGAGAAGTTGAACAGTAGATCTTCATCTGCGTCACTTTCCACAAACTGTGAAAAACATGATGAATTGCTGAGATGAATCTGTCACCCAATTTGGAGACGAAAATGGAGATGGAGAAGAAGCCCACCTTGCTCTGATCCTGTCTTTCCTCCCAAGGTTTGAAAACGAGTGCTCCTGACCCCTCAGTCACTTCATTCAGACAATCGAGTGTCTGGAAGTCTATCTTGGTGTACAAACTGAACTCCTGTCCTCGCTCTGCGTCCTCGTGTTTATGAGCCTCGTGGGAACAGCATGCCATTGTAAAAACCTTCCTTTGCTATTGGGATATAAATTAGGGTAATAATGATTTGGTTCTGGTGAAATATAGACAGAATCAACGTATAAACGACGAGCTATGATGTGACTTCAGTGCGCCCTTCCTCCAAATTTCACAGTCTCGATTGACTAGTGACTGCTGATCTTTCCAATAATTATAACCTAATGATTGATGTTGTATTGAAGCTCTTGTTATACAATAAATTCCTCGTATACCGTAAACTATGCGCATCAGAACACAGAGACAATGACCAATAAAATGTTTACATCAAAAACAGATTGAAGACTCTTTGGAGCTGTAAAACTCCCTGTGGGCTATAGAAAATGACCAATCATTCCGCTGTGTTAGCACGTTAACTTGCCATGCACAACAACACACACACCTCACATTAGCCTCAATACTCACTCTGACCTCTATTCAGACAGTGTGCTATTTGACAACTATCGTTTCTTTGACAATGTAGATATCAGCACAACAGATGTACAACAGGTCCCGCATAACTGGATCTGATCAGCATGGAGTTTATCAAAGACATGTGGAGAACGTTCCGGTTTTCTTCAGAGGATGATATCAAAATCAGTGGAACACCCGTCAGTCGAGCAGATCTTGAAAACTCCAGATCACACGGCGGCAAGACATATAGCAAGACTTTCAGTAAAGGCTCTGCAAAGACGTTGTCAAGATGCAATGAGAAAGGAGGGGAGAATGAGCCGAGCAGAACGTATAGTAAAGGTACTAACAGAACATTCAGCAACGGCTCAGGGAAGATTTCTCTGGGCAGTCGATCATCAAGCAGGAGCAGTAACTACAGCAGGAGTTCGGGGAGATCGCTTGGGAGTGGACGGGCTGCTGTCAACCGATCCTCCATTCCCTCCACCCCTACCTCAGTGGAGGGTCAGATGATAACGTGGCCAGCTCAAGTGAAGGTCATTGAGGATCCATCTCGATCCCTGATCACAGGTTCAATCATTCACTTCCTCAGTTTTTGTGGATCTCTATGCTACACAGCGTGAAGGATTAGCTTTTTGATGAATCCATATTTTTCATAGTTGAGTCACACTTTTTATTCCTATTCCCAGCTGATTAATGATATGTGATCTTCATCAGAAATGCTGATTCCAGAAGATTGGGCCATAACAGAGTTTCGGAAAGAGCTTAATGATAATCTGAAACCAAAAATCACTTGCTTCAAAGTCCTTCGCGCAGATGACAGATGGCCAATTCTGAGAGGATATGAACCGGTAGTTATGAATGAAATCTTTTCATTTCCATTCAATTCAAGTAAACTCAGCCCTATAAAGACTAAAGAATCACCTCTCGCCCCCAGATTAGCTACATCAGTGACTGCTGCTATCACTATCAAAGTGGTTGGGCGGTGGATATACAGGCAGGAAGAAAGAAGGGCAGCAGCACGACTTCTTGTACTGATGAAGCTGAAGACTGGCAGCTCCTTGCTAATGTCATGGTAAGACACATGTGCCGGCATTCCTTTGTGTCAAGCTGCTAGCAGCTGCACATGGAGCTTTATATGATAGACGATAGTATGATGAGTGTTTGACAGTCGACCAATGCCATGCTGTTATAATGCGAGTTTGTGCGCTCGCCGCAAAGAAAAGCCTTGGATCTTAGGAACATAGTTTTAGGGATAATTATGATGTATTAAAATGCCATTAAGTGAAAATTGAGAACAACATTATACAGCCATGTCTTATGTGTGTGTTTATTAATGTGCTAGACATTTGCACTCTCATGACGAAGCCCTGCCTCATATGACCCTGACTCAGGGACATCGAGTCATGTGGTGGCTTTCTCTCTCAATAACCATACATGTATTTGAGTTTCCTTTACTCCCCACCAGCAGCACGATTTGAACTAGCACCTTACTGAATAAACTCCTCCTGAAAAGCTTTCCTCCAAAGATGTTTAGGGATATTTTCATTTTGTCAAAATTCTATTTTGTTCAGTGCGTCATTGCTCTACATCTTGACAATGCCTGTTATCTGTATTGCAGTAATTCCTGACCCCATCTCTGTCCGACTTCGTGATTTTGTCCACGTATTTAAGTCCGAGATGTTTGCGGTTGACATCATAGAAGCTCCGTGTCATTGTCATCGAAAGTGTTCATTAGCTTGTACTGTGTCATCTTTTACCACATGGAACTTTCCTGTTCACCTCCAATTCGGCAAACGTGACACGCCCATCACGAATTTGGAGCAAAATGTATCAACAATTCGCCTTATCACAAATTCTTATCAGTGAAATTTATTCCCATTCACAGAACTCAATACTCATGGACCCTAAAGTCATGAAAATTTCCACTTTATCATTAGCTCTTCAACTTAGGAGCTGAACATGGGCCCATGAGGTTAGCGAATGGTATATTTTTAGTTATACCATTTGTACACACACACACACACCGCTCTTAGTTCTCTGAAATTGCTCCAACACAGTGCGTGTATTCTACTAGCCTTCGTTTCATGGTGTTGTTTGTGCGCGTCCTTAATGTGTACCTATTAATCATCATCTGTTTCCAATTGAAAATGTTGGGCACTATTGTGATTGATACCAGTGTAAACATTGAGTCAACCTTTTGTGTACAATATAATAATGCTCAAGGCATTGGGCGTTGGCTCCTCTATATATTCCATCAACTCTCGTGTGTAGTATTATGAGATGTTAAGCCATCACACTGCAGCTGTTACACTAAATGTTGTGGCATCAGATAGGTGTTTGGACTTTTGTTAACTCATGATATGCCATAACGATTATTGTTCTGAATCTTGTAGAAAATATACGAATGGTCTTTGTTTACTATCTTACGTCGATGGAGGTTGCGTTTATAGCTTCAACCTCAAGTTATAAGCTCCATGTTAGACTAGAGAGGCATCTCTTGCCATTGTTTTTGTCTTGACTCGTATTGAGCTTTTGAATAGTACGAGCCAATTTTTTCCCCACTAGTATGTATCATACCTATTGTACGAATCAGATACTTGAATGTACATAACCTATACATTTTACTTTTATTGGTTTGAACTTGTTGAGTCTTTTTCTGCAAAAATCATTTCCTTGAGTCCAGAGCTTCCATCTCCATCATCCACTCATGTTTTGTGCAGATGTAAAACTATTCAACCGATATTTTGACGATTAAAAGATAGGAGGTTTCAGTAGTAAACAAATAGATAACAGGGGTTATCAAGAACCTGCATCCCAGTTTGTAAGTCTTCCAGATTTCATATATCGATTATCGAACATGATGCCACTGCCCACTAATATAGCTTACACAGGGTTTGCTATATCATCAATAACTGCCATGAATGCAGCAATAAACTAAAACATCCCACGATTTTCAGAGTGATAGTGGTGAATGCGTGATAAGAAGGGGCTCAACTGCCAGTGAACGCACGGTTCTCACTCTCAACCAAATAAAGAATACACTTAGCGATGTGTTCTACAAGGTCTTCTATCAGCAAAGGGATTCATTGAAATGCGAGCTAGATACATCCATAAGAAGCAGTTTGGAGGATTGCTTGATCTCACTCAACTTTTGGCGTAAGCATTCAGCCAAGTTTTGTAGATTTTAAACCAAGAAAGGGTAAATTTAGCTATGTATGATAAACACTCCTCTTTTTTGTACAGTTTTGTTTGTTTCAGTAAAAGAGAACAGGGTGTCAGATGCCCTCCAGGATGAGGAGATTGATAACCTTGCAGCATACATCAGGTATTGGGTGTTCTACATTAGGAAATGAAGACCAGATTCATCAACTAATTTATTCATTGTACACGAGATATACCTAATGCACAGTGAAAACTGTAACTGGATGTACTGTATGCCTTGTCAGGTCTGTTTCAGAAGCCAGCGAGAACGATTCGGTTGATATCGAGGAATTTATTAAGTATCTCTCTCAAATACTTAACCTCGTTCAGAAACTTTTAAATATTTCTGAAAACAAAGGTTTGAAGTCTTAATGTCTTGATACTGTTCTTGTTACTGATAAGTGATAACTTATACTTACAACACTGACTCAACTTCAGTAACTAGCTTCAAATCATTTCAGACAAATCCAAAGATGACAATGACATTCCAGAATCAGCAGAATCTAGAAAACTACTCTTACCTGACTACATCATTGTGCAACAGAATCCTGATAAAACACCTGCTATTGATGAGGATAAGCTTTGCCCTGCTCATACGAGTTATTACGAGTGTGATTCAGCAGACATTTTAGATGATTTTGAAAACTTTCTATCCGCAGAGGTTGATGGAGATGAATTTGAAGATGATGAATATCAGTATTCAGGCAAACCAACAAATATTGGATCAGTTAAGAGAAAAAATAGACACAAAAAACACGATTCAGATTGCACAATAATTGACACTTTTCTGCAAGACCTCGAACCTTTGGAAGATGTGAACAAAGAGGAGGGTCAGTTAAATGAACCTGATAACCAAGATGATGATACAGCTGATTCAGATGATCCTCTTAGCAGTTCTCCTGAAGATTCTCTGAATGATAACACCATGTCAAAGAAACATGAAATAGAAAAAGGGACAGAAAAAGTGAAAACTGAATCCCGCCTATTTTCAGATTTTGTTTCATTTATTAGGATAAATAGTGTAAGACTGAAGAAGAGTCTCAACAAGGAAAGCGAAAATACAAATTCTTCAAAAAATGAAAAAGATGGTGAAGAAGTTGGTAACAGTGAAGTTACAGAAACAAGCAATCATGAGAAGGATAGAAATTCTGATAGTGAAATTACAAGATTCGGTTTTGAAGAAATATGTAAACCAGCTCATGGTATGCTTAGAAAATCTGGCTCTGGCCCAATTACATTCCACAGAACGACAACTGATGCAATGTTGGAACCTAACTCTGATTTTGATAAGAATCAGACTTTTCCAAGGAGAACAAATTCTAAATTTGACACAATAGATAGTGGTTTTGAAAGTTGTAACAGCTCAATTTTCCAAAATAACAGAGAAAAGAACAAGAGAAAGAAGTTGACACCTCTCCATCTGAAAGAAAAAGATTTGTATCAGCCGGAATGTATTGAAACTGATGATTTTCGTTTTAGGGAAGTAGAAAGCCCAAATTCAGTAATTTCTGTTGAAGCTATATTACCAGCACTGGCTGACGTTTCAGATGATGATATTGAAGAAAAACCACAGATGTTCTTTGGAAAGTTCCAAGGTAAAGAGAAACTGTCTTTAAAAACTGAAAAAGACATTTATCAAGCTCAGACACAATGCTTGGAATTCTCAGACAGTGAGGAAGAGCCTTTAAATGATACATTTGACTTTCATGGACCCAAAAATAGGCTCATAATTGCAACCTCAAGATCAAGTTCTTCTGGATCCAGTGTTTCAAAGGATGAAATTCACCGTATGCTCTCAGGAAAGCAAGACATTCTTTGCTCACCCCATGATGAGGAAATGGATATAATCATATCACCATTCCCAGGTGATGAAGAGAATCTCCAGACACTTATTTCAGGTAGTGTTGACTCTGTAGAAATGGTTTGTGATCACAGTTCTGATAATATGGGACAAAAAGTGATGACAGGGAAAATATTTCTTTGGACACCTGATTTCAAGAGAAAAATAAAGAAAGTATTCCTTCAGCGTCAGAAAACTAGCCAACTCATGCCAGAAGGTTCAGTGAAACTAGTGAATGAAGGTGGAAAATGGTCATTAAATGCACCATCAAGTGGATCAGGGGATTCAAGAACAGCTATTTATCTTACTGTAGAAACAGATACGGAACGTTCAGAATCTGTGTCAACAACAGCAACTTCCCCTACATATGATGATGATGGTGAGAAAAAGTTTAGCTCACAGGAGGAGCTGTATTTTAACATGAGAGAGCAAATGAAGACATTGGATCAGGACACCAGTCACACTCCAAATCAGGATGATCTACCATACATTGTTATTGACTATATGAATCATGATAAAGACTAGTGTGAGTCATACTACTGCTCAAAATGCATTGTTTCCAAGGTTATCATGAACTTTAATAGTGTTGTTGCAGAATTATTTTCAAGTTGAATAGAGGTCTAACACTTGGATCATTCCTTCAGACTTGCCATCAGCAATGAGCAAGCCATTAACTTATATAAAGCTTTGACTATTAAGAAAGTTATGACGACATTCTGTGGAATAACAAATAAATATATCATTTGTTAGAAGTTCCAGCACAAATCACAAGTAGTCATACATATTCAGTATCATCAATAATAAACTTTATTGCACAAAGTTGCATTGCAAAGTTTATTGAACAAGTTATTATTGAACAAATTTTAGCTGCTTTCATGGATGCAGTCACTGCTTTTATAGCCATTGCCACAAATAACTGTTATTTCTCCTGTACCATGTTCCAAGTTCCCAATTCCCATGTTGCGTGAGCCGATGCGCCTTTTGTCGGATCATGCAGTAATATTGAATGAAAGCGTGCGATTTAACAATTGCCTCGCGATAAACGTATAATGCAGTGAGCATGCATTGACAAATTTTGCCTTGCGACACGATGCGTAGATGCACGGTCATTTCTCCACTGCCTTCTTGCTGTGCACACGTTGCGCGCCCCTGTTCTACTCAGTGAACTGAAAAGTCGTCCAAACCACGGAGACGCGCAGCGCGCGCGGAGTTATTTGGGTCACGCAGCGCGGGAACAGGGAACAAACTGATAGTGATATTATTATTATCAGTTATCAGGTTGTATAATGTCGAAACCACGCGTGACGCCGTGACGCGCGGCAGGTTGAATTGGGTCGCGCATGTGCACACGTTGCGCGCTTGTCAGATTTTATCTGACCTCAGTTTCTCGCGCGCGCTCGCGCGAGAAACAGGTCAGGTAACATCTGACAATTGCGCGCCACTGTTCCATGCTCAGTGACCTGAAAAGTCGTAGAAAGGAGACGCGCAGCGCGCGCGGAGTATTTGGGTCACGCTGCGCGGGAACAGGTCACGCAACGTGGGAATAATCGATAGGCAAGGCAAAATAATATTAATGTCCCATGACCCGTGTTTAATTATAATGAGTTTAACATGACATTTCAACATGTAATTGTACAATTCCAACTAAATTACAACATAAGTCATCAACAAATGATCATGAACATCAACACAAATCCATAACACCATTTTAAACTTTAAGTTAAAGCACAANCTACAATACTATACGGGTAAAAACTGAAAAACTGAAAAAACTGAAAAAGTACAAAAACTGAGAAAATAAACTATTAACTTAAAGTTCCTTTTACTAAGAATTGCTCCAATTCTTTGCATTCATCCTTATCATTCCGGTTTGTCCCTATATATGTACAAAGCTTCATACACTTTACGAAGTACTGAAATATTACATAAAATACGTTTATGGCTAAATAAATAAATAAATAAATAAATAAATAAATGGATCCACGCGGAGAATCCAGGTCCGGTCACGCAGCGTCGCAGCGGCCGGTTGCGTGCACCTATCCAAGATTCTATTTCTACTCTGTAAACTGTAAACGTGACTGATATTATCATTATTATCAGGTTGCATAAATATAATGTCGAAACCACGTGCGGCCCGGCAATTTGAATTTGAATTGGGTCGCGCGCGCTTGTCAGATGTTACTTGTCAGATGTTACCTGACCTGTTTCTCGCGCGCGCGCGCCTTCATCGAAGCTAAGGCCGCCTGTTTCGGCCTTCAATGAAGGTCAGGTAACACTAACATCTCGACAACTAAATTATTGTCGATCGATGATCTTGTCAGATGTTACCTGACCTGTTTCTCGCGCGCCTTCATCGATGAAGGCGCGCGCGCCGCGCGCGAGAAACTGAGGTCAGATAAAATCTGACAATCGATGATCATGATAGACCCTGTCGAGAATTTCGTTGCGCGCGCGCAAACTTATTCTCATTTCTCACTCTCAGTTTGCTGACGCAAGCCGCTTCGCGGCTTGCATCAGCGGTCTAGTATCGCAAGACAACTAAATTACAACATAAGTCAATAAGTCATCAACAAATGATTATGAACATCAACACAAATCCATAACATTAACACCATTTTAAACTTTAAGTTAAAGCACAACGTCACAACAGACAGTAATAAAATTTTAGCCTTGCTCTTTAAGTTAAAGTTAAACTTTTCATTTATCGTTTCAATATCCTAATCCACTTAAACCCCAATTCTAGCCCTTGCGACAGTTATAGTATAAAGTCTAAACTAATACACCATGACCATTACCGAAAACCCTTCATCTGTAAGTGTACTCATTAGTGATTACTCAAATTAACAATATCAAGTATCAACACTGAAAATATAATTTCACTCTTCTTTAAGGTGCCGGTGCCGACCAGTCCAAACGATAAGAGTCTCAGGTGAACGGTAGAGTAGGAGCAACTTCCTGAACAAAACCTGCTCAAGAACGAACTCTGACTGAGCCCTGACAATCTCAGTGCTCTTCACCAGACTCATGATCAAGTCGGGGCATGGCATTTCCTGGAAGATGATCCGTGTGGACGAATCTGCAATTGTCAACCTGAAATCATTGTTAATTGGCTAAACTGAGCAATCAATGTTGTGTGAATCACGAATGAGAATAATCTAGCATTATTCCTTGAACACAGATCAAGTATATAATTGATAATGAGTCGTGACGAAATTCCTATTACCTGACGAATTTGAAGATGACCAAGACGACTGAAATGTAAAGTCCAATAATCCCATAACTCGCAATCAGCTGGTACTGAGAACTGACTATTCTGTCACTGAATATGTAAAACTGGACCCGGTTCGATGCCACGCCCCCCAGGGGGTTAGTAAAGTTGGTTGTCATGGCTGAAGTTTGGTTGAAACTCCAATAAAACCCATCCCAGAGCCGACACACAGAGGGTTCAGCATCATATCCCATGTCACTGCTGGACAGCGATACATCCACGTCCTTTACATTCTGGGTGTTGCCCATTTCCTCTGACTGAGGGAACAACTGGACAGGGGAACTGGTTCCTGTTTCCCTCGCGAGGAGAAAGGACGGTATCAGACCGTTCACCATGATCCTGTGCGATGTGTCGCATGTCTTGAGGAGGTGCAAGAGCCGCGCACGGTTCACATGGAGAATGCTCGCCGCATCTGAGACATGACAGATGATTTGGTGATACTGATATAGCTACCAAAGCCTTGACAAACACGACTTGTATATTTCGTCATTAGTGGTGCATTTCATTTTCACTTTCCACACACGTATGATTGGCAAAAAGGGGCAAAAAGCAGAGATTCATTACCGAATGGAATTTCCATACATACCAGGATGTGTATCATCCAGAATTTTGATTTCAGTGAAGCCTGTTGCCACTTTGGTGACTGATGCCGAATCGGTATTCCTGACAACGCTCCAATCAAATCTCACGGTAAGATCGTAATCATCATTCTCCAATGACAGGATCAGATAGTTCACAGCTGGGTGAGAATGATAGTTAATATCGATAGACAAGTATCACTGTGTGGGTATGAAATTCTGGGTCTGTGAACAGAGGATCATGTAAAATCCTGCAACTCTCTCCCTGGCCCGATGCCAATGCCATCAAACCTGCTGGCGATATCTCCCACAGAGTGGTACTATCCGAGATAATATCCAACTTTACCACATCACTCGTCCTAAATCTGCCCAGGAATTCTGTATAGTTGCTGTACTTGGTGCTATTCCGATGTGATGCGCTACCGTCATCTGCCACCGCTGTTTTGAGGGCATCCAATTCTGTTTCCGACATCTCAGGTGGCATTTGTGCCACTTTCAGGTTCACCAGTGGCTGAAGGAAGACGATATGAGATTCATGGGGCAGTCTGACTCAATCCAGAGATGAGTTCTTCTGTCCTTCACCATCTCGCCTCACCATCTCACTCCTCTATCTCGCTTCACTCACCTCTAGCCCCGTGATGGACAGAGAGCAGGAAAACGCGGTGGGCGGGTTCGGCACCGAGTTGGTCGTCACGACACTCATGAAGAGGAGTGGGAACCAAATGATGAGGATTAGGAGTAGGACAAGGAGGCCGCCTATCCCGTACCTCATGTATGCTGGCTGCTTCTCTCCCAGGTAGTAGGACGATTCGTATGTCGTCTGGACAGTGTGAATTGGGTGATGGCTGGTATATCAGACAACAGATATGGTCTGGGTGTGAGATGGTGTTCTATCAGGGGGACCATATCACAATTCTAAACAAAAGAATTGTGATTTGTGAGCTGGTCTATCAGGAGAATAATATAATCGAGAGTTTATTAAAGAAAAAGGAAAGGTATAAGTATTGTAACGGGCTAGCACTAAGGCAATTCTACACTCATCACGCAGTAGATACCTGCCAACATTTCAGCTTGAACAGGTACGCTTTGATATCACTGTACTTAATCCAGTAGTCTAGAGTCAGTGTTGTCTCCGTACAAACCCAGTTTAGTAGCACTTCCAGCTCCCACAGGAACGGAACCGCCTGGTACATGGTACATGTCATGGTACATGTCATCATGGTACATGTCATCATGGTACATGGTACGAGTTGTACTCACGTCATGGTACAACTACATGGTACATGTCATGGTTCTGTGTTCACGTCATGGTACATGGTACTTGTTCACAGATATACCACAAAGTGGATGTCTAATTAATTATCTAGATTTTGAGTAGAAAGTGTTTTGAGTCACCTATTATAAGACTCACCAAGTAACCAAGGTAGGTAACGTAGGGGACAACACCATATGTCCTCAGTACGATTGAGTCGGTATGGAATTTGGGATACCCAGACTGAATCTGGAAGGCTGACATCGTGAAATAGGAGCAGAAGAAGATGTACATTGCAATCCACGCGGACATTGACCGGAAAGACCTGCCGGGGAGAGAGCGTTATACGCTGAGGTTGTCAATTAAAGTAAATCAAAGTAAGACTTCGATCTCAAATTAGAGTTGTCATAATGCCCAATTCTTGATGATTAAAATCAATACTCAGGTGCAAGAACGCTTTGGTTTGCTTAACGCGAGTGTGTGTGTGTGTGTGTGTGTGTGTGTGTGTGTGTGTGTGTGTGTGTGTGTGTGTGTTCACTTACTCTCTAGTGAACCATGGCTGGAAAAGGAAGAGGTACACATGAATAACAAGGAAGACAAACACTTGGTACATGTACTTCGCCAGCATACTTTTCTTCAAATATATGATACGATCTACAATCATCATCATAAACTGTGCCAGCAAGATTATCTGAAATATTGAATGATTACTGATTATATGTCAGTCCTTCTCAAGTTCTTCTCCACATTGACTGAGAAAATATATGTTACCAGTGGGACATCCAGTATCCTAGATAAAAACATTCTTATCAAGTTTATGATAAACATCGTAGTGAAGTGAATACATCGTTTGCATGAAAACTAATCAGTTTCAAACAAAAAATCATTGAATGACCTTAATCGAGATGTCAACAACAGGAAAACAAGAACACGAGCAGATTTTAATGTTCTTCGTCACAAACTCACAAGAAATAATTCGAAATCGTGCTTCTAGAAATTAATAAATTAACCGTTAAAAAAGGTTTCAAAACAATTCCGACTAAATAATATAACACACTTACATTGAGTGGCAATAATTTCAGTATCTGTATACTGACCAGGAAAACAGAAGGTATATAGTTTGTTGATATGAGTTCCGTAACGTCCACTTTATCACTGCTCTGTACTTTACCGAACGCACTCCAGCCAAGTACTGTCACTATAAGGGCCAGGAGAGATGATAGGAGCATTGGTAAGTACAGATCCTTTGGTAAATCCTGTGAGGGGTAAAGTGAGTATTGAGTAATTCCAGAAGCTAAATATCTTAAAAAATATAAGATCGGACACGATTCAAACCGACTTTTCGGTTCCCATTTCTTAAAATGGAGCGTTATAGGTACCTTTTTAGTCCTATCTACGAGATAATGCCAAAACATGACGAAGTTCACCCGAGCTAGGGTACCGAAACTGGTCGGGTCGTCAATTGCCTCTGAAATTTCACTGCCCAAGCTGCCTTCTGCATCGTCTTCTGGAGTAATGATTGCCATCAATATGATTCATGACCTACAGACTCCTCATGACAAAATAGCGAAATCATGCGCGCCGAAGCTGCGCATGGAATTGTTTGATGGCGCGCAATTATTCACAAGGACATGTTTGCAATTATAAATTTATATTGCATTTATTTTGGCGCGCCCTACTGAAAGTCGGTTTTTGACGTCATCCCGAGTAATATTGCAGTCAAATAAGCGTTTTCTTACCAACAAGGCCAGTTTCTCGACTGCTACTCTCACTGCTGTCGTCTGTACCCTGTGAGTGAGGGAATATCAATTCGAGTCATAGTAACGGTATGACATTGGATCATAGAACCATATAATGCTTTAATCTTATTTTATGACGTAGATTGTAATGCCGTCATTGCATGGTAACCTAGACGATTTGTTGATTTGAATTCTACTACTAGCTACATACTAATGAATTAGTTCTCATATCAACCTGAGCGATATCATTTGATCAATGATCAAGGCATGTGGCCACAAATGCATTTAATTTCACATAAAAGCCATTAGAGCGTATCAAGGTCGACCTTCTCTTTCATTAAAGTTAATTTGCATGCATTAAATGCGCTGATTTATTGAAAGAAAACAAACAAATAATAACAAGTGAATTATATCCGTTATTCTTGAAGCCTGCTTCTTATCAGTAAATTCAGTTGAATGTGAATTCATTTTGTTTCTTTACTGTAAGCGATCGATTTTACATGGAGATAGATGTTTACAGCATCTCAAGAGTAGATTGTTAGTGACTCCTTAATCCCAATCCTGAATCCCAATCCTTATAGCAGACTGGTTTATATTGATGAGAACCATTCTAATTTCTAATATAAGCTTTAATTGACAATATCCCTTAGGTAATGGGGTTTGTGCTCTTTACGCTGATAGTAATAGTGGGATTTCTTGCTACACCAATTGTGGCTAAACGGAAGTCTAATAAACCTGCTTTTTCATTGCCGCCAGGCGTTTACATGCCAGCAACAGACCCAACGACAACCGCCTATTCACCAACCACACCTCCCTATGATTATGGAAAATTCAAGACTGGTCTTTGGAGTCCAGACTCTCTCTTGAATAGCTACGATGGATGGTCACTTTTCTCTAATGATGATGACGAGGAATACTCTATTGGCTGGAGCGCATCATGGTCTCCATGGGATTCAAATTGGTCACCATGGTCACCCGCTGGTGACAGCAGTTCAGATTTCTGGTCTTCTGGAGTAGACTCATGGGGATCAGAATATGATAGCTGGGGCTACTATGGTAACAGCGGGATGCATGACTCGTGGAATTTCATGGGCGGCTCCCCGTCCTCTGATTGGGGAATGTGGTCCTCGTGGTCTCCATGGAACATGTACGAGTTGATCAACATAGAGAAGTACTGGACCCATCACGAGGAGCTCAACTGGTGTAAGGCAGAGTGGAACCCTGAGATGACCACTGACGAAGACACGGTAGACATGGTTGAGGAGTTTGTAACCAGTGGTAGCATCACAAACTGGTGCATAGGTCCCGGTCAAGTGCTTGTCCTATCAGACCTGAGAAACAGAGATCTGAACGATCCTAATGGACTACCTGCAATATTCCGATCTGGCTCTTCTCCGATTATATGCACAGAAAAGGTTTGCCAAGCACTTCTCAATCAGAGAGACCAGTTGATCCCAGCAAAGTTGACGAACATGGCATGGAAAATAATGGAAGCTTTTAAAGCTATGGACTGTGTCGATTGTTTCTGTGAGTCTGCCGAGAAGGAAGAAATGGAGTCAGTGTTAAGCATCACCAAAGATTACTTGAAGAAGCAGGTAATTCTGGGATACAACGTTACCATGGAAACACCTAGAGAAGTGTCTGTTTACTACCAGGAGATGAAGGACACAGCAGGGTTGGTGGACATTCCCATTGATCCCAACAGAAACTACATCCCCTTAAAGACAATGGATGAAGCGATCAAGGGACCTGGCAGTGCATCGCAGGCAATCCAAGCTATCACTGAGCTTACCCACGGTATAGGACTGTTTTGCTCCTAGATGAGATCCTATGATACTGCTGGAGGCAAGGATCATATCCATCAGCTTTAGACTTTAAAGACATGAAGTTACTCCACACTATAGTTGGATGTCCATCAGAAGTGTCATTCAGACTTATAGATTTTCTTATAATAACAAGTTGAGATAGCCAAGTTGAGATAGCCAAGTTCTGCATTAAAGATAGCCAAGTTCTGCATTAAAAAAAGCTTTTCCAAAATTGAACATTTTCTGCCTCTGCATGATAGACTAATACCGTTGGTCAGTGTTCATTTGAATTGAATTGAGATCTAATAGCTGTAAGTTAGTAACACCAGTTATCACACACTATACACGCGTTGCAGTGTTTGTTATATCTGAAATGAGTCTCTAAATAACATGGCCTATAGATAAAACTATCCCACCACAGTGTTATAATTATCACTTGATAGTTGATACACTCTCACACCTAGGATATGATAACAGATCTTCTCATTCTCATAGCTGCACTTCTCAAGGCGTCCGTTCGCGCCTCCTCGAGACCGGAGAGAAGTCCGTGGAGGCCTAGTCCACCACCCCGACCAACCCCACCAGCCTATTACAACTCAGATGAATATTTTCAAACATGGAAGCCTACTCCTTCCATGGCATCTACCCATCCTCCAAAAACTGACAGTGGATGGGATTGGGTTGAATTTGATGAGGGAAACACCTGGTCGCTTTTTTCTAATGATGATGACGAGGAATACTCTATTGGCTGGAGCTCGTCATGGTCTCCATGGGATTCATCCTGGTTACATTGGTCAACCCCTGGTGAAAGCAGTTCAGATTCCTGGATTTCTGGAGTAGACCCGTGGGGATCAGAATCTGATAGCTGGGACTACTATGGTGACAGCGGGATGTATGACTCGTGGAATTTCATGGGCGGCTCCCCGTCCTCTGATTCAGATTGGGGAATGTTGTCCTTATGGTCTCCATGGGACTTGTACGAGTTGATCAACATAGACAATTACTGGACCCATCACGAGGAGCTCAACTGGTGTAAGGACGACTGGGACCCTGAGATGACCACTGACGAATACATAATAGAAATGATGGACGAGTTTGTAACCAGTGGTAGCATCACAAACTGGTGCATAGGTCCCGGTCAAGTGCTTATCCTATCAGACCTGAGAAACAGAGATCTGAACGATGCTTATGGACTACCCGAGATATTCCGATCTGGATACTCTCCGATTATATGCACAGAAAAGGTTTGCCAAGCACTTCTCAATCAGAGAGACCAGTTGATCCCAGCAAAGTTGACGAACATGGCTTTAAAGATAATGGAAACCTACAAAGCAATGGGCTGTGTCGATTGTTTCTGTGAGTCTGCCGAGAAGGAAGAAATGGAGTCAGTGTTAAGCATCACCAAAGATTACTTGAAGAAGCAGGTTATCCTTGGATACAACGTTACCATGGAAACACCTAGAGAAGTGTCTGTTTACTACCAGGAGATGAAGGAGATGGCAGGGTTGTTGGACATTCCCATTGATCCCAACAGAAACTACATCCCCTTAAAGACAATGGATGAAGCGATCAAGGGACCTGGCAGTGCATCGCAGGCAATCCAAGCTATCACTGAGCTTACCCACGGTATAGGACTGTTCTGCTCCTAGATGAGATCCTATGATACTGCTGGAGGCAAGGATCATATCCA
>CAMPET010000069.1:171035-189083 GCA_946803715.1 Beroe ovata | reverse complement strand
ACACACACACACACACACACACACACACAAAAACGCACCCGCTGTTTCCAAGCAGGACTTATGGAAGAAGACACTCATCAGAACAAGCAAATCCCACACCGTAATGAGGATGAGATCCCCCGTCTTTGTCAAGCCCATGAGATTGGGCAGCCACATGGGGCTCAACGAGTCGGGACGATGCTCTTCCGCGGAATTCCACTGGGAGCAGGGGTTACAGGCAGGGAAGGTCAAATTTAGAGGTCGGGGTTGGATGTCAGGACCAGAGTAGAGGTTGAGAGGGTCATATTTAGATTAACTGAATTAGTGTTAGTAAAACAACAAAAATATGTTGATTTGGAGTTCTAACTGAGAGTATGAGGATCAAGCTGACTCACGTGGATGGAATCGAAGTGGAAGATGTACTTGGTAACGATTGAAATCTTGCAGTAGATGATGACAATGTACCAGAATATCCCAGATGGTCTGGGAAAGGACACCATTCCCCACAAGAATGCTGAAATACAATTTCATTCTTCCGGAAATTTTCAAGAATATATCCTACAATCTTGATTATGCATGTATCTTCATATCACACTTAAACCCCATTTCAACCCCACCCTTACCCCAATTTGACCCTGCCGTCACACCGTTTGGACCCTACCCTAACCTAACCCTTACTCAAACTCAATGACTTACCCATGAGAGGGTAGAAAAAGGAAATGATGGTAGCGTTCATGACATGATTAACTATCATAAAGAGGAAACACAGCAACTCCGTACGGGCAAGACAGAAGAAGTAGAACGCCGTTGCAAGTCGTATCACGATGTGATCCGTTGGTGGGGAGCTGGGAGGAACGTCTTCCTGTATGTACGGAGATTGGAGGTGAGGATGTGAGGAGTGGTGAGGATGTGGCGATGTGAGGAATGGTGAGGAAAGAAGGGCATGGGTAAGCAGATGTGAGATAGAGAAACACATTAGATTTAATCACTACCTACTTTAATCACCACCTCCATGAAAACCTACTTTATACGAGAAAATTATAACTCACCAGTTCATCCTCAAACTTTATTGAGCTTGGTGAGAGTGTTGAGAAACTAGCCGGGTCCTTAAGGACATTGTATCGCTCCTTGAATATAGCGTTGCTTGTGTACCTGATACATAAATTGTGGATATATTGAACTGTGTTATGTTTGCTGTACAGAATTAAGCATATATCTGGGGTGCTCGCTAGAACTGTCACTATTCAAACATTGTAACACCTGTAATCTCCACTCTTATCGTCCAGCCATGCTATGGTAAACTCGATGAAACTGATGAATGATTGATGAGAGAATTCGATGACCTCCACAATGATTTCCTCCGTTGGTTTGTCCGGTTTTGGAGGTTTGGGAGACCAGACATGCGCCTCATTCCGCTCCATGTCTGCAGCTTCACCTGTAGATTGGACAAAACTTAATTTGATGATTGAGTAAAAACGTGAGTTGTTTAATTCCATCCTAAAGTGAATGACCAATACCCCAGACATTGTTATAAACTGAAATTCCCCTCATACCTATTTCATCAAATTCTACTTCTCCTCCGGCTGGGAGTGTATCATCACTTGTCACTACCACCGCAACCGGAGCATCACCGTCAGCAACTATGACGTCATCATCAGGTGTAACTTCACGAGGTGATGACGAAACACCGGCGGAACTCGGATCTGGCGCGGCGAAAACATCGCCCTCATCTGGCTCTCGGAGATCGGCGTTTGACGAAAACTGCGAGGAGACGACACATAAATCAATTATGTCTCGGAATAATTACCAATTACCATCCAATTAACAATTATAGTCAATCCAACTATTTCGAGATCAATGACCCGGAGGTATACCTCGCTCCCCAGCAATTCTTGAGTAAGATAAATGCGGCTCTTCTGTACGGCGGCCTCCGACTCTCTCTTCTCCTTCTCAGTCCAGTACTCCAGTGCTTCCGCTGCCAACTCTGTGAGGAATTGCGAATGTTCTTTGAAAGAGGATTGATTTATTTCAAGTGTTTTTTCAATACAGGATGTTTGAAGAGGTCTATGAACTTAAATTCATTAAAATCGAGGCTCGTTATTCAAATGGAATCAAGACACTGAGTACATGCACAGATAAAATTATTTCTACTCGGTGCCTACCTTTGGTACCGAAATCAAAGTCCTGGTTACGGTCGTGCTGCGCTTTTAGCTGTGCCACATGCTCCTTTATATCACGGAGATGCTGGACCTCTCTGTCAAGGTTAATCTTCGTACGGAGGGCTACTCTGTGCTTCATTATCATGGCACCTGTCAAGAAGGTGACTGTCTAGGATAGGATCCGTAGCGAATGTCACTTTCCGTTACGTTCAGGGGGTCCCAATTTGAGGCTTGAGTTTTTGTGAATAATCCTGTTTCTGTTTTTTTGGGAAATTTCAAAATCGGACTAGTTTCATCGACCAATTCTGACTGAGCTACCTTGAGCAGAGGTTTCTATCAGGACGGTTAGATAGTTCCTGGCATGCTGGAAGTAGGGAGACTTGAATATCCGTATCTGAACCATAACAAATGTGAACGTGAGGGCATCCATGAGGAAGAACGTGTCCTTGCTGAAGTTCTCTGTGGCAGGGCAGTCTGAGAAGGGATTATCCTCGTACTTTGCAGGCCTGGAGGAGGAAGAAGTGCAGTGGGTCAGTGAGGGTGAGAAAATTCTCTAAAATTGGGAGAGCTGGATCAATGCAGACGGATTCAGACCGATATCGATATGCTTATCAAAGGCGACACCTGTTTTGCAAGCAGATAAGTTTGAAGAAGTCTGCGATGGGGCAGAGAAGTCCCTTCAGATCCTGCCTCCCCTCTATAACTTGGAATGTGACACAGGAGGGGAGTTGGAGGAACACTTTCAACAGAACCACGATGTACGATAGGATGGCTATCATCTCCCAGACTTTCAGCAATTTCTGAGGATTGGAAAGAGGAAATTGAGTTCAAATCATTATGAAATGGGTGCAAGATTTCTACGGGTTTATTTTGAGGATGAAATCAAACTAACCTCTGTGCTGCGAGTGAGAAGTGAGCTGCCAAACCAGAGGAGACTGAATGTTGCAAGTAGAAATCCGACAGAGAAGACACTGATTGTCATGACAGCATTGAGGAAGAGTACTGCAGCTGTCACCCACCTGACAACAGTATTTGGTTAGCAACAACCAGTTGTCACCATGGCAACCATTGGTTACCATGGTGACAACTGGTAGTTAGGGAAACGGTTTCGGGGTTTCCGGTCAATTATTGAGACTTCCTTACCAGAGGTAGGTGAAGATGAAGAGTTTGAAGTTGTTGAGGAGGGACTTGTTCGAGGGATCAGCGTAGTCTGGACCAGGAGAGGGGTCGAGAGCTCCTGAGATGGTTATTAATCACACGACATTCCTCGCGACCCAAGAGTTGATAAACGGAACACTGTATCTTCTATCTTTTCGAGGATTGGGGAACTGTACAAGTTCACCAGCTAGGTAACTTTGACACACCATTACCTGCTAGGGTTGGATCCAACTTCTGCAGCTGGAAGGTATGCCACAGCCGTGTTATACAGAGCAGCAGGACGAAGTCAGCTATCAGGAAGTATTGGTTGGATGTGCTGGGTGTGGACGGGAGGTACAGCCAGATGAGGAGGGAGAGTTTGTTGGTCTGCTGCCCGCACCACGGATACTGAAAACATAGTCCGGGTGGGAGACCTGCGGGGGAATAGGTGGTGTCAGCAAGGAGAGCGGTGTCAGTTGATGAACGGTGTCACCAAGGGTAGTGGTATCACTTGGTTTTGAAAAAGAGAGAGATGAAGTTTTTTCAGACCGAACGGAATATAAATCGTGACTTGGAACTCACCTATGAGTAGCATATACTGGACAGCTATGAGAATATTGATAAGAACGATGTACGGCATACACATCCTAACTTTAGCCCGAGAGTTAAGGTTTTTCCACACCCCCAGCAAGACGATATACGCGAGACCGTACACATCGTACCGTACTGCTGCAACTACCACGTGCGCGATGTACACTACCTGGTAACACGTGACGATGTGCACGTGTGTTTGTGCACGTGCTGCATGATGTGTTACTAAAAATAAACGCATTCTATCTCCATCTTTGCGAAAACTTCGTCACAAACCTCCTTCCCAAAGAGAACAAAGAAGTTATTACAAAGGTACATGAGCTGGAGTGATATCTTCGTCTCGGCACTCTGTCGCGTGATGTTGGGGAATATAAAGTCCGGGAACACACCTGAGGGGCAACGCGTTACACGCCACGCGTGATTCAACGAGTTACCATGACAACAGCTCACACTCTGTCCATTTCTCACCTTCTCGTAGGATGTAGACATGAGGAGACCTCCTGCCCTTGGTGTAGTGTACGAGGAGTCGCTGTATAACAAGTAGGACGATAACCAACACGTATCCCCATACCAGGGACCAGGGGGAATTGTTGAGGGAGAGAGTTCGGTTCGGCTTGTTCATAACGTAGTAACCCAGCCACTCTATATCAGACCTGACGAGGGAGAGGGGGTTATGGACTGGAAAAGTTCTCCTATTTTCAGTCACCATATTCATGTATTTATGCCCCCATTCTCACTCTCATTCTTACTTCTTTGGATAAGAACTCACTTGTCCTTGTAGTGGCACTGGAAGGGTTTGAGTACGGGGCCTCCCTCCGGTGGATTATTGCACGGAGTCTCAATGAATTTCAGCAGGTGCTCAGTGAAAAGTGTCTGAACCATGTACAACTGGTAGATCAGCTGTGTGAATATCTCCCAACAAACCCAGCAGAATATCGGTATCGTCAACTTGTACTGAACCTGCGGAAATAGGTTAACAATCACGTGATAATTAATCATCATGTCACTTGGTGACCTAGCAACGGTAACCAGTACCATGGTAACATACCAGTGGCCAGGGCAGCGTGCAGACAGTTATGAGAAGCAGCACCACGTTGATAACACTGACACGCCACACGCACACGTAGAATATCGCCAGGGATACGAACTTTGGACTGTGCATCTCGAGTATAGCAAGGGAGATGTGGAACGCGCGCGCGGCGTATGTCTTGCTGTCGGACCAGAACTCTTTCATCGTATCTGGGGGAGAGAAACAGTAGGTTATAGGGGGGAAAATAGGTCATAAGTTAGGGAATATGTTAGAGTGTGTGAGGGAGGGGAGAGAAGTCGGAGCTGAACTGAGGGTGAGATTATGGGTCGGGAGAGTCATTCACAGGATAGGGGTGAGGAAATAATAGTGAGAACGTCAGTATGAATATGAATTATAGTGAACAGGACAGTGGTGCATCGATTACGTGTCATGGTGGTTCTCTGCCGTGAGTTATGGAATGCATCAGACCAGCTCCCTGAGGAATGGCGGCGGGTGTGAGAGAGATATATAATGTGAGATCAACCTGATCAATCATGTGAATGTGAGCCGTGAGGGATGAATGATTACGTGCAAATCTTTGGATACGCCTCCTGATATGAGTGGGAAAGTTGGCCTGACCTGAAGTGAGTGGAGATAACGCACCTCATTAAAGTCAAATTTTGACCAAATTCTCAGAAGGATGTGTGAAATGTCTCCGCAAAACTATGCGATATTGTTTGCAACTTACCCGCCACATTAACTGCCAGATTTGCCATGTAAGTCTGACTCTTGAGTCGTCCCCGTCTCCTCTCATACTCTCTCCTCCTCTCATCTGCATTTTCCATTGTGTCAAGAGTGTCATCTCCCGCGAAGTCTTGTTCTGGTGTCGCTAACATCGGATCCACCACTTGGTCGGAAGTGGGTGGGGCACGGAATACTGACATGGAATTGGTGTCAATTTTGAGTATGACTACTACAAACAAAAGGATGGTTTCTCGAGATCATGTGGAATGCTGTTGCTGCTCGGAACAAAGAACCTATGATCAAACACACCTCTGAGTTGGATTGTGACGGTGAGCAGGACGAGGATAGGAATGAGTAGCTGTAGGAATAGCTCCGTTGGCGAAGTTGACTTGGACATTCCGATATCAGCAATCCTGTTTGATATGAGAATTGAAATATGATTACCATCAGACAGCTTGACACCACTTTACACTGACACCAGTTTCTCTTGACACCATTCTACACTGATACCAGTTTCTCTTGACACCACTTTTTCAATGAAACCGCATATCGACACAACTAGTTCTTGACACCACTTTTGGAAACACTCACGTGTCCTTGTCGTCAGTCCAGAGACTACTGATCTGAGGCAGCTGGTAGGTATAGAGAAGTATGACACAGACCATGGAGTAGGTTATTAGCAGATACCACAGCCACAGGTTCCGCAGTTCTAATGGTCTTCGTGCAATCTGCAGAGCACATGTTCAGAAAATGATAAACATGGATTATAGGATGGTTCCCTACCCTCACAGTCAGGATTGGAAATCGCACGGCGCGATGGAAAGGGAGACCCTACAACTCAGTGTTCACTGGCATCACATCTGCACACATGTACTCACCACGTAACAGAACATGAACGCAGCAAAGAACATGAGGTATATGATGCGCATGATGTTGATACTATTTGAGTGGAGGGATGCTGTGACGAGGGTCACGTAGCACACCACCGGCCAATACGTGAGAATCACGTGTCGCACGTTACGGTAAAACTCGTATATCTGAGGTATGGGGGAGTTAGATTCGCACTGGGTCACAACAGGATCTGAGTGCAGTCTTCACGTTCATCAACACAATGGACAATTAGCAACTCCAACGTGCCAACAAAAATAACAGGATCGGTGACTTCAGCAATTTGTGATCCCCACTAACACGTGACTAGTGACAATGGACGGAAGTCTTGGAGCACTTACCTTGACCGTGTATCGGTTGTGCCGAAGGGTGGACCCAGCGCCCTCCACTAAGTTAACTTGCTGGTACAAATACGCCCTCAGGTGAATCCAGAATACGCTCAGAAACAGAGATTTGAAGAAGACCGGAGCACCTGTGAGGATACACCATCAAAACGACTCAGATTGGATACTTTCTGATAAGAATTGACGTCATATCGGAAATATATTCAGCCGTACCTCTGTCCTTTTCTCGTTTGAGACCTATGTCAATCTTTTGGGGTAGCTCTTTTTCCGTTAAATCCAATCCTGGAAAGTATTTTGCGCATCACGAATCGGACATTTATTATCTTTTGGCATTTTGATCATAATTTGTGTGCTCCATAAGATGAATGGAGGGTAGATGTATCAAATGTCTCACCGTAGATGTACTGAATGAAGACAAGAATCGTGCCGTATGCAACAAGTGGATACGCAACGCTGTAGCTAGCTTCCTTTGCCTTGGGACATATGCAGAGAAAACAGACTAGTACCAGGAGAACGAACTCCATCCACGATATGTACGCGATGCTCCAGAGCTGTAAAAACCGCAATCAGACCTCTTGATACCGCATGATATTGTGTTCAGATATCAGAATTGATCGATAAAATCGTGATCACGTTCTTTCGGGATTCGGAAATGATTCAAATTGAAATGTGCCGGAATTGTGGATACCATAAGAGTGAGAAGAGTGATGAGATACAGCTGATCGACAGATAGCTTGATCAGGACGGTTAGGATCTGGTTGAAGGTACTCTCTTCCTCAGGGTGGTAGGAGGAGGCAAAGGAGGAGTGTCGGGAGCGGATTGAGCCGCGCAGTCCCGCTGCATCTGGCAGAGTGGTAATATGAGTCTCTGATCAAAAACTCGGGTTTTGATAGAGAGGAGTTGATTGATTTGAGAGCAAGGCATAGAATAGAAACGTGCGCGCGTGATATATACCATTAATTTATTTCAGCTATACTAGATGCGCGCGGCGTGACGCGCGCAATACGTAGGAAGTGATTGCTTAAAATGTCACCGCGCGCTCCATCAAGTTCACGCATTCATGGATCAACAATTTGTGTCACATGATTCGAGTGGAAATGATTTGGCGCCAAATCATGCTCTGTGAATTAAGAACGAATAACGATCATGTGCAATGAAAACGTCAGTCTACCTTCAAGTGCTCCATCCACGTTTATAGTGTTATAACTCTGACTGGTCTTTTTGTCACACTGTAACAACTGAAAGATGAAAATATTTCAGGAATTTCGGTCTGAGATGATGATTGATGATTCATGATAGGAATTTCTGAGAAGTGAAGCGTTTCGAAACAAAAGCACAGCCAAATACGTGCATCACAATCACGCGTCACATCGACAAGTTTAGCACAGATGTTTTGAGATTATGGAGAGTTAACTTTGAGCGACTTAGCATAAAACGTGTTTGCGGACGAACACAAAAGCAAAGGATGAAGTAAAACAAAAGCTTGTGTTTGAGTTTACCGGGTAATGAGCGATATGGAGTGGTTCTGTCTGAGAGGATACTTCAGTTACACATATTGTATACAGGGAAATGTACAGTGTATAATCAACACAATACAATTATGTACAACAACGATAAAACATTATACAAATGAAGCTTGCTCATTGTACATAGTACAAGTAGCTTGTCCTACGATAGACAACCCAAGAATAGTCTCACTTTAATGTATACCACCAATGAAACTACTCTTACATCTTATAGTATCGTCACCGCTATATTGCTATAACATGCAAAATATAGCACATTTGTTACATTCCATCGCTCTGAGCATAAGATTGTTCGATCACACAGATGACAGATTTATCCGAAATGAGAGAATCTCTCATTGAGAGATATACATTGAACAAACCTTGAGACTTACATTCCTAGTTTCTTCAGACCCGGCTTCACCCCTCGAGGGAACGCTGCTCAACTGAAAAAAGTGCCCATGTTAAGAGGGAGGGAGAGAACGAGAGAGAGGTATGTAAATAGGGAAAAACTGCCTATCAGGAAATGAAATGACTGGTAACTGATATAGGGACTCTTGTTACCCATATTCATGGTCCTGTCCATCATTATTGGGTGGAGCTGGGAGAAACACATTGCAGTGACCTTATCAACTCCAAACCTAAATGCACATTGCACATTCATCAACGAGTACCCCTGACTTGGTATCATGTTCAGTTCTTATGATGGGTTTAACCGTAGATACATAGCGGTACGTGTTTAAGTTTTGGTAATCTTTGCGTAAGTACATCTTATCTTGAATGTATGTCTCACCTTTTAATCAGCTACAACATTTCCCTCGTCATGAACAACTTGAGTACATTACCCACATTACAATATCACTTGAATTACCAGTTTCTTCGTAACTCAACATTCGCAAGAATTTGCGGGCGACATCAATTAATTTTGCTGTATACGCCACATGCTGATAAGACGATAAGATATTCGGTTTCAGTTTAATATCCTCTCATTGCTATACACACACACACACATACACACACATACACACANCACACACACACACACACACACACACACAGCAGTGAGCAGCTGTTCAAAGTGGAATGATCCCAACATGTGACATTTACATTTCTCAATTAACTAGGCAAATGTGTCGTAGTATCGATGAGGTTCATAAAAAGACACACTTTATGTTGTGATTAACAAAAAGACAAGGTGGGATTTCCTCTGAAATAGCCACTTTACAACCAACGACCTGATGCGATTGCATTGACTTTCCTACAAATCAGTTGTACTAGACCCTCATGTAAAAGCACACTTGAACAGTATACACAGACTTGATAACACCTCTCTCTTTCTCTCAATACCACACCCTCACTTAAACTTGACTATAGGTACATTGTATAATGAATTGCACAGTCATGAGTCAGTAGTGTGTGCAGTAACAGCACAGCTGTATCATAAGTATACTACCGAAAACAATGACTATCAAAGCAGAATTTAATAACATGGCAAGTGGAAAATGTGGTTCATAAAATGTACACCGAACGGTGATACACAAATATTTGATATTTTCACCATAAATTTTAGTCTTTGTCATCAAAATTCCTACATCGCATAAAGTAACATATTGTTCAAAACATTTCGCTATATTCCAACTCCCCATTGTAGAGCATACCAAGCCTTTTTCACTCACAACAGTATTTAATACAGCATGAATAGACGCGTAGAAAACGCTATTGATGCATTGAGCACCGGGTTTTTAAGGACCTCATAGGTTCACCTATAGATGACGTTTTCTCATGTGTTATGCTCCCTAACCTTGATTAGAAACCTCACAGATTGCCCGAGTGAGAAGTAAAGTGCAGTCAGAGCGAAGACAAAGGCATAGTTTCCCCACACAAGCTCTGAAGTGAGGGAAAGGTGAAGAGGATTCTGTACGATGGTGGGTGGAACCGTGCTTGTTGAGATGGCACACTCCTGCACAAAGTACTGTACCAGTCCTAACAACCTGGAAAGGGGCGATAAGTGAGTGAAATACGATCAGCTGGTGCAAATTTCTCATGTAAATGTTCACTGAACAATGTACATTTATGATTTAGGAAGAAAAAATGACATTGACTCAATTCTGAAAGTATGCATATGAAAGATGGATTATTGTATCATGCACTTGGCACTTCTTTACACATCACCCTTCTAACCTGGCTGTCAGACTGGAGGGTAGAAGCCGTGTATTGACATCATGAAACTGGTATGCATACAGCGTGACCAGTTGTATTCCGCTCACAACAAAGAGGAATAACTTTACATATGGGATCTTCCCTATTTTGATACCTGAAAAGATGTACCTACTTTCAACCATGCATCCTTTTTGTTGAAGGTCTCTGGAATATGTTTTGATATCATATTCCAACAAACTTTCTGTATGAAATATTATTCAAAAATGTAGGAATACATACCAATGGCCCAAAGTGTAGAAATGGTTATGAAGGTTGCAAAGTAGACAATACTAATAAGGCTTGGTGCAAATGATCCAGCCAGAAACAAACAGACGGTTGTTATAAAGGGCTCTGTTGTTCTCCATAACCTTGATACATTCCTGAAATAATGAAAATATTTATCTAAGTGCATGTCGATGAACAAGAAGGAACAAAGAATATGTTTGCTCTACTTACAAGCCTGTTTTGCTTCTGTGTGGTGGGGTAGGTGGAGATTTGAAACATAGGATAGTAGTGATACAAGTCACCAAAAACACCACGAAATCTGGTAAAATGAGTCTGACCCTGTCCAAAACATCAGGCACTACATCTTCGTGTAACCTGGGGAAAATATTTGGATTTCAAACGCAACTAGCTTATCACAGTAAAAGAAAAAGCACATTCTCGTTGCTGAGTTCCTGGATGGCGAGAATGAATAAAACTTACGACTGAAATCCAATATTCATGAGAAGAATGTTAGTTGGATCACCTGTAATAGGTCTGTTACTAGGACAGTATCAATCATATTGCTATGTTATATTCTGTGAAGTATGAACTAGGCAGAATATGCCATCTCCTATGCAATACTTACATAATGTCTGAATTGTGACATCTAGCTTGAAGCTAAGCTGGAGAGCCCAGAAAACTATGTGTCCAGAACATGCAAGGGTGCTTGTTATAAGCAGAAGGATTATATAAATCTTGAGGCTTTTATGAACTGAGTGAAAACTTCTATCAAAAAGATATTTAGATAGATCAAATATGGAACATCATTATCAAAAGTCACTTGAAAACATTTGAATCATCTCCATACCTATCCAGTTACGGATGGAAAATTTTGGTAGACATGGCAACACCATGAAGAAAAGTAGCCATAACAAGGACACAATAGAGACTCTGAAATATGCTGACACCACCAATACAAGAGGAAGAAATATCTGGTAAGCAATGTAGGTTACAAGCTCTAAGGTGTCAGAACTCCCCATTGCTAATTCTTCAGCTGTAAAATAATGTAAGTTTATTACAAGCAGAAACAAATTTCAAGGAAATGGAACCAATTGAGATATAACCAACCTTTTCATTCTGACAGATATTTATCTTACAAAAGCCAAAATCAGACATTTATGGTAGGAATGATTCTCATCTGTGGTTTGATTAGTTACTTAGCTTCCTGCTATTGTAAACATGCAACAAAACAGCAACAACTTCATCTGCATGAGCAGATATGATATTTATAAATTGTTGTGGTTTAAATTGATGAACAATGAACATAACACCAAAGTCTAAAGTTGCATGGCTTGAGTTCGTAATTCATAAAGTGCTGCAGCACTTGATGGTTGATACAGTGATGAAATTTGTTTCAATACAAAGCACATTTAATTTATTTAAAACACAAAATGTCTTTTTGTGATTTTGTAATCTCTGCTACTTTTGTCGAGTTGCCTTGACACACGTACAGTGTGCACGCTGCGCGCCTGTGCACATGCTGCGCGCTCCTGTTCTACTCAGTGAACTGAAAAGTTGCGAATGAAACCACGCGCGCGGCGCGACAGGTTTGGTTACGCAACTGCTTGGTTTGGTTACGCAACGTCAGTTTCTCGCGCGCGGCGCGCGCGCCTTCATTTCGTGTGCACACGTTGCGCGCCCCTGTTCTACTCAGTGAACTGAAAAGTCGTAGAAAGGAGACGCGCAGCGCGCGCGGAGTATTTGGGTCACGCAGCGCGGGAACACAAGCAACTGCAACGTTGAACGTGGGGACAGCGCCCTATCCCGCGCGCACGGCGCATTATGTATGACATGCCTGTCGATGATATGTGAAAAGTTCGGCCTAGTATGTTCCCGCGCTGCGTGACCCAAATACTCCGCGCGCGCTGCGCGTCTCCTTTCTACGACTTTTCAGTTCACTGAGTAGAACAGGGGCGCGCAACGTGTGCACAGCCTAGTATCGCCAATGCAATCCCGAATTAATCCTTGCTCAGATTTTATCTGACCTCTGATAATCGCGCCCTTCCTAATCCTTCGATGAAGATAAAATCTGACAAGAATTTCCGAAGCCATGCCACGAATGTGTTCCCGCTGTGCGTGACCCAATTAATACTCCGCGCGCGCTGCGTGTAGCTCCTTTCTACGACACGCGGTTCACTGAGTAGCTGTAGAACAGGGGCGCGAATGAATCATGATGGTGGACAACTAAATTGGCAAATTGCAACTGTGAATAATTAGGAAATTAATCGAACTAATGATATTAATATTCAATAAGAATTAAGAATTCTAAAATCACAAGCAAAAATGCTCAAAATCAGAAATGGGCAACTGTTTCCAAATCACATTCATAGCCAGCAAGTCTACCAACGACTTTGTCACTGGAGGTGAGTGTGGTATCACTGGAAGTGAGGGAATCGAGAGATACTTTGGTAACAATCGGCAAGTTGTGGTCTTGAGCATGTGTCCTCGGGGAAGGGGTAGAAGAATCGGATGGCGTCTCCACATCCACAAATGGAGGGGAGAGGAATGCCTGCGCAGGAGGGTCAGGCATCACAGTGATGAAGGTACAGGATGTCGTTGATATGGGAGCTGAAAGTGTCCTCTGAGTGACGTCATAGACGAGACGGGGAATTCGGGCAGAGGTGTCGGAGAGGTCGAACACAAGTCGGGGGACGACAACAGAGTGGTCGTTGAAAGTCCCGGACCTGACGGACACACTGTAGGCGAAGGTGGCGGATATCACGCGACGGGGAGCAGTGAAGGGGGTTTTGGTGTCAGCACGGCTGGATGAGGGGGAGGAGTGAACTCTCTGGACAGCAGTAGTGATCTCAGTGAGACGAGATTGAGACTCGAGATAGGGAGTGTAGCAGTAGTCATCCTCCATAAACCCGCTGTTCAGGAAGAGTTGCTTGTTCACGATCTTACTCCGTCTGTAGAGAGTTCTGAAGGTGTGGGGAGGGTGGGAATGTCGAGGTCTCCGTCCGGGAGGGTCTTGTGGTTCACCATGGGTCACAAGATGAGGGTCGGAGTGATAGCTGATCATATCATCCATGGAACATGTCTGCCCGCAGGATTTGGAAGGATAACACTGACCCATGATATAAAAGTGTTGAATAGATTGATTTGCTGAGTAAACTGTAGAAGATTTTGATGGTTGTCAGATCCTTCCCCGACTTATATAGTGTCAACGGGTGATCCTTGACACCACTCTGCAAACAGATGGAATCGGGAGGGTCTTGTTACCGTAGGTGCGATGACAAGCGGCTCAGGGCACTTGACACCACTTTACATGGAATGTGATTACATTGTGATGGTGCTGCTTGTTGATAGAGGGAAATGGAGATTGGAGAATTGGAGATCTAGGAATCACATATGAGCATTGAGCTGATCTGCTTATAACTTTTAACTTGAATGAAAGTGAAATGCATGAATATAACTTGAAGTTATAACTTGAACCGACCAATACTGGGAGTGTTCCCCTTATTTACGAAAAATCCGCGAATAGACTCCGGAATTAACCGTTGCAGGACATATCTCTTGAAGCTCCTAATTGATGCGGTGTAAATGAAAAAGTTACAGATGTTATTGACAAAGAGGAGGGAGATGAAGACCCGTTGTGCAATCTGTGTCCCCCTATCACACCCACGTGTATGGAGAGCAGCACTGTGCACTATCAGCAGGATAAACCATGGTCCGAATGAGAGCAGAAACACAGCTCCTATCGCAATAACAGTGACCACGCCCTGTAAATTTGCATGCTGGCGCCTGAGTGTCGCCGGTGAATCACGTGTGGGCTGTCTCCTTGCCATTCTGAGCGCGACAACAAGGAGCCAGCCTGTCGTTGCCAAGGTAACTAGCACAGGAAGACACGTGACAAAGAAAATGACACATTTGAACAGGACGAGTTGCCTGTGAGAATACCTCATGATGTCGGGAAGACATGTGTTTATGTCAGGACTGTAAACGACAGACCAGTCAGTTGATATACCGAGGTATGAGAAGAACACCAGGGTGGTACCCCAGATACCACCCACAATACCATGACCACGAGACTTAGTCCACATGGCAGATCGGAGGGGAACCAACACTCGGACAAGCTTGCTTGTGTTGAGTGCACACACTAGCAACATTCCAAACACTTGGAACGCTGAGCCTGTGTAGAACCTGGTCGCACAGAATGTCACTCCAAGATGAACCCTATCCGAAAGAAACGTCAGTGCCACTGGAATTACACACACTGCAGTGCCCATATCTGCCACCGCCACGTGTTGGATGATAGTAGTCGTCACGGAGTCGAGTCTAATGGCACGATGCCAAATACTGCCAACTAGGATGAGCGAGTTCCCGAGAAGAGACGAAACGAGGACGAGAAGAAGCCAGCATGAGATACCGTATCTCTCGTACGAGGAGTAATGTCCGAGGTGTTGGAGTGAGTCGCATGGCGAGGGGAATTCCATAGTCGGGGAGAAAGGAGGATGCTAGAAGTAGAGTGTTCGCAGAAAATAAGCGAGGGGGCAGTGCGGAAGGTGTGAAAATTGGGAGGATACTTAAAAAAGGTAAAATAACTTAAATTGATCTGTAACTTTAAGTAGCATTGGATGCGGGTACTGTAAATGTAAGACAAAAAGGAAGATTAGATTATGATTAACGTAATATGATAGTCATAGATGAGTAGAGATATTTGGTGAAGTAATCAATTAATATAATAATTATATAAGCAATAGTAGCCATTATGAGCTGGGGTGTGAATATTGAACAATATGGGAATCGCTGGGCTATGGAGCTCGGCCCTCCAGAATTTCGGCGGCAACCAAAACAATTCGTCAGAAATTAAACAGGATATCAGCCAGAAGTTTAATAATTGTACAGAAAATAAATGTATAATGAATGAACACAAATCATCAATAAGAGAGAGAGGTAAAACAAGATAGTATCTAAACTTTCACTATATTCAGATAAGTTGGATTCCTTAGTTAAATTCCAGGCCACAGAACAAGCAGTATTTAGATTTAGAAGTCTTTCGAGGATCTCAGTAATACAGTAGTCACTTCTAAAAGCAAGGTCAGTAACTGAAAGTCAAGTCTAATAAGGAGCATATATATGTATTCCATTCTCTAGAAATTTCTTATTGAGGAGTATGGCTGGGCACAGATCCCACTCTTTCACCATGATACAACCTCATGGGAATATTCCAGATCAATGTTTTACACTCCTTGAATAAGTACCTTTCAAAGACCCCTCAAGTCCCCTAAGCAATTCCGAGAACCGTAAAATTTTACAGGAATGTTGCCAGCAGGTTTATTTGTTAATCCGCCCGTTTTAAAACAGCCAACTCTCTGTAATCACTAATTCTAACCTATCAAATGAGTTACAAATATCAATCTTCAAATTAGTTGTTGACTCCTGTGCGATTAAGATATGAATTGTCAGTTGCGATTGTACTTCGAAGTCAAGTGTTTATTTATGTCTCGATATTATTAAAGACATAAAGACATCGTTACTGTTAATCGTTATCCAATTATTCTCTGAATAAAGTCCCACTTAACCCACTAATTTTACCTAAAAATGTAAAAACAAAAAGATGTATAATAATTGACAGGTCATTAAAAACAAAATCAGTGATATCTTTATTTTTCGACACCTTGCGTGCTACATGGGTCGAAGTATCGCGTATATATCCTTCGCAAACTAGGACGAAATAGTCTCACTTATAGTCCGTACTAGGTAAACATAATATCAAGCATTCTCTATTACCACCATTGTCCTTGAACAACGCGCACGTGTGCGTTACAGCTCACGCACACGTGCATTAGTCCCTATCGCGTAGCAACCAACTTGCGTGACACAACTGTTATCAAAGACTCACGTGTTGTCGTGTTGTCAGATGTTACAAACCGCTGAATATGTAGCTGTCACCGCGGTGCTTCGTACGGACGGATAAAGTTCTTCGGGAAAATCCCTTTCCTCGTTTCGTCTCCGTCTATCATACCGAACTGAAACAATTACGTCACAATCAGAGTGAGACTTTATTATTATACACCGCATGCATTTGAGATCTTGTGACAATAGATTCGCGGGTCAGATTATTGTTGTGTTATTGTTGCCTATTTTTAGTCGCTTGTTGCGTTATTGTTGTTTTATTGTTGCATAGACTCCGGCTCAAATTGCCGGGAGTTCACTCAATATACCGGGTGGATCAAAGGAATGATGGAATGGAACTCACCCACCAAGCGTCATCAATTTCTTCAACCACAATTATAACATCGCCAATCTTGAAACTCAACTCATCTATATCATCAGCTTCACAATCGTACATTGCCTGTTACAGACAAAATATGAGAGATATTCGCGTGAACACTGAACATGTCATCTTGAGAATGAGATCAGTACGTTATACTCATATCCAGGCAGCATTTGTTGCCATGGCAACCCTTCTCACTATATGACGTGTCTCTGCATACCTCGACTTTGCGGCGCTGAGTGCGTGGCGGGAGAGCGGGGGGAACTCGGTGCGGGATTTGCGGGGGAACATTACCCATGACACCACCGGCCGTGTTACTGTTCATCGCACCCATGTTTGAGCAGGTCGAACTCTTCGGTGTTGATACTGACACTGGGAAAAACATGTCTGGAATCGAGTTAGAAAGAGGGGATTCGTGAATCATGACACCGCTTCATGATACTGACATTTTGACACCACTTTTTACTGGAAGACGTATAGCTGACATTTTAATACAGTTGGATATGTTCTCGATTTAATGAATCGATCGAGTTCAAAAGATAAGAAATTTTCATGATATTTTCTAAGGAATCAGATCGCGGAATTAAGTGAAGCTGACAGAATCAGGAATATGATCAGTTATTGTTTTTTTGAATAATATGCAGATTTTCAAGCAAATATAGCAGATAGTTCATTACATAGCAATCAGGTTTTCATGAACAGGTTTTCATGAACATTTTGCGATCGACAGTTTACATCACGAAGACTGCGGTTTAAGACTTCAAGATGACATTACAAATCAAGGTTCGCAGATATTTCTCAATTCACGGTGTGTTACATTCTTACCAATAGGCGAGGCCTTCTTGGGACCAGACGGTTCCTTTTCTAGGTTTAGGTGGAATTTCACAGCCCATTTATAAACATAAAACTCACAGAACAACGTTGAATATGAGCAATGCATACTCCAAAATACTCACAGATCCCCAAGACCCGCACACACACACACACATACACACACACATACACACAC
>CAMPET010000069.1:148415-170976 GCA_946803715.1 Beroe ovata | reverse complement strand
ACACACACACACACACACATGGTCACGTGTGATCTATAAACTCACCGGAGCAACTCCTCATGAGCCGCTCATCAATCTGATCCTGTCTGCTGCCCTGTCTGCTGTGAATGATGTTCCCAGAGGGGGTCTGGTCCATCGTGAAACTTCGGTTCCTGACCACGGAGCTCGTGGCGGTGGTCCGCACGTTGGGCGGTACCGCACTGTGACCTGCAAAGAGAATAGGCATATGATAAGCACATGTCATTTTGACTGCCAAGAGAATAGTATGTGATGAGCACATGTCATATCACTGTGACTATACGCACTGGGCTCTAGAACATTCTGTAACAGCTGTAATAAGCACGATATGATTGGATATCGAGAATTCTGTGGAGTGGTGGGAAACGGCTGAATTGTTGTGGAGCCTGTTCTATCGTTCAGTTTCGCGATGATACAATAATTCGAGTTTTTAAAGCAAAATCCGCAGTGATTATCGAAAAACAGAACATAATCGAGAAGAGGTGAAGAGGGGAAAGGTAAAAAATATTTTGTTGAAACTCCGCAATCAACGAAATTTCAATGAGTTATTTCGCGTTTAATGTTGCAGTGATTAAGTTGGTTTTCGTTGACAAAACTTGTTGAAAATCACAAAGGGGTGGAGACAGAGAGAGGAGTAAAGAAACACACTCGATGGTACCTTCAAAGTCCAGTTCTTCTAACAAGAAAATAACATCGTCATTACTATCATCCTCCTTATCTCCCTTCACTTCTCGAATAATCTCCTCTTCATCAGAAGGGCAGTACTCATCAGAACTCAGCTCAAGCGTGACGTCATAACTCCCTTCCGTGTGTTGCGGTCGATGACAAATTGCTAGAGAGGAGTCTTTACCGCCAACATCATTATATATCCGCCCGTGTTGAGTTATTGCTATGAAGCAGGGCGATCCGACATCTGATTTGGATGTTATCCGCGTGCTCCTGACCTCCAATTCTCCTTCTGATGATGACACGATTCCCGAGGGTGGAGATGACTGCCAAGTCTCCGCCAAGACAGTCGTAGAAATTTCCTCGTTGGAGTTCCCTTGTTGAGGATCCTTGTCTGGGTCTGTGGATGTCTCTGGCGGATTTTCCGTCATGACAGTATTCACGATTTCCTTGTGATTGGTATCTTGTGGAGTATCCTGGTGTTGTTTGACGGGCAGATCTCCTCTTTCAGGTGGCTGAGGTGGCAGTGGTCTGGTGGCGGCTGCTCCTGAACCATCCTCCGTCCCAGGAGGGAACACGGTCTCATCGTGTGATCCTGTGATCTCAGACATTATATAATCTGGCAGAGGTACATCTTCTACACTCCGAGATGATTTCCTCCTCACAGCAGGTCGTCTCTTAGTAACCGGGGGTCGGTTCGTCTTCAGATCCTGGATCACATCGTCCATCTCACCATAATCTTGGCCCACTTCCTCGCCTGGGTGATAGCTCTTACACCGACTAGTGGTGGCCACTTCATCTTTCCCTTTGCTCTGTTTCAGTCTCTCTGAACTAGCTCTCATGGGGACAGACAGGTTAAGACATGTCTCGAGCTCAGGTGGTGGCTGTGTGGGTGGAGATGGCGGCTTAGTCTTCGTGGTGGCTTTCCGAGTAGGCATCTGCTTCCGGATGTCAACTATATCAGAGTACACAGGGTCAGGATCGCAGGTTGGGTTATCACTGGTGAGGTTAAGAACATCATCATATATCGGTTCTTTATCCTCTTCATCAGGGTTTCGAGATGAGCACAACTCTGAATCCTTGGCAAGGGACACGGTGGAACTTTGCAGGCTGTCAGAGAGAAGACTATTCCCACTGCCATGCAAACCAGAACTTCTCTTCGACCTCTTCAAACTGCCAGACTTTGATGTGATCCTGCTCTTTATCCTTTCCAAGCTCGACGTCTTATCTTTGTTCCGTTCCTTGCAGCTAGTTACTTCTCTTGTGGGTATTCTGGATTGCATCTCACGAGGACTGTCCATCGTCTTGCTTCGTCCTTTGAAGGAAGATGCAAAGAAGTTGGAACTACTTCGTTTGAGTTTTGATACTTTCTTCCTTGAAATGCTTTCCATTCTATTCCCTATGGATCCTTGTCCTTCACTCACATCAGGGCTTCTGGTGCTAACCTGATTCGTTGACGCTCCGTCAAGGCTTTTAGTCTTTTCCAGCTTTTTCTTCAGTTTGATCTTGCTCCTAGTTCGTACAATGTCAGCTTTCGGTGGTTTCTTAGGAGCAGTACTCATGTCGCCAGAATCCACACCTTGACTCTCATCCACAGTTTCCTTGACAACACTTTTCCCAAAACCACCAGTGCTAGGACTGTGGCCCGCACTATCTGAGTATGATCGGGGGAGGAATGCCTCCTCCTGGATACTCCTCCGCGGCCTCTTATCCTTGGCCTCGTTGGTGAGAGCTCGTCCCCGGCGGAGAGGATGGCTACTGGATGACGAGGAGGAATCTGGAGGAGAATGGGAACAATTCTCACGATTATAGCCCACATAAGTACATAGTCACACACACACACACACATACACACACGCCACACAGCTGATAATGTTCACAGTGTGCACAACTCAGAGAAAAGCAAAAAAAAGTGCTGTTATTTTCCCAAAATAGGTGTCTTATTCATTCTTGCCCCACGCAAATAGGTATATCAACATGGTGCTGAAAGAAAGTGAACCACACTGCACACACGGTGTCACACAATATGTCACTCAATGTGTCACACACAAAATGTGTCACATCTTCCCACGTGTAGCTGTCACATACACATTGCACGACATCACATTCCCCAACTTACCTGCCCTGTTCACTCTTGCCACTGTGCGACCATTGGTATGGTACCCTATGTTAGTAAGAAAATATAGACCGACGATTGGGTTTCGTACTTGATATATTCAGCGAGTGCTTTTGGGCAAATACTATTTTTCCCAAAACCAAATAAGATTTGGTTGTTTCTGTTCGCGGCATCTGGCGTTCCTTATTCTAAACTCTATGATATGAAAAAGAACGCGGCATATTCGACAGACTGCCGCCACATCACTAGAAAAAGCGGCAGTGTTTCTACACGTGATGTGGCGGCAGTCTGTCGAATATGCCGCGTTCTTTTTCATATCATAGAGTTTAGAATAAGGAACCGGGAACGCCAGATGCCGCGAACAGAAACAACCAAATCTTATTTGGTTTTGGGAAAAATATCACTCTTTTTCAATGTTAGCTATGTGAGCTTGAAATTCGGGCGTTAATTGAGTAATTGATCAATTATTCAATCAGTAAATTGGGTCGAGAAAAGAGTAACAGTCACTCATAAATAAGGTCAAGAACCACGATAACAAATCCCGTTGAAAAAAACAGTCGATCTGCTTCAGCTCGCAAGATATTCACCTTAATGACACCTTCATTATGACGTCATAGAAGTATTGTATAATTACTTTTGGTCGTCCTTGTATATCGGTTTCATGACAAGTTTACATTTTCCTTTTGTATTTTATTCACGTCTGATTGACTTTCGATCTGAATCAGGTGAAATCGCTGAAAGATCGCTTGACAACAGCTGAAACTCGTAAGGACGGCTCAGATAACGATTATTCGAGTGGCGATGACGATTATCTCAACACTGACTCCTCGCTTGAGGAGGATGACATCGATATCGACTTCAAAGGTACGATTTTTTCACTGATTTTATAACTCACGTCTTTTCTCAACAAGGGGGGGGTCCGACTAGCACTAGCAGCGTCCATTTGCCTAAAAAATCCCGATTCCGGCCAGCTGGCCGATGGCCGGATGGCCATTTTTTCTCTCTCGCCCACAAGCATCAATGATGATCATAGTAAGAGAGAAAGTTCTAGCAATTCATACAAGGAACATTTTCTGCTACTTTTAATGAGGGGTACGTCGTAGGTAAGTGAGTATGTCATACAATAAGTTATTTCATTCTCCTACCAACTTATTTCATGTGATGTGTGCTGTAATAGTGATATCCGTAGCCAAAAAGGAGCAATGTGCATATCATGGACCATACATCAGACATCTTTACCTACTCCTTCATGATTATCACATCTTTACCTACTCCTTCATGATTATGACTGCCGAGCTATTCAAGTTACAAGATGTAAGGTACTTACAAAAACAGCACTCTGATCTCTTCTTATTATTGACAACTGACAAGGCGCAGATTATGTGAAACTCTAACACCCGTTTAAATTATAGCTAAACACAGTGTGTCACGCCCGCATATAATAGCACTCTAAGCACCTATAATACCCCACTAATTTGAGGGCACTTTGCTAATGAGAAGAGTAAGAAGTGGGTCCTGAAACCCCGAGACGTGATTGAAGTGTAAATTTAGGATTTCAATGTGTGCTGGACGCCACGTGGTCAATAAGCGCCTACTTTAAATTTCCCCGCTGCTCCTGCCGCTGTTCCACGAGAAATTTATATGAGCCCGGTGAAACTCATCGGGATTATTTTCCAGAGCAATTCGAATAGAGAGCAAAAAGGTAAAATTCGATTGGTTTTACCAGTAATTCATGACCTTTCCCACCTAAATGCTACTAAATTTCACAAGTGAGTGAATACATGAGAGGCACACTCTGCAGTTTAATAAAATGACCATTTAATCATGGAATATTCGGAATGACTTCAAAGATCCTCGTATTCGAAGGTCCACCCTGTGCTCCTCTCCTCTCCCATCACTAGCTGGTTATTTTCAATGTTGAGGTACATCCTTGCCTCCGTCAGTTCATCGTTCTCACGTGGCTCCCCAGGGAGAACAATCCCCAGGGAACAGTCGATCGGGGTCATCACGTTATCGGTCTCCTCTATCTTGAATCCTGTGACTCCTGACCGCTGACTGTCCTGTGGACGCGGAATTACACTGTACCCGCCCTTAACCATGATATGTCTGGCTTGCCATCTGTAGGAGAACCGTCGCTCCGCCCCAAAGAATTTCCTGATGTCTTCCTTCTTTTTATGGTTACTTTTACCATAGTTCAGTCCAAGTTCAGTTGATTGTAGCCGCCAATCTCCTGAGAGACGGACATCAAAACGCTGTGATGTCGCTGTTCTGTTCATGGTACCGAAGCCCAGGGATAGCCTAGGCACGCCCCGCTTAGTTGGTCCATAGATATCTATAAGATCAAAGACCTGGTCACTTGCCTCTCGGTAAAGCATGCAGTTGGACAAGGTCCATTTCTTGTCGTTATTTTCGCGGAAGTCGAGAGCTATCTCTCGTATTGTTTGGTGTATCAGCTGGAAAGTGTTGCCCACAAGGTGGTAATCAGGGTACTGGAATGATATTAACCGACCATAGCTGGTGTAGAAAGGTGCTGCTATGCTCTTATCATCAACTAGAATTATCTCAGGAACATTGCCTGCCGTGGCCGTGATGATTCCCAGATATCTTCCCGAAGCTTCATCTCTAAGCTTGCTCACCATCTGTTTCTTGATGAAAGCTCTGTTGTTGCCGGGTACCACAATTCCGTTGTTGAATTCCCCTATTAAGTAGTATCCAGAGGGAAGCTCCACCACCCCCTTGCACTTAGATCCGATGAAAGCGCACCTGTTCTTTGACGTTCCCCAGTTACGCAGGGTATCGTTGATGATCTGGTTTGTGCCTACTTCCAACAATGTCACCGTGGTCTCATCCAATCCACCCTCCAATTCAGTGAAATAGGCATTTGCTCTGTCATAATCGTAGATAATGTTGGGATAAAAAGCCTTTTTGATCAAACCTGTGGCACAGATGGAATCTTTCGGAGTTAACCAAGGTCCCTTTCTTCCGTAATTCTCCATTGCTCGTAAATCGGTCTTGGTATACCCGATAATGGAATTTGCATGGGTACAACCCGGTTTGCATTTCTCACCTTTGGGCCTATTGTTTCTCGTGAAACATGTTGTAAGGGGGCCTTTCTGCAGCGCTTTGATAGCTTGAGGAATTGTTCGGACAAACTTTGCACCACCTATGATCACAAACTGATCATCCAGAGCATTCGTGAAGTTTCCAGGGTACCGCACACCACATCTCTTCATACACTCCGACTTTCCCTCTCCCCACTTGAAGCACTTGGTCCTTGTGTATGGGATCTCGTCCTCCGGTACGACATACATGTCTTTCCGTACCTGACCCGAGGGGAAGTAGATAGACGCCCCCACACACACCCTCCCCGAGCAGTTCATTATGTTCTGTATGGAGTAGGGGATGTAGTTTTCCGACATGTACGCAATCCTCCCCTCTAGAGTCTGTGTCCCTGCGATAAACGCACACGAACCGCACATCCCCTGCCATATCGACTTGTGAATTATCCCCTGATCCCTGAGGTCAAGCTCCTCCGGATAATCGTCCAGGTTTATGTCATCGTCCGATTCACCGTCTTCCTCGTCATCGTCGATCAGCTCGCTCTCGTCCTCTTCTTCAATCTCGCCGATCTCGAGTCCGTTTGCAAACTCCAGCTCTTCGAAGTGGTCCAGCTCAGCCTGGGACTCCTCATAGTCCCAGTAGAGCGAGAGAGAGGAGGTGAAGAAAACTGCCAGGAGAAGAATTGTGATCTTCATTTTGACAAACTCAATGTGTTGGTTTAAGAGGGGGTATAGAGGAACTTTTATATGCGGCTGTTTTCACAGGAATATAGCAGGTGCTATATTGGGCCCTATATATTGGGCCCTGTGAAAACAGGAATTTGAAACGTACCGTAAAACATAGCACCTGCTATTATCAGGTGCTATATTTTACGGTACGTTTTAAATTTATCTTTCAGAGGTGTCAACGTTGATGACTGTTGTTATGTTTGTTATTAAAGCTCACAAATATTGGTAACCTCCTGTTTTGACGTTTAGTTCACACCTAGCTACTGAACTTTTCGAACAGATTCAAAGCACTTACCTTTTCACATCTATATAATATTTCATTGGTATTAATATGAACCGGTCTGGTTTAGAGAAAGTGGTAAACTGGTGAATAACATCTGCTCAAACGAAAAGAATAAAATTCACAGTTCTGTCGTTCCAAGAATCTCACATTCTGGGTAATATGCGAACCCACCCCTGCCCTACGTATTACGTAGTACGTAGATGAGATTTGTGACACCCTATCAGACTGTTACGAGCTTCTTCTTATTAGGGAACAAGTGAAACGATTGACATGAGGCACTTGGGAGCCTTACCACTCCCTTTTGGTGTTAATTTGCACATGGTTCACAATGGTGCCTGAATATCAAACATTGAAAATGTGTACGAAACTATTATAGTCAAAAACAATTGAAATTGTTTAGGTTTCGCAGCCACTTTGTACTTCTCCTAAAATAAAGAAAAAATGTGATAGGAACCTTTACCTATTGATAGTCGAACCTATTGATAGTCGAAATTCGGCGAGTTTGGAAAAACATATGTATAGGGTCTGGCAAGCGTCGCAGCTTTTCGCGCGTTACATAAACGCACAAAGCTCACCGAGTCAGCCCTTCGGGCCGCCTCGGTGAGCGAGCTCGCAAAAAGGGCCCTTCGGGCCCTTTTTGCTCGCACGTGTTACATTACCTACAGATGCCGCGAGGGGCTTGCCAGCCCCTTGATGATAGGCTGGTTTGAACTGTATCTTTTCTCTCAGTTCCACGGATGCTAGAATCAAGGAGCTAATATTCACTGAATTAGGGGTGATATGTACCTTTGTTTGATTTCCTGGCGACTGGCGGTGGTGGTTGATTCCCGCCACTTTTCCGCCCTGTTCTGGTTACAGCTGGCGAGTTCTGCTGGTGATGAGGGGAATGAGAGAACCAAAAACAACAAAATTCGGTCATTCACACTTCCCGAATCAAAAAATAGAACCATTTCTTTTCACTGTAGTTCCATAATTCTCACCACCTACCGAATTGGCGGGAATATTCAGGGGCAGGTTCATACTGTGATTCCCCGTGGTCCTGTACGGTGACTGTGCGGGCAGTGAGGGTCGAGACCCGCCCCCGCCTCCCGCTGCCGCCGCTCTGGCGCCTTGAGATGAGGAGAATGAACTCCGTGGGGAGGAGTTGTACACGAGACCTCCTGTGGAGAGGGGGAGAGCAAGGGGTTACGGGGAGGGTTACAAGGGGGGCAAGAGAAGGGTAAGGAGTCAGGGGAGGGCAAGGAGTCTGGGTTATATAGGGGAGTGTCAGTAGGACTGATTATACTAGGGAGGGAGCAATCTTAACCGAGACTCGGTACCCATTGGAACGATGAAGACTGAAGAGGGAAATGAATTATTTCAATCACCTGCAGAGTGGTCGAATGATTTCTTGCTCACAGCTGTTTGAGCAACAGCTTTAGCGAGATGTTGCTGCGACATGTTGCTGTTGCTTGTCGTGTTGCTGTGCATTGGTGTGCGTCCACTCAACTGAAATGGGAAGCGGTGTGAGAAATTGGGTCGTCAAGGTGATATTAAGTGCTGAAATGGAAGGAATTTTACCCCATTTCATGGATAAACTTAAAGTGAATGATCGATAGACACTCAAAAGTGATGTCAATGATTGAATGATTGAAGTGAAACGAGTGAGATACGAAGAAATGTGAACGAAAGTTAATCATGATATTAAAATCAATGTCACAGAGTTTAATGGGTACAATATACACTAAATCACAATAAAGATTCATAAATTTAAGAATCTTGATGATCGTAAAAACTTGGCGGTGACAAAAATTGATGATTTGACACTAATATAAAATCGTTTTTCACTGTAATTGACGTCTTGATATGAAAATTGGAAACAGGTTGACACATGATGTTCAGTTACAATGGTGATTGCATGAAAACGTAATTTACAACATTGCCTACATGGTGTGATTTGGGCCGTTGACGTTTCTGAAAATAGCGAAAATTCAGCTCAGTGGGTACAGACGAAAAAGTACCTTTCGTACCACACCAAGTTGTTATGTAATATAGAACAAGGTTTATAGAACATGTTCTAGAATTGACCGATCTCCGCTAGTTCCTGACTCCCCCTCTACAACCGACTTCCAAACAAACGGACAACGCCCCACGATTGAGGACCACCGGGCCTCACCTCAGATCTCTTGGGTCGGGATTGCTTTTCGGGTGTGGCATCGTCCAGCTCGTCGTCTGTGTAGTCTAGTTCTATTGTCGTGAGATCTGGTTGTCCTGGGAACACGCACGCGCGGGTCAGTTATCGATATGAATGCACGGGTTTATTATGGATAAATGTCAGTCTTGGTCAACATGGTAAAGTTCGAAAGAAGAATTGATAATATATTCCCTTTAGAGGGTATTCAATCAAAGAACTCTTCATTCTTTAGATGAAATCGAACTCGAGGTGACAATCATTGTGAAAAGTCCTGAGTTACGACCATATTCACTCTACCCACCTTCGATTTCCCAGTTGAAGTTCACCATATCACATCGTGCGAGGTGTTTCCCGTTCATGGCCAGCTCCAGTAGTTGCTTACACTCCTCCTGGAAAAACATGGAATTGATGACGTCACTTTCAAGTTCAAACAATCGATAATGACGCCATTTTCAGATTATCGAGCATGAGGTAAGTTCAAATAATCTAAATCGCATCAAGTAGATGCGGTCATTTTCAAATTATCGTGCTGCATTATCGTCCTCATCATGTCCGCACTCCTGTCCCCTTCTCTTTCACTAAAACTTCTTGAAGAATTTTGTCATACATGGTGGGAAAAACACCTTCAAGTTTAAGTTTAAATTTAAAGAACGTGTTATTCTTGCTTGGGGTCTCAATCAAGGAAACAAATAGCTGTGTCAACCTAGACGTAAACAATTTTCATCCATTGTAGATTATAGAAATCAGAAAATGGCGAAATATTTAGCCTTCAAATTCACACAATACAAGATTTCATACTGCTGACTGAATTGAGTTCGTACTGAACTTCACGAATAACTCGATATCCTCCAATTTTCACGCCGTTTCGCTGCTCTGACACTGACAACACCTTATTCGGAATATCCACAATCGTCTCAGAGTGGACAGGAATGATTGCTGCCTCAACAAAATGAGACAGTTCATTATTGACAACCCACAAAGGGAAATGAGAGTGTACGCGTATGCCCGCTTAGGATCGCCCAGACTTCTACTATGAAGTGGGCTACAAAATGGAATGGTGGAATTGTAATACGGCCCACACGCGATAAACGAAACACTGAAAAGTGACGGATACATACTGAAGACCAGGATACTTATCAAGAACAACGAAAATGTTTTTCGTGCGGATTTCAATTCCCGTTCCAAAACCCGGCATCCGGCGTTGGAAATCGGCCTGGATTCGGACTCTTGCTGCGCTGATCGGATAATCTGGTTGATAAACGATATCGTGACACTGATCAGAATGACTGCCGTGAGTACCAGGAGCAGGGTGAAAACACTCTGGCTCTTCATCAGGAATATCAGCGTGGTGTTCCTCGCGTTACCGCTCAACAGACAACACATCCATATGCCGAGGCCGGTGCCGATCGGTAGGAACCAGCAGAGTACACAGAGCGACTGGACCAGCACGTTGTTGATCATGTGAGAGTAGAACATCTGATGTCGGAATATCATGACTCGGGCCACGGATAGCAGTATGATGAGCATGTAGGGAATGTTGATCGTACCCCCAAACAGCAGGTACAGAGCAGTGTTTTTGATGGAGGCCGAGTCGATGGAATATCCTGCTCCGTCCAGACTAACAAAGCAGAGGGGAATGATGAGGCAGTTGAAAACGTCGACAGCAGCGATGTTCTTGTAGATGGAGCCACACTTCTGATCAACATTAGGGTTTTTGTAGATGACCATGACCAGTATAGCGTTGAGGAGAGTTCCAATTAGGCCGATTGTAACGGCGATAATGTCGAGATTACTCATTTGCTCGAATACAGCCATCCTGTGTGTGTGTTACAATGAAATGTTCGGATTGTTATCTAGCAAATGATATAAATTTTGAGCGTTATCAACGTTTTTATCAATACGCAAAGAAAAAGACCTCCAGCTAAGGTAGATATGAAAACTTCAACAAACGAGAGAACAGGAACTTTGCGGTTGAGTAATGAGTAACCAAGGGAAGTATGGTTTCCGCAAATAGGAACGTGTGCAGAAAAAGGGGAAAACAGACTTTCACAATACGCTTATAGTCATGTGACATTGAGGTAGGATAAAAACGGGTAGAGGAGTAATGAAACTCATGTATAGGGTCAAGTTACAGTGATATAACCAGTGTTATGTTGTTCTGTCACATGAGTGTTATGATGTCATCATATGATGGATAAATGGCTGTCAGCTTGTCGTATCACGTTATTGGACTGACGGATTATTGAATGACCCATGTTCAGTGTTGGAATCGTTTTAAGATAAGATAAGAGTGATGATACGATGTACATAGTACGAAATAAGTGATCTGACAAATCAAGTACTGCCAATTTCTAATTCTGACATCCTCAAAAATCAAGTCCTGCCAAATTCTAATTTTGACATTCTCAAAGATACCAACTAATTCGGGGTAAAAAATGGTTCAGTAATACCCGAGACATGATAGACAGCTCCTCAGAGAAGCGAGATAGGGTCAAAATTCGATCGGGAATCGATTCAGCGTCCAAAAATACATGGGATATACATGGGAAACCATGGCGAAAATTTTAATTCCTTCTTATACCAAAGTTTGCAACCGGATCTCTATCTAACCTGTTCTTCCTTGACGAGAGCAAGTGGTGTATTTCCTGCGTTATCCTTTATCCGAGGATTCGCGTTCCCACGGAGAAGTATCTTTATGGATTGCGGCTTGTTATTTATCACAGCAAAATGAAGAGCTGAAAAATGGGGGGGGTTGGTAGATTGTCCTAGAATGTGTTCATACCAGATCTTAGTATAAATAGGATAAAATTAGGATGAAATTAGGATAATTAGATACCAGATCTTAATGTAATTAGGATAAAAGATGACCTGTTTTTCCCTCTGTGTCTTGCTTGTCTATATCATCGCCCTTACAGTTCTGTGCGAGGAAATCAACGATATGGAGCGACGATTCGTCTTCCTTGATCACCGCTGAGGAAGACAATTACTTGAGCATAACCGACGGCGTCAGTCAGTCTCTGTCAGTCACAGACAGCGTTTCATTGAGAGAAGAAGGAGTCGGTTAGTGATTGTTAGAGACAAATCCTGTGAAAAAGGCAGTCTCTAAGTTGACCGACATACAAATAGCGGGATACACTTACCAAGATGAAGTGCTGTGTCCTCGTAGAGTGTGAAAGGGATGGGTGAGCCAAGGTTGACGCCTTCACCGAACACCTGCAGTAGACCCTGGATATCCTTGCTCTCGACACACTTGTGCAGAAACTGAGGGATCAAAGAGAGAGTGGTGAATCAATCTTAAGTTGAGTTGACTCATGTCCCTCATGATGAGAAACAGTTCTCGATATAAGTTCCTTTGATCAACAGAAACTCGATTGAAGTTCAAACCAGATTCATTCACTTTAAATTCTTTCATCATGCTTGGAAATCCGAATCGTAATCATTTTCACCCACCTGTCCCATCTCCTGAGGGGATGTACACTTCTGTCGAATGAAGCACTTGTCCTCGTGCTTTGCTCTGATGTGAGCGTGTCTCTCATCCCTGAAAGAGGGGGAGAGAGTTTCGTGACGTCATCAGTTGTCATGACAACACATTTGTACGTGCTGAGAACTCTGTATGATGTACTCACAGATTTGCATCCGGTCCGATGATATCTGACGGCCCTGCGTTAGCACGGAATACATCATTGTACATCTGGTTACCGATCTTGTACAGTAACTGAAAAAGAGGCGTCTATTATGTCTATTCTAAGTACAATCAATCCCTAGCAGGATTGATCTCGAAAAAGAAGAAATATGCTACATAGTAAACCTTTTATATGATCAACTGCATATATTCTGATTCATCCTCCCAACGCCTATCTATAGCGGTAAAACTCACCAATAACTCAGCCGTTACAGGGTTATCGAGGTCGAGTGATCGAATTCTCGAGTTGTGTACCCCCAGCTTCCTGTGAGCTCCCGAGCAATGGATACAAACTAGCACACCCAAGTTAACGGCAAACCAAGTCGGGTCTAGGGAAGATCACATTCAGATGGATCACCTGACAGCGATTGAGCGAAATCCATTCAGAAACAAAGAGCTAGATAGAAATCACTAAGACTAGTACCTGGTTTGCCACAATCAACGCAGCGATCATTTCCTGGCGTGTTCCGTATCTTATGAATTATCTTCTTGACAAATTCGCGAACTTTATGCTCGTCACTGTTTGTATCAATGGCAGAATGCGGACTAGAGCTTCCCGTCTGGAAGAGGGAAACGAGGACACATTATCTTCCGAAAATGGGGACTGGAGAGGAATGAAAAGCAAATGAATGACAATCAATTATCACCTCAGCTTTTATACTCTGGTCAATATTGTTCCTGATGACTGTAGTCCAATTACTAAGCGCCATTTCGCTAGGAGCTTCGAAATGGTACGTTCTATCATCTACAATAGAGGTGAGAGATCATCATACAAAGAGTGGACGAAAATGGTGAAGAAGTGATGAGAGAAGTGATCACAAATAGACGAACATGAGATGAGATGAAAACAATTCTTCTTTCCATCTACTGCCGAACTAGGTGTTTCTTTCACTTGACAAGTCAGCAGATATAGATTCGCTGTCGGGGCACTTGACTGAAATTGGGAACGAATTACGAAAGAACTTGTAGGATACCGATTATCTGATCATGAAAAAAGGTGACTCCACGATGAATAAGGCTCATAACCACATTGTGGTAAGAATTTGGAACTCACCTGATTATGGGATATCGAGAATCGGAAGTTATCGATCTTACAATACCGCTTCTGCCACCGATGTATCCTGAAACGATAAGCTCAATTTCCACGCGCGCCACAAAAAGTCCGAGTGTGACTTTGGCAGCTGTTTAACACTGCTACATCAGAGAGATAAAATGTCGTCGCGCGTTACGCTAACCAATGCAAAATGGGTAAAATTTGTGACAATTATGGCAAATTCCTACCCTTCAGTTCGTTTGTTCAGGTTTCCTGATATATTCAGCCCATAACTCTTGTCACCAGCTTGAGTCAGGCTGAATTCTTCTTTCTGCGAAACGATGTATTTGAGAATAGTAAAGCAATGAACCGTCATTCATTCTCGATGAATATACATGACATTTATGATTCAAGGAATGAACTGGTTGACAGACTTGTCGTTGCTCCATAGCTGTGGTCAACGTTTCTGGCTTTGGTGGCCGCAGTTTGTCTCTGATTGCTTCAAGTTCGGCTTTGTCAGCTTCTTGGTTTGCTTTTAACTGTCGAATAATCGCATTCAAACGGTAATTTGAAGTTTTTCATAGGACAGAGTCGTGATTCATTTCTCTCAGATTTGTTATTTCACTCACAGTTGCAACTTCGTTCCTCAAGTTACTCAGGTAAGCGTCAAGATTCTTAAGTGAGCCCAAGCCTTTGTCAAAATAACTGAAATAAAGTTCACACATCATTCACTACTACTTTGTCACTTCATAATATTCATAACATTTACTTGTGATCATGCTGTCAGCAAGAGCTCATGTCAATGTGAAGTTACTCGCTATTTCATGAGTTCATGACGTGATGCGACTGTGTATTTAATGCTCATGGCAAATATTATGTTCATTCACACATGTGTATGTAATAGTTGGATGATTGAGAGTCGCAGTAAACAATATCACCTTTCATCAACAAGAATTGTTTATGTTTACTAAACAATACTTAATGAGAGTAAATAACAGCTGATGAAAGCTGACGTTTGCACGTGTGTCTGTGTTTGTCTGTGTGTGCGTGTCTGTGTCTGTGTGTGTTTGTGTGAACAGTATACTCACGAGACTTCCTCGTCGTATAGCGAGATGAGCAGGGACACAAACTCGGCCCCCGTTTTCCCAGATATTTCACTAAACTTGATCATGAAATCGCAAACATCGTGCTTTGCTTTGCGCTTACTCTCGCTTGTGTCCTCAAACTGCGGGTGTTGGGGAATGAGGAGTGAAATTCGACCTGGACTTTTGAAAAATGACTTGTGAAATTGATAGTGGTTCGCTTTTCTGCAACAAGGTCGATTGCAGTAACGTAGTCGAACATAAATTATAGTCCAGCTCGTGGTTGCACACAGTTCCATACCATATAAGGAATAACTGATGCACCATTCAATAATGACAGACTGCTGTTGTGACAGTTATGAACCAGCGATGCGTGTGTACTGTGTATCATGATATCTTGAAGTTTGGAACATGTATATACGGATTCAGTGATATCGAAACAACTTAAAGGAACTGTATATTGTCATCTGAGGATACAGCCCCGAGGATAAAACCTTAATCATTTAAGAAAGCGGCCTGAAAACTGCAATTCTTCATATCTACGACATTTGACACCAATGGCAGCATTCCAAACCATGCTTAATACACCTTAATTAATTAGCCGTCGCAATGCGATGGTATACTCACCGGATCAAGAGCATCAACATGAGGTTCAGCGTTCTTTTGCTTCTTATTCCTGCAAAATATAAATCACGTGAGCGTCAGCGCGTGATTTCATACCACGTGACCATGAATCACGTGACACCGTGCTTTAACAACAATAGTAACCAGATGAGAAAGTGAAAGGAGGAGAGTGCCTTTGTCACAGTGACAAAGAGATGTTGCTCTATTGAACCCACGCCTTTTTTGTCACAAGACAGTCAAAGTGAAAAGGGACAGAGAGGGGGGTTGTATAAACAAGTTACTACTCAATTCAAACAATGTTCTGAGTATTTGGGTTCAACATTCCATAGACATATCATATTTGGGTATTCATATCACAAATCATGAAGGAGTGATATTATTTCGTGCTTCTATTAGTGTATTTTAGACCTTGGAAAAGCACTGATGAAATGCGGAAAATATGCATACATAAAACGCATGCTTTGTGCATGGATTATCGACCGATAAATCGATCAGAGATGAACAATCATGAACAAAACCATGTTGAATGTAAATAAACACAATGACCAATGTTCATTACGAGATTTCAGTGTAAAATACAAAACGCGGTGTCCTAAAACATTTGCCAGAAAGGTACAACATACATGACACGCCCAATGCGAGATGTACAGTGTACACAATACACTATACAATATTGTATAACGGAATGTACATGACATAGAAACTTTATTTCACATTGGACCTACCTCCCGACCACATTGTATTCGAGACATTACGTTTGAGCATATTGCACTATTATAATTGTATACATCGATTTTTCTGCCCAATCAATGAAGCATTGTTCTGGTGTACAGAAGTCTCACTTACATGTTTGTGTGTATGTGTGACGTATGTCTGAGTCTGTGTGTGAGTCTGTGCATGTGCGTGTATAAAGTATGTGTATACTGTGTGTGTGTCTGCGTGTCTATGTTTGTGTCTGCTCCAAGGAAGTTATTATATTTCTTAATAAAAGTACCTCTCTTTCAAATGACAATTCAGAAATAAAACCGCTGGAACTGTGTATTTGTAATCATGCATTTTTAACCAAATCTACTCAAAACTAAATTATAGATTTAGACCAGGTGGCTGCACTAGACAATTCGAGAAAGTACACACACACAATCTATACATCATCACAGTCGATACCGATTGGTTGTGTTATGAGTCATTACCTTCACTCTTCAAAAACACGATGGATATTCCCACATTTTGAGTGCTATACAGTATACACTCTTCACAGATTGAACTCTCTGTACTCACTATTTCATACACCATTATCGTATACACGTTAAACAATATACATTTTACAATGTACAATATACAACGAGGTATACTATACAGTATACAATATGTGGAGACATATATTATCACTGGTGAAACCATTGTTAACCACATCCGTAGACATTGAAATCGTATAATGACATGGGAGTACTGTGTTACAGCGTCGTCGTAGTGATATCATATCATTAACAAATTTGTCACAGTAACGTCAACTCGGTCTAATTATTCAATTTGTGTGACATTGGGCAGCTATACAAGGGTGTAACAAGGGTGTAACAAAAGTGAATCTCGATAGTTAAGTTGGTGTAACTAGGGTGTAACGGGATTGTACAAAGACACTAACTCGAGATTCACGACAGATAGCGCTTCAAGGAAGCGAGATAGGGCTAAAATTCGATTTAGAATCGATTCAGCGTCCAAAAAAACCTAGGAAATCATGGTATTTGCATTAAAATCGTTTAAAAAATTTTCTTCGAATTTCTAATGTCAGTATCAGTGAAAGTTTAAGTGAGTGACTCCACACTTTGATACGTCGATTTTGAAGGTCTCTAATGAACATTTTACTGGCACTTACAATATTTATTTCCGCCAAATCGTCTCTCCTACCCTCACACTACAAGAATCAACCCTTTTCGCGATCGTGCAGAGTTCATATTTGCCGTGAAACCACGCTAAAATCACGATTTCAAACCCGTGGGAAGCATTACCTCCAAAAACACGAAAATCAATGGGACACACAAATCGGTCAAATATTTTTTTACATGACAATGACTGGTGATAAGTGTTTCTGGCCTATTTTTTGCCGTAGAATCCGAATCTGAAGGAATTTTTCGGCTATCTCATCGGGAAATCTGTGAAAATTGCATCTTCTTCTCAAATGTGAGGTTCGGAGTCCCATGATCGACAGCTCCTCAGGGAAGCGAGATAGGGTCAAAATTTGATCGGGAATCGATTCAGCGTCCAAAAATACATGGAAATCCGTGGTATTTGCATGAATACCTATAGAAAAAGATTATTCCTCCGAAATTCTGATCCCAGTATTGGCAAAAGTTGAAGTGAGTGACTCTACACTTTTATACTTCAATTCTGAATCTCTCTTATGAAGACTTAACTGGCACCTAGGACACTGATTTTTCACCCAATCATCACTCCAACTCTCACTGATATCGAAAAAAGGCCAAAATTATTTTCACAGGAGACATACTGGAAATGCAGGCCCCCTAGCCTATTCTTTGACGTAGAATCCGAATCTGGAGGAATTTTCAGGCTGACTCATTTGGAAATTGGTTTTCGGACCTGGGGTTAGAAGTCTAGTGACAAACAGCCCGTTAGGGAAGCGAGATAGGGCCAGAATCCGATTAGACTTGACAAGGTCTGCCATCTATACCATGTATAATGTATATTCCCTATATTGTACACTTGAAATGCGCAGTGTGTACTGTATTCTGTATGAACGTTCATTTAACGAGTTCCAATCATCACACCCACACAGCCTGTAATAACTAGACATTATAATTATTACTCGGTCATTCTTTGATAAGATAATTTCTGTTCCTCATCAAATTACTAATGTAAGTCACAGTTGGATATAATCACATTTTCCCAGGTACTATTATTTTCTTAGTGCCTGAAAACCGGCTATTTTTGTCCTACAAAACACAGAAAACTTAATAATAGAGTATCGAAAGCCATTGAAATCTTAACGTCGAATCACAATAGACGTCTTGTTCGACAAAATGCAAGCTCAATCAAGTAATGAGGTATTACTACTCTAGGGGTTTGTGAGTGTTCTAGATTCGCCGCTTCATATTATGATACTATACAGGGAGACACTATAAGTATGGTACTACACAGGGAGTCAATGTAAATGATGAAGAAGTATTGAGTTCTGTCATGGACTTTCGGTTGATAAGAGTCAATTAGTGATCTTCAATAAAGGGATATTGCGAATGCTGGTTTTTACACGGAAAATAGTGGGAATAGAGGGTTTAATTAGCTACACGGAATTAGGTTATAATTACCCTTACATGTCAGTAACACAAAATTAGTCCGAAATTATTGACAGGTTCACCACGTCAACAACACTACACAGCAGCTTACTTTTCCTGTGACCACAGCTCTATCAATTAGCTGATAATCGAATTATTTATGACAATACAAGTGTCACACCACTGTCACATAGAGTGTAGACAGTAGAACTGTGTACCCCCTAACTGTGTAACCCCTATAATAGTATCCTTATCTTAGGATCGCAGGTAGGTATACAGTGTATACAGTGAACTGTGTATACAGTATACCATACACTACACAGTGTATATTTTGTGTATCATTTACTGTTGACACAAATTCCGCTTTAAATCAAATTGTCTGAAGAACGTACAGAAACTGTCTTTCTGACCAGTTTCAATCCCTAAATTTTTATGAAATACGTAGCAACCTATTACTACACAGCGCAGTAGAAAGTTGATTGCGGCAGAATCAGAAATGACCAAATAAGGGCATTTCCCAAGTCAAAGCTGACACGCCCAATAATCCCCATTTCTTGTGAGGGATCTACATAATTGAGAATTATCCATATCATGCTCAGAGAGGAACAATTATCATGGACAAATGCGCTACATCATCATCAATGGTATCATCAAGTGTACGGTCTATTGATGAGCGTCATTGCTAACTAACAATATAATACAATTTGAGTTTAAATTTCAGTTGAGTCATTTTACGATTTTTTGGTAATTTTGAAGTATATTAAAATTTCTTATCTAACAAATTAATTTTATTTCTAGTGTCAATGTCATAGTAGCTGAAGATGAGGAAAATATTTCTTAATAACTTAGCTCGTTTCATTGCCTCCGTGAACGAAACAATGAAAGTGTAACTGTCCCATATAATACACCCGATAAAATATGGTGGCGGCAGTGTACACTGTACAATACATTGTACATTGTATAATGTATAACACCAATCATACACAATACATTATAGTTTATACACACAGCAGCTATACACGGAATTACACGGAGACTATTAGAGGATACGCTTTCCATGATCAATGCTTCCCCCACACGTGCTGATGACGTCATATTGGGAACGTGTAAAAATCACGTGTTTCAAAATACCGAGAATACATTACACACGCACACACGTGTATGTTTTGTACATTTTCAACATACCATTGCGAACTGGTGGACCTTTTTAACCTGAGCAATATCACTGACAGATTCATAAAGGATTTATGAATGTAAACTTGAAGTGATTGATACAACTTGAAGTGATCATTCTTCAAGCAGTTGGTAGTCCTGTACTTAGGCGTTTCCATGTTAAAAGGTTGGAGAATCATAAACTTATGCACAAAATATCATTCTAAATACGGAATTGGTCTGGGTGAAAATCGGGTCTTAATAAGCGGTTGGTATGCTCATGCGGATCAGCTAGCGAAAACTCCCTCATCATTTCGAGTACTAATTTCGAGTACTAATTTCGAGTACTAATTTCGAGTACTGAACTTACATGACAGTGTCGTAGTTCTTCCACGTTTTCTCGAACGATTCACGCAGATCCTGAGCAAGAAGTACAGTGAGCAAGAAGTACAGTGACAGGAATGTAAATGATGTCCCCTTATGTCCCTTATTGCCCCATATGTCCCCTTATGTCCCTTATGTCCCTTATTGCCCCTAATTTAGCATAAATGTCCCTTAAAATGACTGTCTGATGTTTGACCTACCTTTTGGGATCCAAGATCAATGAATGTTTTCAAAGGAACAATCAGAGACTCGTTGATTGCTTTTATCTGAAATTCAATTATGAGTCACGTGACTCATAATACGGAGTGACGTCACTCCGTATTATGACCCGGAAGAGAATAACCTATTACGTAATACGAAAGACAAAATATACGTAACGTGAAAATGTGATTTCACGAGCTGTTTCCCGTAACGAAATATGGGATTGATAGTACCTTGATAGTCATCAGAGAGGAGAGACCTTTGAAAAGGTGAGACATCTTTATCAGAGCTCCGCCTGGAAATTTATGTCATGTGAAAACACTGTTAATCTCTATACCAGCTGATATAGATTGAAGTTAATCTCTAAACTAACAAAGGTATCTCAATTTTCAAAACGGTCAAACAAAACAGATGGGTCGTGGTCAAGATACACCGGTCACGGCTACGATTGAGAATCCATCTTGTTCACTACAGTTTCTCACAATTTCACAATTTCTGCATTCCAGGCATAACATTTGGTGGTCTTAACATGCACCATTTATAGTTGAATGGCTAATGAAGCTATGAACACTGACATTCCATTGCAGAATTCTCTAAACAATAGCATCATGAGTTTCACTGCTGTCTGGATCAGATTCAAATTTCCTTGAAGCGAGCGGAAGTTGAATTCTAATTGCAGAATTTCAAATGATTTGTCGATTGTATTGTGGGTGTATTGTGTATGGAAACACGGAAGTGAAATGTCTATTACAAGAGGGGTAGGAGGGGTGGTAAATACGCATGGAATACACGACTGTCTAGTGTCTTTGTATAGATATTAGAGAACCCTACCGTCTCAATACTAGAACAAAGCTCCCAGAGTATCGGAGAGGAGTGAAAAACGAGGAGAAAAACGATCAAAATCGGAAGATCGGACGAGAAGAAAAGATCGGGTGAGGAAAGAGGATGCCAAGGGAAAAGACGAGCGTCATATGGGGGGGGGGGAGGTTTGGGGATGTGAATAAGACCCCAACTAGTCGTGACGTCACCCATGACGTCATGCGTGACTGAGAATAAGAGAGAAGCCCACACTCACCTATTGTTGGGTGCTGTGATCCCGTGGTCAATGAACTTGTCCCCATGTTTTCGAGGTGCTCCGCAAAACACTTCTCCGCCTCTATGAACAGATTTGCAGCTTTGAACATGTCCGATAGTGCCGATAGAGTCTCCTTCATGTGCTTCCGGTCATTCTTCAGTGTCTGAGGACAATAAATAATTACACTCATTCAAATATCAGCAGCAATTGGCTGTGGAAACAAATCACGTGCAATCCCAGAATCCAAAACACCCCTCACCGCATCAATATCCTGGATAGTCTGCTTGTAGACGCCGGCTTTCTGTCCGAAAGCGAGGCCATCACCATCGGTTAGCTCCTTCCGCAAGTCAGCCTGGAACGCGATGATGCCCTTCCTGTTGTTGTACTCATGCGGTACTGACTTGTACATGACTCACTTACATAATGTCCATAGCTCTACAACCTGGATAAATCACCAGGGGGGAGTGATGGGTGAAATATTCAGTATTGGAAAATATGTCATGAAAATGGCATCGAAAAGTTGAGTTTTCTGGCACTCGAGGACACGTTTCAAAGAAGGGAAGGAATTTTGAATCACAGATAACTTATTAAACAATAAATAAACATTGCACAAACAACGATAAATAATACTGAACTATCGAATGATAGAAGTATTAATTTTGCAATATGATAACAACTTTAAAAAACGTTTCTAACGTGACCTCAATGATATTAAAACGAAATGGTTAGTTCCATCAAGAACAATGATTCCTTTGTTAGTTGTTGTAAGATTCGTATTGCCACCAAGATTGAACGTTGGCAGACAAGTGGGCTATTATAAGCAACCTATGCAAACACTGTCATACGAAATGGTGCTTACATGGATAAACTGGGTTTAACTTTGTTTAATATGAAAACTGCCACCAACTAAGCGAGAAACACAACAACTAAGCGAGACACACAACAAAAAGCGAGACACACACCAACTAAGCGAGACACAAACCAACTAAGCGAGACA
>CAMPET010000069.1:118045-147903 GCA_946803715.1 Beroe ovata | reverse complement strand
ACACACACACACACACACACACACACAGTGGCCGGTGAAAGAGATACAAGTGCTGATCAGAGTATGTAATATGCAACAGTTACCATCACACAGCAGTATGATATAATAGGGTGAGGGAGGGATGGAGTGTTTTGATGTGTTGTGTTACCCAAGGAGCCGTATTAGATTACACAGTATATCGTGATATACATACAGCTGTACATTGCACCGCAACACACACACGGACAGATACACACTGATGCAGACATACGCACAGACACATACACACACGCAGAAATACACACACTCAACCTAAAGGGAGATTAACAAGTTGTTAATTTGATCATTTTGTGAATTAATGAACATTAAATTCGCGTTTCCTATCATTGAAATTACAATTGAATAAAACTTTAACAAATCAAGTTACTTATTTCAATTCAAATAGCGTGGGTTATAATCATTTTACTGTCAGCATAAGCAGCAACATTTATAACTTTATCTCGAAACATATCATTACACTTTTCATGCTTTATGTTTACGAAATAGATTAGAAATCACGAAAATACCCTTATTATTATTATATACACTATTCAAATAAACAAACTCCAATTTGTTCTAAGGAAGCGCAATAAATACGTCTATACTTGGCATGGATATCAATCACAGTTCGTACGATACCCTTGGAAGACCTTCATGAACTTTGTATCGATCTATTAAACATCATCAAACAGCGAAGATTGCTTTTTCCTACTGAAGTTCGTTGTTGAAGGAGCTGTATCGAGTATCGATTCTGGATCATAATCCTCCGACTCCAGGAGCCTAGCCCGATCATTATCAAAGGATGAGGAGTTTTCTCCGGCCGACTTTTTGTTCAGTAACTTCCTATTCTCGTATCGTGATGAAGATGTTGCCGGCTTGTTCGGCGCTCTGGACGGCGGTCTCTGTTCACTCCTACCCTCTCCCCGATCCCTTGCCCTCCTCTCTCGGGTGAGGAGTTGTTTCCCTTCCTCCACATAGTCCATACTTATCTCATCGTCTGAGACAAAGGTTTGAAATCCCAGGAATGCCATGCATCTTGTCCCTAGTTTCAGCAGGGTTGCCAAGCCGATGAGCGCAATGAGGATTGGGTAGTAGACGTTAAACCCCTTTGCAATGAAGGGAATCACCTCAAAACTCCCCATTATGGAGTTAAACGCTGTTTGAATCTCGTTGTTGAACCTGGGATCCATGTGAATAAGACTGATGAAGTTTAGCGAAAGTGGAGTTGTGAGTCGTGATAGGACTGTGGCAGAAAAGAGGAGTGAGTAATCGTCTGTTTGTTGGGCCGGTGCCATGTAGTAGTAGTTGAAAAGGCGGAGTTTGAATATGGTGTAGTATGCGCACAGACACATGTAGCTGATGAATGCTATGCATACCAGTACCATCGCTCCTGGACTTCTCACAAGACTGACAAGAAGGGCACAAACTGAGAGGGTGGGACTCTTTACAGAGAAGACCATTTCACTCCAAACAACGACAAGAGAGATTAATCCGAATGTACACGCAGCAATCTTCAGCAGAACTGGGACTACATAAACCAGGAAGTAAAATCCGATGGATCCTAAAATCGAATCAGAAATGTGCTCTTTGCTCTTCATACGAACCCAGTCCTCTAGCGCGAGTCCTTCTGATACTGTCCTGTCCCAAATAACCTGACACCTATGCTTGTTGTTGTGAGCAGATATCACTTTCGAGTGGATTGATACCAAGTTAGATCGACTTATGGTCATGTCATCTCGACCTTGGGCATAGTCGTCATAGTTGACGTTAGCCAAGTCTTCTCTTTCCAAACTCGGACACTTTGAAATGATAATATTCACAAACTTTCTCAGCTCATTCGATCTTGAAACCAGTGTATTGATGTGCCTTACTTCCTCCAAGATCTCAGACAGTTTTTCTTGTGACTCCTCTAATTCTATCTTTATCTTGCTGACATCAAACCGTTTCTGTGTCAGAAGCTCGGAATAAGAACTCCTCTCCCACAGAGCTCTCGGCACTTGCACTAATCCGTAACCCATGAGAAATATGAGAACAAGAAGCCCCCATGTGTTACTGCTCGTTATGCACAGCACTTTAATCGCCTCGCCATCCAAATGTTTGCTCGCCACAACATATATCAACAGGATCCCGAATAGAATCCCTAGTGTTCCATAGATAACAGCATTCTCGATTAGGGCCTTCTTGAGCTTCCCTCCAATGGTGAATTCACCAGCTGCGACATAGGAGGAGAGGAGCGGGAGAATGATCCATGTTAGGAGCTGGCTAGACCAGAACACCACATTCCAGAATATCTCGAGGTACTGCTTTGGTACGTAACCCAACGGCTTGTTACACGCAATAGAACAGTTGACAGTGATGTTTTGCAGGCTTCCACAGTGATCAGTGAGGCATCTCTCATAGAACACGTTACTCACATCAACCGGTACCACAAACACTATGACAAAGGAAAACCACCAAGCTATCAGAACGGAAGCTGTTACAGCGGGCTGGAGAGTTCTTATGTTGCCATGACGATGGAGGAGCAGACAGACCAGCACTAGGACCACGACAAGCTCAACTGCAAATATTTCAGCACCCATTCTGTGGAAAATACACTGGTTTATAATAGGGTGAAGGTCAACAATTCGATCATTGATTCATTCAAGAATTGGGGGGACAAATCGGAACTACCAGTCCAGTATCATCAACGAAACTTTTTATTCATCAAATAAATAGATACACTGGGAAAATTGAAACCCTTCTATAGATAACTTTAGGCAAAAATAATACTTCAGCAAGTTCCAATTCCAAACACTGAAACACATGCTTGGTCAAACAAACAACAGCAACGTTAAAAGTTAGAGTGGTAATAGCAATAATCAATAAATCAAGCGCGAGTTAGTAAATTCCATATCTGTTGTGGCAACAATGCCTGTAGTTGTTCTGCAATGATTGCAAACGGGGTAGCAAAGTATTCCAGGGCAATTCTCGCCAGTTCGCCCATGAAAATGGGATAAAAATGAGTCAATAGAGCAAGAGAAAGGGTGAAAAGACACAACCCAGCTGTGAAGACAAGGAAAAATGGCAATTCCTTTTTAGGATAAACTGAAACGTCATGAAAGAGTGGGAGTAACTCTCGATCAGTCTCTTCAGTTCCACTAGTATACGGATGGAACAGTTTACCTTTCTCAAGAGGGAAAGGTATCATCTTAAATGTGTCTTTCCAAAAGCATTCGAGGAATTTTATTGACCCAGACACTTCTTTCCAGTGAGCAGCATGATGAAAAGCATATGCCACAGCCTCTGAATCACCTCTTTTCAGCAAATGCTCGGGGGGAAGAATGATTGGTTTCTCTTCCAGTATGTACTGAGGGACATGGGGGTTGAATTCAACAGCTCTCTGCAGCGCTTCTACTGCTGTGAATTGAACTGATGTAAGCCCCTTCTTTACACTGAAATCTGCAAAAAATCTATCACAAACTGGTCTTATCTTCAATAATGCAGCACTATAACATATCACTGCTGATTTCGGCAAAGTAAGGTCATCATATCTGGTTAGTAAAAGTTGAACATCATTATAAGCTTTTTGTGCTAAAAGAGCTTCAATGAGGTTTTCATGGATGTTTAGAACACTCATCATTGGAAATTCTTTTATCAGTTCTCTTTTTATCTTAATACATTCCTTCAGTTTTCCAAGTTTTCTCAAACACATGGCAACCCTTCTTCTAGCATAAACGCAAATATTTATGTCTCTTCTGTGTAAACTATTTGCTTTAGAGTCATGTGAAGGAAGAGATACAAATTTCCTGATATTGTTATCAGCAATTTTAAGAGCTTGCCTGAAGTACTTATCAGCCTCAGGGACAGATGGAGCAAATTCTTCAGCAAGCATGATGTAAGCAGAAGCACAGTTTGAGTTGGAGTTTATAGCCTGTAGAGCTAAGCTTATTCTTTTCTCAGTATTCACTGTTCTCCATGCTTCTGCCATCAATTCATCTGATTTATCTCCTGCACCAACAACTTCAGCGCAAAAGAAAAGTTGCTGATCTTGGGATGTCAAATTCATGTCATGATGTGTAAGAGGACTGTTACCAGTTGCCTGTAATTATTCCATTTCAAATACCATATGAATAAAACACCATAAAAATTTACCATAAGAATTCAATTCATTTCATGAGCTGAGACATATGATATCTGGATACCTTACCTGCATAAACTTGAAGTATTCACAACCTCTGATAAGATTCATAGGGTTCCTCCAAACTTTGCACTCACTTTGAGCAGGTTTTTCTGGTAGGTCAATACCCCCAATAAAGGGTGCAACATATGTAAGGGCAAGCTGTTCAATAAGTGAATTACCATGCTTGTGAAAATACCTGGAAGTATTTGGAGCTGCAAATTCATGTAAATTATCAATATGGAAGTAGTAAAGTTATCATTTATGCATCTGTAAAACTTACCACCACTCAAAAATAAGAATAATCCCTGATATGACAGAGGATGTTCCTGTCAATGCTACATAAAATTTGGGTGTTAGACTATTCATAAAGAAACCCAATTGGTCCAGGTTCTCATGTAGTCTCAGTGGAGCCCTGAGAGTGGGAGTAGATAAGTTAATGATAATCTACAATTTTTCATTAGCATGAAAAGTTATCAGCTTGTAGAGCCTACCTCAGAAACCAGATCAAGAACATTATCAACAGAAACCATAGCATGAGCAGGTAAGTCCATGACCAGCTCACCCAAAAACTTAGAGTATCTAAGGTATCTGAAACTACACCCTTGTTACCTGTCATTCTGAATCAATGATGCAATTAGCAAACAATTAACAGCATCCATAATAACAATACTCTTCATCAAGGTCTGGGTTCAATTCACTATCCCAGATTGTATTCACAAATTATAAACAGCATAATGAACAAACAATATCAATGTGCAGTGAATGTGATGATAGATTTCATAAATCCTTCATGCACTTTAAAGATGCGAAATGGGCAAAATAAATTTGTTATAAAGTGCGCGTCCCATCATTTCTGGCCCATTGCAATACAATTTCGGATGCGCGGCACGGTTGTCGATCGATGATAGACCCCGTCGAGAATTTCGTTTCGCGCGCGCGGCGCAAACTCATTCGCGGCTTGCATCAGCGGTCTGGCGTCGCCCGACAAGCGTGTTCCCGCGCTGCGTGACCCAAATACTCCGCGCGCCTCCGTGGTCTACGACTTTTCAGTTCACTGAGTAGAACAGGGGCGCGCAACGTGTGCACAGACAAGCGGCACGGTCGCACTGCGCGGCGAGGCATAACAAATTTGCGGCGCGCGCAGCGTTCCGTCTCACGACGCCATTGCCGGATGTTATCTGTCCTCTGTTTCTTGCGCGCCTTCGATGAAGGCGCGCGCGCCGCGCGCAACAACAGAGGACAGATAACATCCGGCAACGACGCCAATGGTAATTCAATCGTATTTCGATGCCAATCAAATTGAGTTTCGAATTTCAGTCTTGAACTAAATACAAGGACAATTTACATTAGATTCACATTTGCAATTTGGAAACCGCGATGGCACCATTTATGTCAATGATATCCCGTTTTCAATCTTCAAAAAATCAAATAAATCCGTGAATGGTGTCAGCAGAACAGAATTGAATTGCACAAAGTCCTAATAACTCCTGCCGAAGAGTGTGTAGAACTTTGCCTTGGCTCCACACTGAGGGTGGACGCACTTGTGCACTGTGGCATCGCCAGGCTGATCGAAGGGGATACACAGACTCTTGGCGCCCATAGCTGGAGCCTTATCGTCTGTTTCCTCCGCTCGAGCACTGTCCTTCTTGATGTTGTCCTCGCATGAGATTTCTGCAATTATACAGCGTCAAAGGGATGCATAAGTGATGAACGGTTCAAAGCCCCAACAATAGACATAGACAAAGGACTAACCGCCACAGAAGGGAGCCATGATGATCTTCTTATTATCGAGGTGGTTGCACAACTGATCCCAATTCTCGGTGGTGACCATGTTTGCATCCCGCTCCACCAGAGCTTTCTGGTACATGTCCTCGTGTACGGTATCGAGAAGAGAGGAGATTCGAGACTCCAGATCAACTCGGGNGGGGGGGGAAGAGTGTCAACCATTGTGAGGTGAAGTATAACTTTCGATCGAGAATGATATTATGGCCTCAATGATATCATGGTCTCATTTGTACCTGGTTCTCCTTAATGTCACGTGGTCCCACTTCAATCCTGAGCGGTACACCCTTCACTTCCCAGTGGTTGAACTTCCAGCCCGTGTTGTAGTTTAGTCTGAGATCGGCATGACACCGGATACCCGCACTCTTCAGTGATTTTTGTAGAGCCGCGCAGTGAGAGTTCAGCTCGTCTTTGTTAGAGTCAGTGATACCACAGGGTACAATGACAACCTGTAGGAAATGCGGTTTTTGAGATTCTACCACACACACACATATGGCAAAGGTACAAGATTACCAAAAGAGTTACAGATTGCACCCTATATATTCGTACCTGGTACATAGCCACTCTAGGGGGCATGATAAGTCCCTTATCATCCCCATGAACCATGACGACCACTCCAATGGTTCTCGTAGAGAGACCCCAGCTATTCTGATGAGCGAACAGTTTCTCATTGGACGCTGAGTTGGGGTCCTCAAATGTGATATCGAACATTTTACTGAAATTCTGTCCAAGATGGTGAGATGTTGCTCCTTGAATACCACGTCCAGTAGCACCTACATATCTGAAAATGACCGGCTGTCACGGGTAGAAATTCTTCTGAAAGCTATGAATAAGCCTGGCCGCATCACGTGTAATAACGTGACATGACTCACGTCACGTGTAATAACGTGACATGACTCACGCACCCTTCAACTGTTGTTGTGAAGTCTCCTCCGGCGAACTTTTCCTTCTCTGTCTTCCTTCCCTTCACAGTGGGGATAGCCAGGAGCTCCTTGTACACCCTGTAGTAGAGATCCAGGATGGCAAACACCTGAGACGGGAGAGAGAACGAGTGAATAATCTGGCCCGTGACCCCTTGGACGTCTCTAATCTTCCGTGAATGTGACATGCTCAAACAAACATGACACTCCTCTTATACCTCTTCCTCAGCCTCAGGGCGGGTGGCGAATGCCGAGTGACCCTCCTGCCACAGGAATTCCCTAGTCCGGAGGAAAGGTTGGGGATGCTTGAACTCCCATCTCACCACGTTACACCACTGATTCAGCTTGATGGGCAGGTCCCTGTGTGATTGTACCCACGTCGCATACGATGGATACATCACTGAAATAGAGAATTGTCAGCAATCCGTTCCCGATGTAAAAAGACGTATAGGTAATGTTAAGCAATACTCAAGGATAAGTGATAACTCAATACATTATAAAGCACCCAGGGTCGATGTCATAACGATACCTGTTTCACTGGTAGGTCTGATAGCGACAGGCTCAGCCAGATCACTGCTTCCCGACTTGGTGACCCAGGCAACCTCAGGAGCAAAGTCAGCAATGTGAGTCTTCTCCTTTTCGAGAGCAGCGTTGGAAACAAACATCGGGAAGTAGCAGTTTTGTACACCCATCTCTTTGATCTTGTCGTCGAACCATCTCTGTAGAGGATAACTTTGTTTCACCACGATCAATATGATCAGGGAATTCAGCTATTTTACTTCCTCATCCTCAAATTCTTCACAACTCTAATCAACTATAGGGACTGTAATATCTAACCTGGATAGTTTCCCAGATGGAGAATGACCACGGCCTGAGAATGTAGCACCCTGACACATCGTAGTATTCAATCATCTCCGATTTCGTGATGACCTGTGAGTACCAATTCGGTAGATCTTCCAGCTTTTTTGCTTCTAAACCGAGTCTGGTCACACCGGCTTCTACTTTCGGGGCGGGTGCTTTCTTCTTCTTTTGTTTAGCTGGGAGAAGGGGGAAACAGATGAAACCAAGGAGGATACGTCATGTGACAGGTAATAGAGAAGGCAGGAAGGTAGCTCGAATTTCTCAGATAAGTGACCACAACATACAGGATTGTTGTTGGGGCGCTGACGCAGGGGGATCATTCCCAGTGAGTGATTTGTAGTCAGCCTTCAGCTTGAGGAGCTCATTAACCAGACCTTGGACAACGTCTTTGGAGGAACCACCACTTTTAGCTGCCCTCACCTGGAAATGGAATGTGTTTATAGACGTGGTGAGGCAACTAGAGACATGATACACAAGAAATGACACATTCTTCCCATCACACTCTGCCTACCTTGTCTCCCTGATCCTTTATCTTCCCCTCTAACTCGGCTGCCTGTGCGGCATTGTCAGCAGTAGGCATGGTCGTGGGCGCTGTCTCTTGTAGTTTGGGAGCTTTGCCGCCAGGAGGCGCGTCCTTGCCTATTACATTGATATGTTTCGTTAATTTCTAATACAATGTCATCATTTCCAGCAACCCTGTCTACTCAACACCCAACCTAAACCTACCCTAACAGTAACCTATACCCTTACATTGATCACTAACAGTGGTACCTGTGAGAGCCTTATAACTATTCTTATGAGCGACCAACACTTGTACAGCAGCAGTGACCTCATCTTTTCCCGCCTTCCTGCTCTTCAAATCCCGAACTACATTCCCCTGAATGTGTATTGCTTCCAACAACCTATCCGCCTCGGGTGACGTTTCAGATGGTGCTGCGGGAGACTTGGCGGGAGGAGCGCTAACTTTGGCGGGAGCAGGTTTTCCGCCCGGAGGCGGGTCACTACCCGTGGCATCTTTGTACTGTTTCTTCAGTGCGAGAAGTTCGTCAACAGCCACCTTGATCACAGCTTTGTCTGCTTTTTGTGACTTCAGGTTGCGTACCTTGGTACCTTGTTTCTCGATAGATGACAGAATCTCGTCAGCATTCCCACCCGCGGGTGGTGCAGAGGCTGCGGCGGGTTTAGAGCCCGCAGGAGGCGGGTCAGAACCTGTCATGTCTCTGTACTCCTTCTTGAGAGCAAGTAACTTATCAACAGCAGCCTTTATCTCGTCCTTGTTCGCTTTCTTCGACTTCAGATCACGGACAACATTGCCTTGTTCATGAACTGCTGACAAGATGACGTCAGCATTGCCGCTGTGCGTAGCAGGTGTTGCGGGCGCAGACTTGACGGGCGCTGCAACGGGTGGGGCCTGCGGGTTTTCTCGTATAACAATCTATACAACGAAACGAGTAATGGCAAATGATGACCAACACACAACGCGCAAACATCTTAATCCATTTACTATATACAGTGAAGTCTAGCATCGTTACAGAGAATTGACTCTGGCCACGTCATGAAATACCACATACAAATACACTTGATAAAGATTCTAGAGAATGGCGCACGGTATGAACTCTACATAATGTACAATGTACTCTGTGTTATAAACAAACCAAACACACGCTACACTCATCACTCTCTGCTCCAACGAATGTACGTACATTCGTAAGTACCGAACAATTAATGTACACTTGCGCGGCTTGCGCGCGGCGCTAAAAACATGAAAACGATGCCTATAAATAAGATCAAGACGATTATTTAGCGCCGCGCCGTACGCAAACCAAACAGTTTGCCACTCTTGTCACACAATTTGGGCACATATCTCTCAGTTCATTACCTGTAATCTTCCATCAGGGATATTGATCAACATACATGGTACTGGCAGACTTGTGTACTCGCTGAAATGAGAAATTGAATCACTGATTGCCCAAATTATCAAACAGATGAATGCCCGTCGAACCCCAGAATGTACATTCCGAGAGAATGTACAATGTATAGTTGTATACCCTCTATACATACCTAGCAGATTGGTAAGGGCTATCACAGATGTAGTAGCCTCTGCGTTGTAACTGTATGATATCTCCCTTCTTTAACTCTCGCAAACAGGGATCACCCAATAACTCAGTTTCAAACACTGTCTGGTGTCCGATGTAAGACTTGAAATCTTCATCTTTGCCTGAAATCGAGAATGCTATAATGAACATACTTTATTGAGATGGTTTGGGATTAATATTGTGGTAATGAATTCTATTCATGCAAATTCTAAGCAAATGTGGAAGAAATACTGACCTAGAACAGGTTTTGAAATGATGTTGTCATAATGAACGGCTACTGCAGGAACGTTGTCAGGAATATCCGCCAGCCAGGTTAGTTTCACGGTCTTCTTGTAGTCGGTGTCATCCAAAACAGGGCGAAGTGTGACACTCGTCACCTGTGACAGCGGTGTCAGTGGAATGCGTGAGAGTGGTGTCAGCAGAATGTGTGAGAGTGGTGTCAGCAGAAAGTGTGAGAGTGGTGTCAGCAAAATTTCCGAGTATGGTGTCAAGGGAAAGCCAGATAGCGGCGTCAAGAGTACTTCATAAGTGGTGTCAGGCTAATGCCGAGTCAGTCATGAGACCGGTGTCAAGGATTATACTGGTGTCAGCAATATCAATGGTGTCAGCAAGCAATAACCTTGTCGGGACTTCTGGCAATATGGTCAACTATCATGTTTCCCCAATTTATCATCGTGATCTTCTCTCCTGGTTTCAGATTATCTGCATCTTCTCCCTCCAAAAACACGGTGCTACTGAAGTGTACATCCTTCATTCCTGAAATAATTGTATACATTCCATGAATACATTGCATACAATCCTGAAATTGTATACATTCCATGAATAAAATGTATACATCCGTGTATACATTGTACACAAAGTTCTGATATGAATTCCATTCAAACATTGACATACCAACATCGGTGTTTTTTGGATGTTTCGCACATTTGGACACGGAGCTCTGCATTCCGGTCACGGTTACAGGGACTATCGTGCTCTTAGCTAGTCCAGTGTACCTGAAGCGTGGATATGGATCCGATTCTTGTGAACATTCAACTCAACATCCCAGGTGAAATTCGTCTTTACGGTGCTAAAAAACCGAAAAAGGATTCGTTTTTTTCAAATACATACCGTGGAGCAATTGGGTCGATTATTTTCTTGTTGATTGTCCATATTTTATCCCAGCCCATCTGGACAACGGATTTGGCAGACCCTTGTAGAATGATAAACTGTCGCAGTGCCTCGACTGTCATACCTGTGACAGGAAGAGAGATATGGCAGCTTGTCACAAATACTAACCAGTAGTACGTGTCATTGCTAGAACGAATGAAAGAAATTCATCTGAAGTTGATGAGAGTCTGAGGAATTTAAACTCTCCCTCTCTCCCTCTCTGAAGTTTTGTGCATGAGGCATCCACGAGGGCTCGACGTATTTACCTCGTCTCAGTACGCCTCGAACAGTGGGGAATCTGGGATCATCCCAACCACTAACCAAACCCTCGTCAACGAACCAGGCCAACTTCCGCTTACTGCATGAGAATACTGTGCGTGAGCTTCGCCAATATTGTTGCTACAGCAACAGTGACTTGAGATGTACGTTGCTATAGTAACATCTACCTCAGATATATGTTGCTATAGCAACACTCACCTCAGGACAGTATGAGTGAGGTTGAGCCGAGAGTAGCTCCAGATGAGCGGTCTCCGGAGACCGAGCTGGTCAATGAACCAGTAGTACTGGGGGTCACGGTCGTTATATTCCGTTGTCCGTAACGCGTGAGTCACGCCCTCAACACTGTCCACGATAGGACACGCGAAGTCGTACGTTGGATACACTCTGAGAGAGGGGGAGGGGGGTGTGTTAGTGCGGTGCGCCAGAAGGCAGAAACTGTGTTCTACACTCGAGAAGATATGATCAGATTCGTCATAGCAATTCGTAACGGGGATCTTTGATCGAGATATTGACTTGGCAATTCCATGACGAATCAAGAACTCCATGACGACTCAATAACAATCACTCACTTGAACTTATCCCCTCCCAGAATAACTCACTTGAACTTATCGCCGGTTCGCGGGTGTGGCTCGTCTTTACACCGGTAAATGGTGGGATCCCTCAGACACCCGTTATCCGAGGCCATGTCTATCTTAGCACGGAGACAGCATGTTTTACCATAGTCCGAGCCCCTGACCATCTCATTCCACTTTTCCAGGTTCACACTAACCGCTGATGGGGGAGGCAGGTGTTTTAGTGGGTGGACCGTGGAGTGGATGTCAGGGTGTGGTTGTGGTTGCCAGGGTGTGATTGTGGTTATCAGGGTGTGATGAGGGCACATAGTGGTGTGTGGTTGTGGCACATAGTGGTGGTGTGATTGTCTGTGTAGTACAACTCACAGTTGTTCCGGTTCTTGGATTCCTGTCTCTTCTCCCTCTCGTCTTTCATTACAGCAGGGTCAGTGTCATCAACATACGCCAATCCCTAAAATAATTGTTCCGATTCAGACTTACAGATAATCTTAGCCTATTTCATCTGATCATATTTGTAGGGGCCTATGACAAAACGTTCAAAAAAGCAGTAAGCCATATCAAGTAGAGCCTATTTCAATCCCAACACAAACGAAACTATTCTCCGCACCTTGTTTATCATCTGCACGGCATAGTCGAGCATCGCCGGGAAGTGATTAGACGTGAAGCTGAAGATGTCTCCCTTGATCTTCAACATCTCCACATCTTCCAGAATAATCTTCTCAAACTCGGCATTCTCCTTAGCAGGATTGGTATCATCGAATCGCATGATGAACTTTCCTGAAAGCGGGGACTGCAGAATATGGAAGCGAGGGTTTCAGTATCTCAAGAGTGATTCAAATCAGAGTAGATGTTAGATTTGATCTTTCCTTACCCTCGAATGAGGTTGAGTAATGATGATTGAGCAGCGCTGCTTTAGCATGGCCGATGTGCAGATACCCAGATGCCTCTGGTGGGAATCGTACCACCACGTTACCTTTGCTCGCACCAGGCAGGTCAACAAATTTACCTGGAGATCAGTGGAAGTGCCATTAATAGATTGGTTATTTGTTGGCAAATATATTGTTGCAAATATATTGTTGCTCCGATTCCGAACCCTGATATGCTCATCCTAAGACACGCACCTCCTTCCTCTTTGAGAGCTCCACCACCAGCTGCGGCCGTGTTGTCTCCTTTCTTCTTCCCGTTCTCTCCCTTGCCAGCTCTAGTCTGTACGGGCATATCAGACACACCAGCCTGCACCTCAGACATGCCACTCACAAAGTTGTACCACCTGGTGAGATTGTCACCACACAAACCTGGGTAGATGGTGTCAAGGATACCTGAGCAACCTTGGTTACCACGTGAGTGATGTGCTGTGCACTTATGCAGGAAGGCATTGGCCAAGATCGAAGAATAAAATCATTGAGAACTAAAAACCGTAGAATCCAAAAATGTTAATCTTGCGAGTTCGTCTTACCTTTATCGAGAACAACGTTGAAGGAGTGGTTAGACTTCAGCCCGGAAAGAACGCTCAGGTCAGCCAAACTCAACTTGTTACCCACCATGTAACTGCTCTGGGATAGGACCTGGGGGAAAGACACGTGGAGTGAGAAGACTTCGCATCAGAATATGATGCTGATTCATTCTCATGAAAAACAACGTGATGGCTGATTAAGTGATGACTCATGAGAGTGATGTGTCAAGCGATGCATCATCTCTTCATCTTGAAGTGAGCTCCCTGATCACTTACCTCATTGCAGTATCTTATGCTGGTGTTGAAATCTCCATGCCCGAACTTGTTGAGTCCGAACCAGATCCAATGATCAACTTCAGCTTGTTCCAAAGGGCCATTTCCGTACAAACCTGTGAGGCAAAACTTTGATAAAAGAGGGCTAGAAGAAAATCAGAAACAAAAATCTTATCACTTTGATGACAAAAGCATGAAAATCGCTCTCCCATATCTTAGAAACCTGCTTGTGGATTAGCTCTTGCTAGATGCCGGGAAATAGCCTCGGGACTATGGAGAGTGAGGTTGGCGAGTTTGAGTGCCGTGACGGAGTCCCATTTGAACGCAACACTCTCCTTGAGACACTCCGCAATCAAACGGAGATAGAGAGACGGCTTCGTCTTGTCGATGCTCAGAGTGGTCTTCATTCTTACTGTTGCTCTTGTCTGCAGGAGAGAGAATATAATTGCATCGCTTGAGATAATTAACACACGTTTCATACATCAGAATTATATGGATAAGGCGTCTGAAGTTACCTTACAAGGTACGTCGAAGATGTGAGAAGTTAAGATATGGAATTTTGATCTTGAGGCTGAGTACAATCTGCTTATAAGCATGCACGCATCTCGTGCCCTGGAAGAAAGAAGAGGGCTCAATCAGAAGGAATGAAATGTAATGAATTGCAACGGATAATGACATAGATAAGCTGAATTGATAATGATGACGATTTATGAATTAGAGATATATTTTACACGAACTCACTATCAAGAATGAATTCAATTTACATAAGGGTCACAATTTACAAACACTACACAAGAACATGCTCAATCCATTCGTATTAATCTATGATAATTCTCGTTGACATCATACTATGATACAAAAAAGTTAACACAGTGTCACTCAATAACCGACTCAATTTCTCTTCACTCCCTAATTCCCATCCATCACTCATCTTTCAACTTATCCCAGATACTCTGCCCCCACTCCTTCGCCTTCCCCACGAACACTGGCGCGTATGCCGTCACATACACGGCGCTCGACGCTTCGTCATTCCGATTAACGAGCATCTTCACCTCGTCTATCACGTCCACTTTCTCCGTGCAATGTACACTCAACATGCACTTTCGGCACACCTCATCGCTGAGATACAATTTAACCGGACCACCAAAACTCTCGACCATAACCACGTCCTTGATGTCGGATAACGTGATCGTGATGTTGCCACCTCGACACTTAATGTCGAGGTTGTCTTTCGATGATGCTATGGTAACGGAACCGTCGCCCGTAACGATTTTACAGTTACCATGGACGTTACCAATGGTAACATCACCGTGTTTACCGTAGATGGTACCAGATGGTGCGTACAGAGACCCAATATTGACCGAACCTGTGCTTGAGCTGATTGTCAAGGATTCCCCCTGGATTTTCTGAGCTGTTATGTTTCCTCCCGTTATGATACTACAGTTACTGACTATCTTGTTGAGGTTCACATCTCCCTTCTTACTGACGATAGAGGTTGTCTCGCATTTGACACCCCTCAATTCGGCACTACCATTCTCAGTATTGATCGAGATGTCAGCCTCGTGTCCGTGTATATCAACACTAGCACTGTCCTTAAGATCGAGTGAGAGTGGTGATTTGATCGGTATCTCAGCCGATACCTGATCCCCAGTTTTGCTACACTTCAACTCCAACCTATCGGTGAAGCTCAAGCTAGTCCGTGTTACGGGGTACGCAAGTTTAGTTTTCGGATCGACTGAGTTTGATTTCCAGTCGTATTGTCGCACGGCGACGTTGCTGTGTGATTCAATGTGAACGGGGGTGAAATCGTCTATCCTGTTTTCCCATGTTGTGCAGCTGAGTTGTCTGGATAGACGAGGGAGGAGACTCCTATACAGCATCATTCTGTACAACAATACTCGGTTTTAGCGGCTGCAAAGTTATTAGCGTGGTAAATTTCGATTGATGGTAGGAAAATGAATTCAATGAATTAGTTATCAATTCAAATCGCGAACTTTTCATCGCAGAATATTCAAACCAACTTCAGAATCAAGGGAGATTGGAACAAAGTTAAACACGTCATTTTCGATATAAATAAAAACAAATCCAATGTGTTTATTCTTCAGAAGCCTCCTCCATAACAGCACTGGCAGATTGATGAGCAGCCATGACCTGTGATGCGATTCTGTCAGCGTCCCGCCGACCAGCACCTGTGATCATTCGTCCGCCGTCGGGGTGCTTGGCAACCAGCTTCATCGCTTCCAGACCCTTCATTGCGGACCTCAGGATGGAGGCTGATGCGTCCTTGTGATGATGTGGAGCGGATCCTCGGTTAATTCGTCCTCCATAGATCTTCCTGAGAGCACCGCATCCAACACCTGGGGGAATGAGTGTGAGTTAATCAGGATGTCGGGCGAGGTGTGGGTTAGGGCGAGAGCAGAGGAATTGGGTCCTCAAATGTTGGGGTATAGCCAGTTTGGATCTAAACTCTCTATACAAGCTACACTAACAAGTTACTGAGTGGTGATCATTACCTTGTCTGAGATAGATTCGTCTGAGGACGGCTGCAGTTCTGATGTAGTACCAGTCTTGCTCCTGGATGGAACAGAAGTGAGGTGATGTTATCAGTACAAATTCTCCACAGATTGAATATCATGTTAACGTCTTCTTACCTTGGGGGGCAGCTCTTTGAAAGTGGCAGTTTTGACGATGTCAGTCCATTTGGGGATTGGCAGCTTGCCAGACTTCTTGAGGAATGCAGCGAATTCCTTCACCCAGAGATGGGATTCCACATCTTTAAGGGTAACTCCACCCACGTGTTTTTCCTTGTATTGGTGCTCCCTAATGGGACCAAGAGATTGATATGATGCCATTCCTGCTAACACTGCACAGTAATGAGTTGAGAACGAGAACAACTCTAATCAGATTTCAAAGAAGATACAAAAGTGAATCAGAGTGAATTGAAAGGCAAGTTGTCGGATCTCGAGAGACAGTAAAACACGAACTTCAGTGTATAAATAAAAATTGCACGTGGACATATTTAACGGTAAGACTTTTGGTATTTGGCTCTGGCTCCTGGACCACCAAACTTCTTAGGCTCGCATCTCCTGGGATCAGCAACTAGGAGGGTCTTGTCGTAGTTCAGGAGGATGTCCTTGATCTCCTTCTTGGATGTCTCGTCCACGAACTTTTGGTAGTAAGCAACCAGCGACTTGGAGAGCGCTTGTCTGATGGCATACATCCTGGCTGTAGCACCACCTCCTCGACACCTAATCCTCACATCGACTCCCTCGAACCTCTTCTTTCCCAGGAGGAGGACAGGTTCCAGGACCTTGTACCTCAGGGTGGAGGGCTGGACGAGGTCGATTGGGACTCCGTTCACTTTGATCATACCGTTACCCTGCTTTGTGTGGGCTACTGCAGTAGCAGTCTTCTTCCTGCCAAACACTTGCACTGAATTCACCATGGCGGCAACCCTACAGATGAGTAGTGAGGTTAGACCAGTGGGAAAGTAAGGGCCTGAGAGATTCAAGATAAGCGATGAGATAGACAATAATATCATTGTGGTTATAATCGAATTTTCTCAGTTCAAAGCTTGCAAATGAAACAACAATCTTCAAATAAAGTAAAAATAACTTATTAAAAACAGCGGAAATCTGATAATAAGGAACGAAATGATCGGAGATTTCTCTAGTCGAACAGAGAGAATCCCATGTCATCATCTGATTCCTCCTCTGACTCCTCAGCTGGTTTTTCCTCTTCCTTCTCCTCAGCGGCTTCGCCAGCTGCGCCTCCTGCGCCACCGGCAGACGCCACGGCGCCACCAGCAGGTACTGATGCTAGCTTGCTGGCTCCAGCAGCGATCACCTCATTGATGTTCTTGCCCTTGAGTTCACTCATCACAAAGTTGAGCTTCTCATCATCGATACCAACTCCGACACTGGAGAGGATCTCCTTGATGTCATCAGCGGAGGGGCTGGTGTTTCCTCCGAGGGCAGCGAGTAGATAAGCAGCAACGTAACGCATTTTAAGTCTGGGTGGACACGAGACGTGAACTTACCTAGTGATAAGATAGTTGGGGTTAGGGCATGGAGAAGTCGGGGGAGTAGGGATTGATCATTGCCCATTGGTTATGAATGATGATGCAATGAAACAAAATGAGATTGGTTTCAATCGAATAACTATTCACATCAATATACAAACACTTCAGAAGTACAAATTCAAATTCAAACTTCGATTCCCCAAATACTTAATTATACGGTGCTTCTACCTAATTCACGACATCATTCTGATCCCAATATCAGTCAAGATTTTCTCTGTTTTCACTCCACAGGGTCTCTAATGGTGGGATCAAAGTTGGCATTGATCCACCTGTGTAACTGAGGGTTGACCCCCGTCCACTTATCTACACCCCCTAACTTCTGACCTCCTTTCAACAACCTCAGTAGCTCATCCGACAAAGGTTCAGTTTTCTCGTCATGAACAGTCAACTTGGCGCCGGCAGGGACACTCCTCTTGGCCATGTCCAATACCATGCCCACTTCAGTTCCCGGAATTTCGCTAATCCTCACTATTCTGCGATGTGTTTTCAGGTATATCGTCTCGTCCAGACGTTTTGAATACTTGTTTGCGGGTTTCTTGACCGATATTTTCTCAACCGTGGTCGGCAGCGCAACTCTACCGTCCACGGAAAATCCGACCTGCTTGCTGAAAGTAGACGTGTGCTTGACGAATCGTTCTAGAGCCACATCATCATGTCCGGAAATGTGGAAGTGAAGTGCGAGTCGGAGAGCAGTGGCGTCGAATGTAGGTTCGTATGCGATCTCTGTTCGGTCGTCGGAAAGAAGACGAGAGTGGCGAGAGAGGGGGCAGATACGTTTAGTGACGTGACGAATCATTCTGAATAGAGGTGAGTGTCAGAGAGACGTGAATTGGTAGGGATAACGATATCAGAATCATGTAACTGATAAAGAGATTAGAAATCACAAAAAACCAGTCAAGGAAAACCAATACGATATCAATGCGATTACCAGTGATCAAACCAACCATAATTTACATACAAATAACAGAGACAAATATTTACAAGCAAAAGCCCATCATCAACTCAGTCGAAACAAAACACGGATCAAAGATTTCAGAAACTCGGCCAGCCGATATATCTTCCTGTAGTTTTCAACTCGGCGCTTCACTTGCAGTTTCCTCCTCCCTATCCTCTTCCTCGGATGACGTCATCATGGCTGCTCTATTCGTCTCATTGTAGAACGTAGCGAGGAATTCATGGGGGATCTCGACTAATCGTTGTTCCGTTACAGCCATAGTAACACCTGTAACATAGGACTGAGTTAGACATCACAATGGACGTCATGAAGCCGAATATATTCAAAGTTTCAGGCTCATCCCTTTAACTATCTCTCAAAACACAACCGTACGTTACGGGTACAGTGCACATCCACTTCACGCACCTGATGGTATGTTACGCTGAACGTAGTTGAGATAAACATCTGCTGTTGTGCCCGATATATTGTGTAGAATGAGCTTCCTGTTCCAAATATCCCTCTTGTACCGGTCCTTGTGTTTACCATGTACGTGAGGTGACCGGTTTATCGTGTACACTCTGGGAGTTGGGAGGGAGAGAGAGGGTTATGTCGGAGTGTGTGTGTGGGTGTGTGTGTGTGTGTGTGTGGGTTTGGGAACTTCATATTTCTACTGCAGTTTGAGCTATTCCATTGCAAGCTGCAGTTCCGCAATAAAAGGGTTCCGAAACAATAGGTTCACGCTATATTGTGTTGAGGAAGCGGTAGAGGGAAGGGAAAGAATGGCGATAGTCCAAACTGAATTCTGTGACTCCCTTACCCGGTCAGAAGTTTGCCCGACTCAGTAGTTGCCTCTATCTCCAGACACACGGCTGCAAACTTGGCGTACATTATGTAACTCCGTAGTGTTGCGTAGCAGCTACTCTTCATACTGAGTACCAGCTTGTTCACATATCTCTCACCGGGGGGCAATATCTCCGGCTGAGGGGAGGAGAGGAGTGAGGAAATGGGCGAGGAGAGTAGTGAGGAGTGAGGAGTGAGGAGATGGGCGAGGAGAGGGTAGAGGAGGGCGTGAGGAGTGAGTTGAGGAATGAGAAGAGGGGAGAGAGTAGAGAGTGAGGAGTGAGGAGATGGGTGAGAAGAGGGGTGGGGAGAGGAGCGAGCTGAGGAATGAGGAGGAGTGAAGAGTGAGGAGACGGGTGAGGAGTGAGGAGAGGGGAGACGGGTGAGGAGGGGCGTGAGGGGTGAGGAGAGATAGAGACTCCTTATTTCTCCAATTAGGGAGGTAGGGATCAGTTTAGAAGAGTTAAGGCGGGGACAAGGGTAAGAAGAGATGTGCCAAAAGGGTGAGTTTATCAGATTGTGATTGAAGAAAGATGAGTATATACTCACACCGAGGGCAGAATCGTCCAGTGCCTGCTCATCAGCCACATAACGCGGGGGATCCAATGTTTTCTTGTGTTTGATAAACCTCCACGGGTTCACATCTTCGTATTCTGTATCTGGTCTACGGACTGCTTCTTGTGGAGTGTACGGTTCCATTGGTACCAGAGACTTCTCTATTTCTTCTAGATCTAGTGTTCCCTGATAGACATTAGACAATGGCGGATTAGTTTGAAATTAGAGTTCGCTGAACCCGACAAATTTCAGAAAATGCGCAAGTTTCGAGATGCATTGACGATTCATCACAAGTGAAACTTACTGATGTTGCAGATGAATCTTTGCGACCACCACCTTTCCCCATCTTTTTCTTCCCCCTCACTGGCACAACCACACCCCCCGCTAACGGTGTCTGCCACACCCCTAACCGAACAAGAGTCTGTCGTAACATGGAGACTACAGATTGTGTCGGTTTAGGATGGTAGAATACAACTGACCATGGGTTTGAAGTAGAGTAAAGGAGAGGGGAGTAGATCAATGAAACACATTACTGCTGAGAGTGAGTGAATTGTTGAACGATCCACGCTCAGTCGACAAAATTCACAGCAGAAGTTAGTATTAACCTTATATTTTCAAACCCGAAAAAATGAATCTAAAACCTAAACTGACTGCGAAATACCTATCCAAAAACTTCCTAACTTAGTTGGAACCTTCGATCGCATAGCATCCTAATTGAACTTTATTTACAAAGGAAATAGGCATGCAACACTAGAGATGTCAAATCGAGCGACTAGGTCTCAAACAACCAAGAAATATTTTGATCTCTGGTGAAATGGAAGAAATATCGACATCACAAAAGGTATTTTACAAGATAAATACAAACAAATCTAAAACAAAATTCACTTCTGTATGACGCGCTCTACACTGTTTCCTGCCCGAGGAATTCTGGATACAGTTGTTTGGCCCCCTGCCAGGATAACTCCTCACTACACAACTTGCTGATGAGACTTGCTGTTTCAGATACTGGAACTCGAATCTGAGAAGGAGACATTAGTGGGATCAACTTCTCAGTATCAATATTGGGAACAAATTCTGAAAATCCTTTTCTCCTAAGGATACGCCCTTTTCTCATTTGACCCCAACCTGGCTGCACGTGTTTCGTTCCCTGACAGTTACAGTTTGCAGCTTGACAGTGTCAAAGTCCACGGTGATACCGAAGGGAATGCCGATCTCGTCTGTTCGGGCATACCGTCTTCCAATCGCACCAGACGAATCATCGACCTGGAAGACGTATATAAGTTAAAGACGCATATAAGACGCATATAAGTTAAAGTCCGTTTTGATTATGAATAGGATCTGCGTCATGACAAGATCATGACTAAGGAGGGGACTGAACTAGAGTAATGACCGGTTCTGAAACGGGCAGAGGGTATCCTTACTCAAGCTCTCACCTTGCTGGGTATTCCGAGTTTCCGCAGTTCCCCACTGAGTTGTCGCACGTAGGGAGTGAAATCTGAGCAGGTACTGAGCGGGAGAACTGAGCATTTGGTGGGAGCAATGAGGGGCGGGAGATTCAGCCACGTTCTCTTCTCATCACTTTCTCGAACCTGAGGATCGAGGGAGAATAGGAAAAGAACACCGGGCAATTTATCAATGACCATGTTGGATGGGATGTGGTGCACAAAAAAGCTGAACTGATCACTTGATCTATATCTCGCTTACTTTGAAGTTGCACTCCAGGATACAATAGAGTATCCTGCCAATGCCGAACGAGGGCTCCAGTACACTAGGGACATACTCTCGCACATGTTCTGTTTTAGTGACAGTCCCCACACTCGATATCATGGCACTTGTCAGCTCGTACGATTTGTCACCGACAACCAACTGGAGTGTGGAAACTAAATTTGGAGAAAAACTTTCGAAATTGGACCGAAAACGATCATAAATCGACTGATTAGTGAGCATTCCCATTTCTTATACTCGAAACAAACCTTGTATGTATCTGACGAAAGTTGTTCCTTCATTTTCATTTTCTCAGCATCCTCTAAAGCATGAATAGCAGCTGTCACAGCCCCAGCTTCCTTTTTGAAAGCTTTGCCAAGTGCTGCCTTGTTAACACCAACCTCTACCACTTCTCGAGTGATGGGGGTGTCAAGTTTCTGTTGTGCCACCAACTTTGTCGAGGTAGCCTGAATGATGGTCCTAGGTTTAAATAATGGTCCTAGGTTGTAACTAATGATGGTTCTAGGTTTTAGCTAATTTCAGATACGAGAAAAGATTGAATCAATAGAATACAGTGTTACCTTAGCATGAGCCGAGAGATCGAAACAGCTCCTATCAGCACATCCAACGATTTCCACCCATCCATAAGAGGTCTTGCACTCAGCATCCCAACAGTCACTCGCATAATGAGCCATCTCCTTGTCCATATGTTGTCTGAATCTAAGTTTCTCCCCAGGAATGCCAACAGAGATGAGATACTGCTGGATACGAGCCAAGAAATATCTGTGATGAAAATTTTTAGTTACATTCCACACTTCAAATAGAAGAAAAGTGCTTATTCAGTCTATTTTCTCACAACTCACCCCATGGTTTCACTGAAGATTATCCTCTGTTCCAGAGCATCACCGACGGTCATATCCAGTATATCTGATCCAGAGCACTGAGCTGCAGCAGAGTACATCCTTACCTTTACATCCTTTACATCGCTGAACTTGGGATGTGTCTTGTTGTCAGGGTCCATGAAATGCTCAATCTCTGCCTGGCAGAACTCCCTGACACGAAGGAGCCCGGATCTTGGAGAGATTTCATTCCTGAATGACTGTCCAATCTGAGCTCCTGCAAATGGCATCTTGTCTTGATTGTATTCGAGCAACCTTTTGTAGTTAACAAAGATGCCCTGCGCTGTTTCTGGCCTCATAAATCCCTTCAGAAGTCCTGTGGGTCCGATAGAAGTTCCAAACATCAAATTGAACTCAGCAGGGTCTGATAAATCGTTGTTGGTGGCTGGAGCTTTGCAGTTGTATTTCTTGATGAATTCGCCAATCTCTTGAAGAGAGTAGTTATCAATCTGTCTCAAAACTGCGCTCATTTCCTCCCTCTTCTCTTCAGAAAGTCCCTTGCCCTCCAACAATTTCTCAAGATGAGCTTCCAGGAGATGATCTGCACGGTAACAATCTCCTGTCTTAACATCCTTCACCATGATGTCACTGAACCTGTCAACGTGTCCAGATGCTTTGAGAACCTGCTCAGGTGTAAGCATTGTGCACTCGACCTCCAACATATCCTCTTCAACCACAAAGTGATTCCTCCAGAAGTTAATCATATTAGCTTTTAATGCACAACCAGCCGGCCCAAGATCATATAGACCAGCAACACCACCATAAAGAGAAAAGGATGCTCCATAGAAGAACCTCCGTTTCATAAGATTCTCGAATTTCCCCCTATCTACCTTTGGCTCAACAACAACTGCAGCCTTCTCAGCATTCTGGAGAGCCACTTTTCTGATTTTTAATTCCTCAACAGCCTTATTGAGTTCTTCTGCAGAAGGGTCAGTCTCTTTCAGCTTCCTGACAAAAGCTGCTTGCTTAGTGACTGCAGCCTTCAGCTCATCCATAACTACTATGGAATGGTTGCTATGGTAACGTACTAGTGTTGTTAGCGATCTTGCTTGACTTACAACTTGAACTAAAACTTTCAGCATAAAACCTGTTGCCAGATGAAAAAGTCTTATAATAAAACTAAAACAACCAAAACAAAATACACTAGGAAATAAAACATGACTCAAAATGAAATACATGAAATTCAAAATAGTCAAACAAATTACTATCAATAACATCATCAACTGCAAATTCATTAAGATAAGATCTCAATATCATCACCCTATACTTCTGAACATTTCAACTGAACTTGGAAGATAACTGAACACAATTCCTTCATCCCATTGATCTGACAGTTTGCTTGAGGAATGTCACAGCATCTGCAACTGAGAGGTACTCACAGTGCTTCAAATATATTGCTATTGCTAGAGTATGCTTGATTGTGTCTGAATTAATCCACACTCTACCATTCATACCTACACACAGTTCAAACGACTTGAATTGGGATAGCAGTGGCTGGGTGATGGGACACTTGGATTGCCTCAGTTTGCGAGATAGTCCTAGAGAGCACTGAATCAAATGTCCTCCTTCCAAAACCTATAGAAGAAAGGAATCAATACATTTCTCTAGTCACTTATATCCATCTTAGATAATATAAAATACCATTTCCATACCTGCAACCCATTAGCTTTTCCTTTCTTGTTGACACATGCTAACTCCGGTTCAACGTCTCTATTAGCAGCAATAACTCTAGCATAAACTAAATTACCGTTCTGAGATGAAATTGTTTACTGTTAGTTTCATCATATAAAATGGCAGAAGCATAGCTTATTGTCATCCATTTCCAATCCAGGCCAGATCAATGGATCAGCTTACCTTCAATTCAGGCTTATTTCTTTGAGTTGCATCTTCAAAAGCAATTGTGCTCATCATTGCTAGGTGTGCTCCACCTATGTCAACCCTATATTCATCCATAGTTCTACCCACAATTATGCCAATTACACGCTCATCAAGTGTAGGTATGTACCTATAAAAACAGAGGTCAATATTTTTCAATGACTTGCTTGATTAATTGAACAAGCATGTTTAGTGAAGAAGTGAGAGTGAATAGATCACTGGAACAAGACCAAATTTCATCTTAACCTTCTGTTGTTCCTGTCAATCCAAACAGACTTATCACTTGATCTGATGACCCCAGGCTTAGTACATACAGCATTCTCATTTCTGTATATTAAACCTGGGCCGACAGTGAAAGCTTTCCCAGTGGGTACATCAAAGGAATCTCCACAAACCACAACTGAGGGTTTTCCTGGCATTTTACCATCATTGATCTCTGACTCTGACATAACTTTTCGCTGTAGTAAAGGTGATACTGTGTTTTATTCAAATCAAAGTGGACAGGCTGGAATAGAAACGAATTTATCTGAACAGACTAACAGAGTATTCGGGTGACATATTAGCTTCGCTACTTCAAAAAAACATCTTGATGCCTGTAAAAAATCTTCCTCCTTCAACATACGTATGTCTAGGAGTAAATAGTAAGCTAGGAGTTGTCAGATTTTATCTGACCTCTGTTTCTCGCGCGCGCCGCTCGCAAGAAACAGGTCAGGTAACATCTGACAAAGCTAGAAGATGATGTTACCTTATCAACAGACTCCCAACAAGTGCAGTACAAAAAATAATCACCGCTGCGTGCCGCGCGTAAAGGGTGATATGATATTCACCTGATATAATTGTCGGGCGATGCCAAACCGCTGATGCAAGCCGCGTCTTATCACTTATCAGAATAAACTTGCGCCCGCGCCGCGCGCGCGCGAAAAGAAATTCTCGAGTCTCGACAGGGTCGATCATCGATCGACAACCTAATGAATAGTTTACATATCATTCCGCGCTGTGTGACCCAAACACGCTGTGTAGTGTGTGACCCAACGCGCCGCGCGGCGCTGAGTATTTGGGTCATGCGTGACCGGTCACGCACATTATGCCACGCAACTTCTACTTCTAGTTCTACAGTCTATACCATCGATCGACAAGGACAACTCCGATTGTCAGATGTTACCTGACCTGTTTCTCGCGCGCCTTCGATGAAGGCGCGCGCGCCGCGCGCGAGAAACTGAGGTCAGATAAAATCTGACAACAACTCCGACACGTTGCGAGAGCAACGAGTAATTTAACTTACTAACTTGGGTACTAAACAGTGCATTGTAGGATTTCACCCTACCCTTGCTGGCGGGATTTTATCCCAGATCCCTGGCAAGGAATGAAAATTGCGTCGGGCGGAATGAAAATTGCGCGCACCGACGGTAGGGTAAAATCCTACAAAACAGTGCATCGAAAGTTACCCTAATCAGTCTACAGCGACCAAATTAATCTGCAATTATGAAAACAGATAGATTTTCTCTCGGAAAAACCAATTATATTACAATTACAAGTTCAATTTCAACAATATGTTTACAGTTTAACATACCATTCGGATCACACTCATCGTATGTGTCAGTTTGGTTCTGGCTGTTCAATTTCCAGACTGTTCGATCACAATGTTCATTCTTCTAGTTTAACCTCACAGTATATATACTATGACCATCTTAAATGCAGGAATCATAGAATAAGAGTAAGACTGAAGACTTAAAGAGAAAAACTGAAATTTGACCTCTGCATTCAAGTTTAACTTAACAATAACAGTTAAACTCTTACCGAACGTCCCAGTCAAGGTTAATCTCAAATTAAATTTATATTATTTAATAAACACGAATAACATAAAACATTAAAGCATTTATGAGCATATAGAATTTGAATAAATTAATTTAACTCAGCTTAAGTCAAAGTGTGAATTAAACTTTGAACTGAGACCCTATTAGTTACGCTAACACGTTCTTATAAACGAGCAATCTCAATTTCTCAATCAAACCCTACCATAAACCATACCGTCCTTGAAATTCAATTGGATTCATAATGCGACTTTTGGTGTCTATAAATTCAAGTCTGTGTTGTCATATTATGTCCGGCTAACAAATGACGCAAGAGTCCTTGCCTTTAGAGCAGTTAGGTGGACAAACTCTGTGTTTGGAACAAGCTCTTTGTCGACCCTTCGGGTGATAGAGAGGAGCGTAGGAGCCTGATGATCGCTGAGAATCGCCCTGGGTTCTCCTGGGAAACACGGGAATTAGGAAACATGTTTCAAACTTGAATTCACACACATGGATAAGTTAGTTTAAGTTTTGACCCATGATGAGAGGATGAAGAATTGAAATATGACTAAAGGATAACAGTTACCGTTTGCAGACGGGACAGTAGAAGAGCCAGCGGTAGGGTGTCGTGCAGTATCCCTCATCCTTGATCATGATGTCATAGTAGTCGAGTTCGGGGCGGTGGTCGCTGCAGTAGCAGCATGCATCTGCGTGAACCATGCAGCACCGATGCGCACAATCTGAGGGTAGAGGGAGGGGTGAGGGAAGTGGGAAGAGTGAAAGAGGGAGTGCGAAGTAGGGGTTGTGAGAGGGGGGGGGGAAGAGAAAAACTAAAAGAGGGGAGGGGGAATCCGAGATAAATCAAAGAAGCTCATGCCACATGTGAAATGAGGAGTTCTCCAATTTTCGTGAGAATTGAGTTTTCGTCACGCCTTACCTTTGCTGAAACTATCCCGTTGAGATCTGCTGTTCTTCCGCTTCACAGTGGACGAGGTGAAGGTGCTGCTTCCACTGCTCCCGTCGTTGAAAGACGCGCACTCCGGTGGTTCCCGCTCCTCTGCTGTGATGTGGGTGGAAGAGGCGGGTGTGTACCCTGCCTGCTGCTGCTCCTGAGGAGGGCGGTGGGTGGAGGAGGCGTCGGTTTCTGCGCGGGCGTTGCGTTTGTTCCTGTGAGATGGAAACATGTTAGAATAATATGTCCGGGAAATAATTTACTGGGCGTGTCAGGAAACACCCCCGATTTATACAAACGGCCATGCTATTTCTCATTCTCTATTTCGAACCGGCTACAACACAACTCTCTCCTCTCTCATTCTATGCGTTCGAGACTCGGAAGACAATTAGACACCTTTTTCAGACTAGTACCACAAATTTGCAGGTCTAGTGTAAGTGCGTGAATGTTATGCATAATTTAATTAGAGTAGCGTTCGCTAGCTGCAGTGATAAAGTAACAATTCTATCGAGAATGTGTACAGACTCGGGTTTAATTGTCTGTCTAGAGCTCGGGGAGAGAAGGAATGGGGTTGATATACGTGTGTTACAAATACAAAGAGGGAGAAAGAGAGAGATACATCTTGATGTTTCGTATTCAGATAAAATAGTTATTTTCCAAATTCTATTTAGATGACGCATCTTGCTACGATTCTCAATCCCCTTCCGATTGGAGATTGGCTCGAATCTGAGCAGAAACACGGAAACATTTCACCACAGCCGAGAATTTGTGGCTCACGAACTCGGCGATTAGATTAAGTGAACCTCACGCAAGATGTTATAATTTGATGATAATTTCACGTTAAATCATAATTTTTTGAGTACTTTGCAAGTTAAATCCCCCAAATATGTTGATGCTGATGTATGTGTGTTGAGTGGATTTGATAACAAAATATACCAGAAATTCGATTTGGAAGCTGCAAAGTTATTACTCGGTAGTAATGATGAAATGCGGCTACCAAAATGAATCGGAGTTAATCCAATTTCCCGGGCTAAGTTGATATGTTTCAGCTGACGTACTCCTGGTAAATTTTTCACTGTAATATTTCACTGCCCAACTCCTGCAAACTGAGGACGGTTTTGTCCACCGCTCAAGGGATGTCTGCGCCGCACATCCGATATATCCACGCCCACACAATTATCAAGTCATAAAACCAGCACACCGCAAGAAGTTGTTCGCCCGGGACAATTTAGTGACGAGCGTGCACTGGCTGCCGAGATATGGAAGTTTTCCCAAAATTTAGAGGACATTTCAAAGGAATGACCTAGGCTCTGAAGATGGCATTTGATTTCAAAGGATAACCCCCGCGAAGGGCAATTGCTGTTGTCAAGGATACAGATGAATCTAATTCTCGTATCTCGATAAAATGAGAGGGGAGCCTCCCCACCTTGATTCACTAAACAGAAGCGCTCACGCTCAAAGAAACCTTTGAGACAATTAGAATCAACCTACTAGATAACATGCTTCACCAACAGATATCAATCTGGACACAGTTTTTCCAATATCATTAGTAGATAAACCCAGGGCTGCGTCACCATGACAACATATAGATCACGCGCACACTGCACGACGCACGTGTATTGGCTCAGAGCAAATGTCACGTGACATGAATACACACGTGGTCAAGAGTGTAATTTCGATATTGGTCTGGTTACAAGCATATTACCCAGAGTCCTGCTCGCGCACACACACACACACACACACGCGACGATGATTCGAATTACGAGTGAAAATCTACACAGACTAATATATCNCACACACACACACACACACACACACACTCGAGTGTTCACTAAAAATAGAAGCTCCTTCTCTAGGATTAGTATTTGATGAGAAGGTAATTGGGCACAGTTTTGATAAGCAGAACCGCGCGTCCTAGGGGTCTTTAAATGGTCCATGGTTTGACAGAATCGAGCTTGGCTAGGCATATTCCGTCATTCTACACAAATATGCGATATGACATCATAACATCAGATACGAACGACGTCACAAAGAGAACGTATTCTGAAGTAAAGTTACTCACTGATGGTCGAAGAAGCTCTGAAAAGCCAAAATCAGGTCTTTGTTAGAATCATAGATCCACCTGAAATTATAAGATAAGTCAGAAATGAACATTTCCATAAGAAGGGCGCATGCCGCATAATAATCACACAACTATCCATGAATCAGGGCGTCTCGGCATTCCTGTGTAGCATGCGTAGGAACTTTATGACAAATTGCTCCTCCCTTGATTAAATTTTCGCGATTCACAATGGCGACGCTTTGCTATAGTAAAGGTAACACTCATTTATAATAGGTACTAAATTATATTCGTAGCTTCATTTGTAATAATATGTGATTGGGAGGTAAAAACGTTCAGGATGAAAAATTGATTCGGTGTTTTTATCTTGGGCAACGTGCCCCCATACTATCACGGAAATCAAAATCTAACAACTTTCATCGAACAACGAATCGTCAAAACATCGGTCGGTGGCTCGAAATAATAGTGACTTATTGTAGTTATTCATCCTCGCATATGTAATGTGATTTCACACATGATAGACTACCATTGATTCAACGACACCTGATCACTCAGACGGTTTTTACAGACATTACAGAATGTGTGTGTGTGTGTGTGTGTGTGTGTG
>CAMPET010000069.1:53987-90210 GCA_946803715.1 Beroe ovata | reverse complement strand
TGTGATGGTGTCCGAAATCGGATAGGAGTCCAGGGCTGTCTGACAACCCCCAGTCTGACACTCAAACAACCACAATCCACAACACCGGAGTCTTTTCAATATGCCTTTTATACGCGTGCTCCTTCATAATAATCCAAATTAATGACAATTAGACTAATGTAAAATCTAATTAGAAAGTGTCAGTTGGAGAAACCACATATTTCCATATATCGTGAATGAATACGCTCCGTAGACGTCTGAAATATACCATTGTGAAAATCAGTAGCCTAAATTCATTAAATATCGAGTTATTCAACTTTAGGTCTTCGCTAATTTTCCGTCTGAACAGCGAATAATGTAGTCCAAACATAATGTAGCCCATATTGTAATAATGCGTAAAAACGTTGTTTTGGAAGCCACTGTAACATGAACAGCCGACACAATATCTTGTCAGGAATTTAGACAATTCCGGATAAGGGTAATAAAGTATAAACGGAAGATAATCAGCTACTATCTGTTAAACTGTCAGTAAGGAATGACTGTCGTCAGAATTGACATCGAGAATCGGCTTCTAATGGAGGAGAAATTTATTTGACGTAAGTCAAAACCGTCGGAATGTTCCAGAAAACTAGCCATCAAACTTGGAGGTAAGAACACCAAACACTCACACAGGGTAGCGGGAAATGAAAGTGGTAGATTTCAAATTAAAGTTGCTACATTTTACCGCACACACACACACATTCACCCTACCAGAGTCATCATATTGTTCTTAATGAAATAAACTTAATCAGTAAATCACGGTAATTCTCCTCACAGGCGGCCAGCAACTAAGGGAACTAAGGAGGAGGGGGTACCGACGTGGTTACCGCCATTAACAAATTAGCAGGCGGGATATGATGGGGAGATTATCTGACACTCCTTTAATGGAGTGCCAGGGCTTCCTGTATCCCGCCCAGGTGATGAATGGATTTTATTCATTGTGTGAAAACTGGCGTGCCATGCGGTGTGGACAATGGTGTGCCGTGTGGTATAAGCAACGATGTACCATGCGGTGTGAACCGGGGATATTAGTCCTCCAGCATCCCACAGTGGAATATCAATATCCTACCAGATCATAAATCATATCAGATTTGAGATCAAATCGTGATAAACGGTCAGTCAGAAGAAGATAAAGTAGGAGTCGAGAAGAGAAAATGCGTGAGAGAGGCTAGGGGGGATGCATACAAACCAAGAGACACTGATCTATAATAACACACGCCATACATCAGATTATAGTCGCGAGAGGGAAGACTGAGGAGGAGGGGGCAAATAGACAAATTGAGGGGGAAGTTAAACAGTGAAAACACACATATACCGACTCCATGGGGCGACATTTTAACAGGCTAGGTCTACACGCCATAAGTAACAAAGGTAATTTTCTGGTTTAACAAATATACGTCCTCTTATAAATATAAGAAGGGGGGTATGATAATGGGTTGATAGGTGTAATTGAATTTGACTAGACTTGGACCGATGACATGCGGACAGTCAGTGCGCATCATTAGCCACGGGAGATAGACCACCTTTAATATATTACTGCTCGTATATTAGCAGCAGTAGCCCCTTGAGACTCGGATATATAGGATCCATTGCATCATGGACACATACACACACACACAGACAGTTACACACACAAACACACACAGACACACACAGACACACACACACACACAGACACATACAGACACGAACACAGCCACATACCACCCACGTCTCACACAAACAACAGATATCTGGCCAATGCCCCAGATCCCCAAGTTGAACATCATGCAGAGCGACACAGGAGGAATCCAGACCCTACCTAAATGTTGTCATTGTAGGAGCGTATCACAGTGGTCTGTCTCGATAAGTCTACCTCTGTGTTAAACTAAAGCCTGAAAGTGGTATTATTGGTAGAATTTGGAGCATGAAAAGACAGTGGGCGGTGACTGCTGAGAATAAAATTGTGATGAACTTGAAGAAAGATCAAGGTCTCACCTCTACAGTTGATCATACTGCTAGTCTGTGCGCATTTCTCTTGCGAATTCGATTTGATTCTCATTTCAGCAGCCCTGAACCTGCTCCTTGCCATACACCTAGAGGCATATACTCGTGGTTAGAATCTCAAGGTTAAGGTTAGTCTTGCCTAGGCAATCAAGTTGATTGTTCATGTTATCTTTTTTTCGTTTTCAGACATTAAATTCAAACCTCCGTTTCAAATTCAATGTNCACACACAGACACGAACACAGTACACACACACACACAGACACGAACACAGCCACATACCACCCACGTCCCACACAAACAACAGATATCTGGCCAATGCCCCAGATCATGCAGAGCGACACAGGAGGAAACCAGCCCCTACCTGAATGTTGTCAGAGTAGAAGCGTATCACAGTGGTCTGTCTCGATAAGTCGACCTCCATGTTAAACTAAAGCCTGAAAGTGGTATTATTGGTAGAATTTGGAGTATGAACTTGAAGACAGTGGGCGGTGACTGCTGAGAGTAAAATTGTGATGAACTTGAAGAAAGATCAAGGTCTCACCTCTACAGTTGATCATACTGCTGGTCTGTGAGCATTGCTCTCTCGACTTCGATTTGATTCTCATTGCAGCAGTTCTGAACCTACTCCTTGCCATACACCTAAAGGCATATACTCGTGGTTAGTATCTCAAGGTTAAGGTTAGTCTTGTCTAGAGTTAAAGTTGATTGTTCATGTTATCTTTTTTTCGTTTTCAGACATTAAAATTAAATTCAAACCTCCGTTTCAAATTCAATGTTCACTTTAGCTGAAGAACTCCCCTTAGAGTTAGAAATTCTCGGTATGGAATGTTTGCAGAGATAAGAATTTGTCGTGGTACATGTTGCCACATCAGACAATTCATTATAACCTCTCTCCGTTATACTAGAGAATCAGCAGAGACACTGTATTCTAGTTCGGGGAAAATTCAGGGAAAACAAAAAGAGGTGCCAGGTCGGTGCCTGGCACAGAGTGTTATGCACGGGGAATTACCAACACCTACTCGACATTATTACTAAAACCCAGGTCGAGAGTGTGTGTGTGGCTTCTCTGTTATCGGTGGTACCATGGTAATGACCGCGGTACCAGGCAAACCACTGCTGCCAGGTACCATCAAACAAATAAACAATGACCATCAACGTAGTACCGGAACCTCAAACCTGAGACCCAGTGCCGCATTGCTGATTACCACCGACCACCACCAGTACTCCCAGGCAAACCACCTGGTTAATGATCCAGGATGATTTGGTAGATATATGGCCAACCCTCTTAAGCTCGATACCTTAACATCCTGAGAAAATGTGGCGCAGTCATTTCATACGAATCATAATTCCTCACCTATCCCATCAGATATTAAATTTAACGGAAATTAAACGACTCCATAATCCAGTAGATCCACATTTTGCGATGAATCATAACCCCACCCATCAGATGTTACTTAACCGACCCCATAATCCAGTAGATCCACATTTTGCGACTCTAGATCTCTATTAATTCTACTCCATGTTCACCATGACTCTATAATTTTCCAGCCATGATGCCACATGACAAGAGTGTCGTTAGCTCTCTTTCTCCCCTCCCCCCGTGACAGGTCTTCATACGACGAAGGTGCCAGGGTGCGAGCGACCGACCGTGAACTTGTCCAGCTTCCATATGTCTGGGTTTACAACTCACCAGACGACGACCCGAGATAATTCCGAATTCCTCCGCAGAAATTTAGCATAGCAACCGTCGTTATAAACATATTTTTGTGTCCGACAGACCTAAATGAAGTTAGACTTGCTCTGCAATGATGCAATAAATTCTCTGCCAAATTTTATGAAATAGGGCTAAGTATATTCGTAACATTTTGGAACAATTTTAATGAGGAAGTCATAGTCACATCGCATCAATTTCAAAGTTACAGAATTTTGCCAGTCACTCACTGTTAATTCATCATTTAAACCAAATCATGGGCGAAATTTAAACCAGAAATCACAACAATGTTCTTATTTTACTATGTCGCAACATGACACATGTCTGAGAAAACATTTAACTCCATCGATAGTCAATTCTATTGGCCAGGGTCATCTACAATCAGTATACAATATTAAACCAGAGAGAATATAGGAGGCAATGAGACCAAAGTTCGAAATGTTAACAAAATAGCAAATTGTAACTACACATCTAACAATAATTGTAGATTATTCTTGATTTGCGTGTATACAAAACATAAAAAGCGAAAATTTGGATTAATCATTAACATAAAATATCGTTACAACAAATGATTTGACATGGAATCAATACACCTTACACTCTTAGTCAAAAATAACCGCACATGTATGTATATAACAGCGTCAAGCCAAGCGATACCCTTCATCTTACACGTTACCTACCTAAAATGCCGGAACATATCAAAAATGTTAAAAAGCCATTCCAGATTGGAAACGATCGTGATAAACCAGTAGCAAAAAAGGAAAAAAAAGGGAACACAATATCATATCATATAGAGCACATTATGCATGCAACTTAATAGTATAACTTTACAAGGTCCTTTATCCAACAACTTCGTACAATTCAGTGACGAATTTGCCATTCTTGAAGAATGTACGGAATTGCTCAGCGACAAATGCCTCCGTCTGAAATGAACGGCGGCATGTTAAGAATGCCATCTTCCTTGCTCAGTGGTCACAGGACTTGGGACCTTATACCAAGGATGTGCCAATGTCTTATTTTTGTAAAAAATCTGATGGCACGAGAAATGGAACATTCCAAGATTCAAATGGAATTTCCGCGCGCAGCAACCGAATGCTGAACATAGACATCCTTTTCAAGTGAAAAGCCGCGCAAAACTAGCGATACGAATACTTTTACGCGACATTCATGCAATGAAGCAGACATGCGCATCGGTTCCTGTATGAGAAGTGATCGATGAACTTCTGAGTGGAATTTAGTCACGGAAAACTTCACAATGGAGCTTCGTAGCAGGAACTTCCCACATGTTCCGCAATTTAGTCATTTTTCAACCGCGCGTTTATATTCACTGACGCGCGCGACGTGGGAAAACTTTTCATCTCTCCGTTTTTTCAAGACATGTTTTCTAATTTCAATGTTTAAACTACCGCTATGAATAAAACTCACATATTCTCCATTTTCCTCAACGAGGCAGATGTTAACTTCGGATGACTTGGCAGTGACGAATTCCGTTCCCAGACCAGTCGCCCTCTGTACGAATACCTGACAGCCGTCTGTCTTGTCAATAGACACAGTCGGTGCCCTGTCATTCACCTGACAGATACAGATTAGGTTAGAGAGAACCATACGTCCAGTTGTTCGCCCTACTGGACCAACGATCGGATATTGGCTGTGACTTCTTGGAAATGAAACCGAACCAAAACTCCTATACCGTTATTATAGTCACATACATTATGACCATGGTTTATCACCAAAACGTTGTGTTATTCGATATGCGGGTGTTACTCAATACCCCATACCGTATACTACGTGGTCAATGGGTATTGTGCGTAGATAAACGCCACAAGTGCCATTGTGACAATGGGAATCCACTTTTCATCAACTCCATTCACTAAATAGTCACGTTCTGAACAAAAATAGTCCCTATTTCTGGAGACAAGTCACAAAAACCTGAATTTTGCAGCTTGTGCAGTTAACAACATCCATAGCAGCAATCAGTGAGTCCACTACCACAGCACACTTTTTACAATTATCCATCGTCACAGAATTCAGCTTCCCTGCGTGGAAATTTGTGGAATTAGATTGCGAGAGAGAGAGTCTTTGAAGTCGGTAATGAAGCCGAAAACTCGGTTTTTGTTCCTGAATGTAATTACAGAAATTTCAGGATAATTACAGCCTACCTTTGACTGTAATAATGGAATCTTCACACTTGAAAATGTAGAGAGATTGTGTTGGTTTCACATCAATAACAATGTCGTGTGCCCCAACTTGGTATTCCTGGAGTTAATTGGTTGATCATTACTTCAATTGACTAATTATTGAGCGACTATGTACGTCCAACATTTGAAACTCCATGATCCCTTCATGATTATATTGTCCGTAATTGAGTAATTATCCTAGACGCCTAATTGCGAAACAAATAAATAGAAAATCCCCAATTTTGTTCCCATACACAATACAACAGTAACTTGAATCATGGACCTATTTGTCAAACTTATCAGACTCTTACGACAAACAACACCTACACGCTATATCTTGAGAGTAATGTACAGAGCCATGACCTCAACATTACCACACTTTGAAGATCGCTAGATTTTAATGATATCAATCTAGAACTGCTCTTTGGACACATATTGGGCCCCATATTGGGACCCATATTCCAAATAGAGGGAGTAGGAACGCACACAATACGGACATACGTTATACTGAGCGCATGGTATTATGTATAGTGTATACCATTGGTATACAATATACATAGTATACCGTACTGGACAGCATAGTTTACTTCTATGGTAGGAGATAAGAAGTTTAACCCGTACTATTACAAAGTAATTAAACCCTCATTTCCAATTACATTCTGCCACACGGTTACAAAGTGTTACACGGCTTGCCACACGGTTACAAAGTGTTGACGTGCGTCCATGAGACTGTGAAGTCAGGGTTATACCCAGTGCTGTTTTTGTTATCACTGATATCAGGAAGTTTCGAGTTTGAAGCATGGAAAGTAATGAACGTTGAATATGATATGAATATAAATGAAATGGCAGAATGAGGGCTGAATCTGTGGGAATTGAATAGGTGGTTAGGATAGTTGCTCTACTTACACATTCCCACTTCTTGCCGAAGTTGACATTTTCAAGTCGAGGTGGCTTCTTGACAACGGCAGCTTTTGCAGCAGGGCTGGCAGCAGCGGCAATAGGTTTCTTGTTCTTGTTCAGATCGGAATCTTTCACCACGCTGGAACCTCGTAGTTCAGGATTCTTGTGAGTCTTTTCCTTGTCCGTGACCTTACGGAGACCTGAGGGGTACGGGGGATTGGGAAAAGAGGCTTGGGTGAGAGGAATTCAAAGCTGACCTATTTTGGAAATAAAGAATAGTGGTATACATTGTACAATGTAAGATGTACATCTATGATAACGATTAGAGTAGATACTAAATCGGCAATTTCCACATACGCCCATCTTATGACTAACTAGGGGCTTGAGTAACATACTTCCTGCATATGTTATATGTACGTGTATATGATCTATCATATTAGAGCACATACTATTCTATAGCATCCGTCTGTAAGCAGTCAAAAGTCGAGTGAGAATGATAAATTCAAATAAGAACAGTCAATAACATAGCATTCTATCAATACACATAAATACCTATGCATATGCTTACACATATACCTATGCTTACACCATATAGGTAGCTATTCAATATGTATCGACATTCAACAAATATGACACGAAATGCAGGTTTTTTGAGCACAATTACTTTAAACATCCTAACTCGAGACAGCAGTGAAAGAATAGTTACAGAGCTTACACCTATAAGAATAATATTCATCCAGCAGATAGCAAACTGGAAACCCCCATAACAATATCTAAATGAGGAACAAAAACCACGAATACAACTGAATGGGAACCCCATGTGTCCTGTATTAGCTGGACGGTTGATAACCAACAGGGGACATTCGCTCAATAAGCCCTATCACCTTGGAAACCACATTTCGCACAAACCCAGGACAGGAAGGGCTATATATCATCTGGTTGATAACCAGCTTGATCTCGGTAAACGCATTCTTCACGTACGGGTTCCGCCGACTCATATACCTCAGGACAAGGAACTGGTAGTAGACGAGTGGAGTGAGGATGGATCCGCACTGCCCTGTGAACAGTTGTACCACTACCAGGGGCATCACGAATATCTCAGCAGTTGCCACTACACGGAGCAACTGCTGCTGTTTCTCCTTCATCTTACCCAGCTGGGACTTGAGTAAGTTCCAAGAGGGGGAACATTCAGCGAGCATGGAGCCGGCAAATGCCGAGGCTTGCAGAGCGCAGTAGAGAGTAGGGATGAAGGCGATGATGGTGGTTGGTTTGTGGGTGTAGAAGTTACACGAGTACAGCATGTAGTGAGCACTGTCCTCCAGAACAACGTTTATCATGTACTCCTTCGTAAACTGTATCGGACCGAGTCGCTGACTCAACCGTATTACGCTAGCTAGTCCGAAAGCGAAGAGTACTCGCTGGTAGGAGGCGAGGGCCAGAGAGGGGTTGAAGAATGTGGAAAAGGCAAAGAGAAGTCCGTTTATTGCGGCAAATGCGCGCGCTCCGAACATAATGGTTGCTTTAAGGTCACGTGACATGAAGTTCTTCATGATAACAAGATCAGAAGGTGCTGCTTGGGCTGTCGTTTCTCCATCGGTGGTAGACATTGTGCCTTGCCTAAACAGAAGTGAGATGGTTAGTGTGGCTTGAGAGTGTAACACCCCCAAAATACCGCATAATTCTTACCGGAAGTAATGGCAGATCCCTTGTTCAGTTCCGCGAACAGACCACTAGTGTCAGGAGCGGCTGCTCCCTTGGGCTTGGCGCCTGAAGGTGGCGGTGGGACGCCAGGTGGCGGTGGGACTGGTGCTCGTGGTGCGGCAGGAGGGGGAGGCGGGGCGCCGCCGTAAATCTTAGCAGCCACTGTCGTAGCAGCATCACCCTGCGAGAGAGAGAGAGAGAGAATCATGTCATTCAGCTGTATTTAGCTCCTCAGGGAAGCGCGGTACTGCCGAAATTCGATCGGGAATCGATTCAGCGTCCAAAAATACATAGGAATCGTTGGTATTTGCATGAAAATAGATCAAAAAGTATTCCTCGAATTTCTGGTCTCAGTATTGGTAAAAGTTGAAGTGAGTGATTCCACACTTTTATGCTTCGATTTTGAAGGTATTTCATGAAGACTTTACAGGTACTTGTGAAACCAATTTCCGGCCAAAACTTCTCTCCTACTCTCACACTACAAACATCAACCATATTAACGGTCATATAGTGTTCAAACTCGCCGTCAGGCCACGCCCAAATCACGATTTCAAACCCCTGGGAAGCAAAGCCTTCAAAACACGAAAATCAATGGGACAATGAGGGTATTTTTGAGCTAGCTCATTGGGAAATCAGTGAGAATTCCGATTTCGTCTCAGACGCGAGGTTCTAGGTCACATGATAGACAGCCACGCAGGGAAGTAAGATAGGACCAAAATTCGATCGGGAATAGATTTAGCGGCCGGAATTTCAAGAATGTGTGTCCGTCCGTGTATAATCTGTGTGTGTGTGTCCGTGTGTAATCTGTGTGCCCGCGTGTAATCTGTGTATGTGTAATCTGTGTAATCTGTTTTAATACATGTACAATCATGGTTCTCGAACCCCTGTGATACTATAATATAATAATAGCGGTCTATGCCACAACGGTGACCTCAATGTAGGTATGATCTAACAGAAGCCGATGTCGTGGTGTTATTAAGCCCCACCATATGAGTACACTGTACAGTTTACACTGTACAAAAGTGTCATTATAATATTGCATTATGGTGATCGTACTGGGGCAAAGATACACGTGCAGAAAACCACAGAAAACTAGCTCCGTATGTGCATTACGATTGCCCTAGGTCCTAGATACTATCGAATTTCATTTTTTAACTCACATTTGGATTCCAGTTCACGCCCTTCTTCTGATGATCTGCCACGTACTGTTTTAGAGCTGTGAACACCGCCCTCAGTGCTGTACACCACTCCTTATGTCCAGGACTGTAAGGGGAGGAGAGGAAATTATAGGTGGCAAGTTCATGCAGCAGTCAGTTGCACTAAATGAAATGCAACTATAAATGTAGATTTGCTCTCAGCGCCAGAAGGCAATATCATGAATCTATTGGCAATGGGTTTGCATCTAATATTGCATTTTTTCTAACAATGCACCAATTATGCCCTTATATGGCTTAAGAACTAGAAACTGTTGCTAGATTTATGGCATAAAATCAAAGCTGAACAATTTCAACACTCACATTTCCTTAAAGTCCTTCAAAACTCTGTTCAGGTAAAAATCAGCAGCTCCAATCATTTCACTCATGTAATCAATAGGACGTGGTGCAACACAAACCCATCCAAATGCCGGGACTGCTTCACTCACTGCTGACAAGTGGTTGAACTGCTTGCTTGGCCTGTTCTTGTCTCTGTATTGCTAAGAAGAGACATTTAATGACATCATACTTTTATATCATGGTGGCACGTCAACTTATATAAATGCACAGAATAAAAAACAAATATTATCTATTTCGGTTTGAAGGGATTATCTCTTAGGATAAAGTTTGAAAGCCATTGGAGAGTGGAGACTTACCCCAATTTCACTGATAGCATCATTCAAGGGTTTTATCACGGCAGGAACATCAGCCTAAATCAAATGAAGGTCATCATTGAAAAATTATATCATAAAACAATCACCAATAGCTCCTTATAGATAAAAGTTTGAAACTTGTATTAAATCTTACTGGAATAGGGGCCTTAGCTCTGACTGAAACTCTTAAAAAGTCTTTGTTCTTCTCACACACTTTCTTCAACATCTTTGACTGAAATGTGTTAAAGTTAATTTAATCTCTGTTCAAATCCAATGATTCATTATTCAGGAATAAAGTAATCAGGGATATTTACAATTTCAAGGACATCAGAAGGGAGATTCTCAGAAGCCTTGACCAGTGCATCAGCTTTGTTCAGTGTCTGAAATGATTGACATAAAATTAAAAACTAAGAGTTAAGAATTTCACCTGTAGAAGCACTCAAATTCAATACAACCCAATCCATTGAAATAATTACCTCCTGGAATTCAGTCACATATTCAGAAGAGTCTGAAATAGTACCAGTTTTTAGCAAATTGCAAGCACTAAATCGACAAAATAAAAAACAAATGGCAGATCACATATAAGAAAACTTTTGACAGATTCAGATACCATAATCATCCTCATCATCACCAGCAGAGGACCCTTTTCCTGCAGAGCACTTCTCTAGCCGGACAGTCACAGCCTCGAGGCGGGATATCAGTTTTTCAAGGTCTGCCATTATGAATCCTTTATGGCTAAATACAGGATTTGTCAAAAAAGTGGACAATAATAGAAGCCCTATTGCAGCTTCTTTATAGTTTCAATTCTTGATAGGAATTGGGGGGTTTTATATCTTTATTGTATTATTATATCTCAGTCCTTCTTTGACTGATTATGGTAGGCCAAGCTGACAAGAGCTGCCATAACGAAAAGTGAGTGCTATAATGAAAAGTGAGTGACTTAATGGCATGGGCTCAGGACCATTACTCAGCTAAGGGTGAGAGATTCAACTCAAGCCTATGCAGCCCAATGGTTCACCCATCTGAGCATACAGGAAACTGTGCAGGAGGGTTAAATGAGCAGCTACCCATTGCAGCGAGGTCTCGGGCAAATAAAATATGGATTACACATCCTTAACCATCAAGGGCTTGATTACTTGAAACCTCCGATTCCTGTCATTGGCTGTACAGCTGTTGGAATAGAAAACTCTACTAAATAAAAATCAAAAGGCAACTACTTTTGTGCAATCTTGGTGAAATTTTTAGGATTATATGAGCAATGTGCAATGAATATGACCCTGGATAGCTAAACTAATTAGCAGACATTTTCAAAAAGGAATCCAGGCAACAAAATGTAGGAATGCCTTCAAGAACTGAAAATTTCACGGAAAAGATTGAAGCACTGAACCAGAAGATGAAACAAGTTAGAAAGAAAATAAAACATTGTAAATAACATTATCACTGTGAATTCCGAATGACCAGCTTGTGTATTAGTGTATTACTTCAATAAAGATAAATAGAATAGAAGAAGGCTGAAATGAAAACAAGCTGACATTATCAATGTTATTCATATTTATCAGATTTACTTGTCAATCGATGATAGACCCTGCCAAGAATTTCAATTTCGTCTTGAGCGAGGTTTAGTGTTTACTGCTGTTTAACTTTATCAAAATTTCTCACCACTATTTATTTTGGAGTTTTCCAATGAAGGCGCGTGTGCACACGTCGCGCGCAAAATATTTGGTCACGCCGCGCAGCGACGCAGCGTGGGGACAAAAGCTACAACGCGCGCGCGACAATATGACAATAATTTGTCAAATTCTATTTGTTGGGCGAATGCGATGCAGATGCCAAACCGCTGATGCAAACCGCAAAGAAGAAGTTTAAGCCGCGCGCGCGAAACGAAATTCTAGACAGGGCCAGGTTTATCATCGATTGACAAAATTTTATTTTATCTTTGCACTGTTTCTCACGCGCACACAATTTCATCGAAGTCCGAAAACATTTAACAGTCGATTTCGCTCCCATTGAAAATTTTCATTTTGTGAACAGGCAAAATTCATAACCAAACACAAAGCACTTCACTGCACGTTTTGCATGAGTGTTTTGACAGTTCATGAGATTGTGTATGCTTTACTCATTGCTAAAATTCAATATTTGGCATTATGTGCCATTGAATAGTTATGTGCCATTGAATAGTTTTTTATAACTGGCTGGTTTTTATATTTAAGTCATATTGGGCAATCTTAGTTTTGAGTCAGATATCTAATGCTTCAATCACTATCAGGTGATATGGCAACTGCTGATGTTGAAAAAGCTGCTGCTGTTGAGGTTTGTTTCATTTGCCCTTTATTGTAGTGCTAGGAAATAGTAAATTGATTCTAATTATTCATGTAACGCATTTAAGAATCAGGGCCCTGCTGATGTTGAAGAGACGCCAAAGAAGCACCCATTAGAAAATGCATGGACGCTTTGGTTCTTCAAAGAAGAGAAGGACAAAGATTGGGTAGAATGTTACAAAAAAGTAGCCTCTTTTGATACAGTAGAAGATTTCTGGGCACTCTACAACTTTATCATGCCCCCAACAAAACTCGCTCCTAGATGTGAATACTCAGTTTTCAAGGTAAGTCATCAAGTAAGACTGATCAGAAGCTACTTTCAAATAAGACTAAAACCAGCAAGTTTTAACAATATGAGTTTAGTGTATATGTGATGCTTCATCTTAGGAGGGAATTCAGCCCATGTGGGAGGATAAGAGGAATTTAAAAGGTGGTAGATGGGTCTATACAGCCCAAAAAGCACATACTTTAGACAAACAGTGGATGGAGATGGTAAGAGTTATCAGGTGTGGGACAATACCATGAGCAGTGTTATCAAGAGCAAAATTTCTGGAATTTTGTGCCATGTGGATCATCATACCTCATCAGTAAATAACTTGATAACACAGCCAGTGGCATGTCCCAAGCCATGGCACTGTTGCCATGGCTTTTTCTTTTCAAGCTAGTAATGATTATTTTAGGAGGGGATAAGCCCAATGTGGGAGGATAAAAGAAATTGTAAGGGTGGAAAATGGCGGTACAACGTCCAACTGAAGCATCATGGAAATCTTGATGCGTATTGGAAAGAAATGGTGAGATAACACAGTGATACTATGCAATCCCCAAGTTTATTTGTGGGAAACTAAAGGACAGAACATGTGAAACCTGTGTGCCTGTGATCTAACTGCAACTCATGACCTTCTGATTTCTAAGAACTGAGTGCTAATTTCATGGACATTGAAAGTTCCTCTGCATGATGCAGTGATTGGTCATGATCTGAGCTGAGTCTTAAATTTCTATTTTGGGCTTGTTTTCTCATATAGGAATGTTTTTGTATTATCTTATGAGCTTAATGCTTATACGCATTTTTTCGAATCTTCTGGTTTTTGGTTCTCATTTGGTTTTCATGTTCCAGTTGATGAGTATGGTTGGAGAGCAGTTTGATGAGTACTCCGGTGAAGTCAATGGAGTCGTGCTACAGAGACGTCTGAAAAATGACAGACTTGCAATTTGGGTCGCTGACACCAATAACCTCAACTCAGTTAAAAGCATTGGGTGAGTCTTGGTTACTTTATGGTAGATCATTTGTTAAATGAACATTTATATTATGCGACTGTTAATTTTACATTTTTTTTCAGTATGAAGTTCAAAAATACTCTTGCGCTTCCAGCAAGTGTCACTATCAACTATGAGGTATTGCATGGTTCCACAAAATATCTGAGTTTATTAAGTATGAATTCTACTTGATGGAAGATAATCCATCTGTTTTTCAGTCCCATGCAGATGCACAGACAAAAGCTTCTAGTCAAAAGTTCTCTCTGAAACTCTAAAAGATTGAGACGCTCAGGGAAATGAAATTCAAATTTGACTGTTAATTGGGTATCAAGGGGTTGCATAAGATCTTCGCCTCCAACTGTTTTGAAATATTGAATTTAATTGAAACTGGATAATGGATATCAGTTGAATCACTTACCAATGTAACCTGTTTGACGTTTCGTATTTGTAAATCATTTCCTGATATCCATCCAACTTGTCTATTATCTAGTTGCGTCTACGTTTATAATACCGTGCTAATGAAATTTCATCCACCATATTTAATGGACAGTGACGTCTGTGCAACATAACTAGAGTGCCTTATTTCCCTCTTAGGTGATAATGGATGGGTATAAAGTTGGTGACATCAGTAGCTTCCTCAACTCGAATTCTCAAGAATCGGAGGGTGCAAATAGCTTGTTCTCATCCACACCACAACCATCAGTTGCTGTTGAAGACATTTACGTAAATCCTATCACGTCTTTCTCTCTTGGAAAGCGAGTGAAGAAGAGTAAAACTAGTAAACTCGATTCTGCTGAAACTGAACCGCCTCAGCCCGTTTTTCCAAAGCTATCTGCTGAGGAGCAACTTGCTGTTGATAAGAGAACAATATTCATTGGCAATCTACCAGTTGGGCTGAAAAGGAAGCAACTGAGGAAGTTGTTTGATGAGTTTGGGAGAGTGGAATCACTCAGGTTCAGATCGGTTGCAATCAGTGACTTGAAACTCGGCCGAAAAGTGTGTTTGAAAAGTAATAAAATCCATGAGAATGCCACAAGTAAAAATGCTTACATTGTGTTCAAGGATGAGGAAAGTGTTACCAAATCTTTGTCAAAGAATGGGTTTGAGGTGAATGAACATCACATTAGGGTTGACAAGTTGGTTAAATCAAAGGATGAAATTGATGGTGAAAGTAAGAACTCAGTTTTCATAGGCAATATACCATTTGCTGCCACGGAAGAAGATATCAGAACTGCCCTCAGTCAGTGTGGTGATATTGATTATGTTCGACTACCACGTGATCCAAAAACTAACATAGGAAAGGGTTTCGGTTATGTCAAATTCGCTGATTCGAGTGGAGTGATGTTGGCCATGAAAATTAAAGATACGGTGGAAATTACTGGCAGAAAGCTTCGGTTACAGAGATGCAGGTCGAAAGTTGCCCTTGAACATAAGAAAAAGGCAAAGGAATCAAGGAATAAGAAAGAGCCTGAGAAACAGTTGAATTTCCGTGGGAGGAAGTCAAAGGACTCTGATAAGGAAATGTTTGTTGATAAGAAATCGAAGAGAAAGAAAGTAAATCCTGACAATCGACCTAAGAACAAGAAGCAGAAAACTGTTTCGAAGAAGACTTATGATAAGAAAGTGAACAAAAAATCGAAGAAAGGAAGCCAAGATAAAGCCGTGACGAAGAAAGCCTCCAAAAAGAGATAGAGATAGATGAAGGTCGAAGGACCCTCAAATAATTTATTACCTTTCAAATTGGTATTCATTTGAAAGCAGATGCATAACATACTGAGTTTAGAATTCGTTTCATGAACTTCAGTAGTAGGTTTTGATGTCGATTTGAATTCAATTCTTTTAGGACTTGAGTCATATCTTGCTATCAGCTATTGAAATTTTCAGCTATTGAAATTTTCAGCTATTGAAATTTTCAGCTATTGAAATTTTCATCATGTTTACGCAAAATGCCTATACTAGCCTTGTGCTTGATTCTCATAAAACAAGTTTGAAATGGAGATGACCAAATTAATCCTTAAAGGTTGCTCATGGCTTTAGCTGCTACAAGAAGAACGAATGTAAGTCTCAGTCAGTTTCTCTGAAAAATATCAAATTTTTGACGAATAACAAAAATGATAATCTACCTACGCGACCACTGATATCTTTTGTTTCAGGTAAGACTACCGCCTGAGGTTAACAGGATACTCTATGTGAGGAATCTGCCTTACAAGATCACAGCCGAAGAGATATACGACATATTCGGGAAATATGGTCCGATAAGACAAGTCAGAGTGTGAGTATTTACCAGGGAAAAGTCTGATGAAATTCCACAGCGCAGTATTTGTGGTAGAGCTAGAGAACCTTTGATATTTTTTGAAACCAAGCTATTCAATCGCAGAGGTGTCAATCCGGAGACAAAAGGCACGGCTTTTGTTGTTTACGAAGACATATTCGATGCAAAGAACGCTTGTGATCACTTGTCAGGGTTCAATGTGTGTAACAGATATCTAGTAGTGCTATACTACCAATCTACCAAGGTAAAAACTCTTGTGTTACCTGATTGCTCATTGAGACAGCAATCATTTACCTATCAAAACTTTTGGGTTTGGCACCATTATTATCCGACCACGTCTTGACAGTTGACACCACATATCTCTTCTGGCGCCACTTCCCAATCACATCCGCTTTTTTCAGTTGTATCAGAAAGTCGACGCCGAGAAGAAACAAGCTCAACTGGATGCTGCCAAGAAGAAATACGGGGTGGAAGGGATGGCGAAGTAAGACACTGTCTCCTTTCTCCTCAATAATATTGCCTGCCATGCGCTGAATCAGAGACTTTTCACGCCCTGTCACACACACCCATGCGCATTCCGCAAGCACAATATGTCCCAATATTGTGTACTCAATGCTTGGAACTATTTGATTGTGGTCGGAACTTTGGCAATTGACATGTGTGAGCTATATTACGAACTAATGTCTCTTTATGGGGAGACACTCTTCTTCACCTTACGAAGACAAAAGTTGGGGACATATCAATGAGAAAATGATATCATCTCTGTGGATACGTCATTATTTCATCTTATGCCTATTTGACAGTTAAAAGTCTCAGTTTTTCAAGTGTTCGTATTCAATTTCACATATTTTGTAGGACTAGGGCGCAGGTTTACTCCTGACGTGTTAAGTAAACTATATCACGGCTACACATTCGCAGGCATATGTCTTTGTATTCCAGCATCAACCTGAGAAGGAATAATTAGCAGAATTCCATAGTTAATGTCAGCGAAATCGCTTGCTAAATCTCTAGGACTTCTATCCCATCCCTTATACCAGAAACAACACTATCCCGAAAAACGAGATCAGATATTTCAGTACTTCATCGTGCTCGATTTCGAGGCCACCTGCTGGGAAGATAAGAAAACCCAGCCTAATAAGAGCGAAATTATAGAATTCCCTGCTGTTCTGTTAAACTCATGTTCGGGAAAGATAGAAGAGACATTTCACCAGTACGTCATGCCGACAGAACACACGGTTTTATCGGAATTCTGCAAAAACCTCACTGGAATCAGTCAGGAAACAGTGAATTCGGGAATCCCTCTGGGCACTGTCATGAAGCTGTTCAGTGATTGGTTAAGACACATCTGTGAGTCACGTGACATGATAATCAACCCTCCCGTCTCCGTTCCGGGCAAATCTCACGCCACATTCGTAACGTGGAGCGACTGGGACCTCGGTACTCAACTATTGTACGAGTGTAAGCGAAAATCGCTCATCAGACACCCGTATTTCAACTCGTGGATTGATCTGCGGAGGGCTTATCAGAGATACTACGCGAGTAAACCCCACGGGCTGAATGCGTCGCTGCAGGAAAGAGGAATGTTGTTTGTGGGTCGCGAACACTCGGGTATTGATGATGCGCGCAATACAGCTCGATTGGTGATGAAGATGGTGACGGATGGGTGCTTGTTTAGGGTTACCAAGACTCTGGAACCAGGGAAGAGTGTGTTGTCATGGAGAGAGGATGGGGTACGCAACCCTGTGCGTAACCCCATGTCACACTGGTGATGGGGTGTGTAACCCTGTCCGTAGCCCCATGTTGCTCGGATGATGGGGTCTGTACTGCGACCTGCGTAACCCAGCTGTGTGTAGACACCAATGAGATGGTGCGTGATGTTTGGTTTAATTGTGATTTCATTTAAAGACTTGACAAACAAAAAGGTTTTGATAATGATAAGTTTTTTATGTTCAATTGGCTCTCGCTTTTAACTTTCGAATACCTTTTTATTTTATCTATATACCATTACCTACCTGATTATCTAAATTACCATTTACCAATAAATAATTTGTTTCATGACACAGAGTGATTCGAATTAACTCCAATGAAAGAATGTCACCAATTCCAAGCAGCATATGTTGCTGCTCGCTGAAGTAGGTTATCAACTGTTTAGCGCTGAGATTTGAAACTATCTGTAATTCCGAAATCAGGCGCTAATTGTGATGGCATGGTAATCCATGGCTGCTGATTTGAAAACTATTACTTCCTTCTTTATCAAGCAGAATAAAGAACAAGGTATGAATTCTAGTGAGTTGTAAAGGTTTATACTTTTATAGGGCATCAAACCACTCACATGACACTCTTCTGTCCATCTGACACTTGCCATTGTCTGACATGAATCATCACTCCCCACTTTCAGACAGACTAGACGAAGAGGTACTGATAGAGTCTGGTGAAGCTAACATGTCCGAGTCTGACTCATCCTATAACTCATGGATACCGAGCGTCTGGAACAATGCCATCCAGGAGGATCCATTTCTCCCGTCCATGACAAAGAGACAGCGTCTCACCGGCTTCATGGTCTGCCTACTCGGGGGCTGGCTCTGCTTCGGTCTCTCCGTCATCTACATCCCGTTCATTCTTCTGAAAGCCAGGAAATTCGTCCTCCTCTTCTCCCTGGGGAGTGTTTTCTCCCTCGGTAGTTTCTCAATGTTGTGGGGACCGTGGAATCACGTGCAACATTTGGTGAAGAGATCACGGTTACCCTTTACTCTCTCGTACTTTTCCACTCTCTTTCTTACCATTTACACCGCCATGGTAATGCGGAGTACAATACTGACTATTTTCTGTGCCATGGCGCAGTTTGTGGCATTGTTGTGGTATGTGTTTAGTTATGTGCCTGGTGGAGTAACGGGACTCAAGTTTTTCACTAAAGTTTTCTCCAAATCCATACTAAAAACTGCACAAAGTACACTTCCCATCTGAGGGAATGGTATTTGATAATGATCTAGATTGTCCGTTTTAGCAATAGTATTGTGAATGGTGTAGATAACACATGGATATTGTGGATATGTGATATGCTGTAGATAGGCAGATAATGTTCATGATGTTCCATGGTTATGTGTAGACCATGGAAATGAATGAATTAACGACTTACTAATAAAATTATTTTCAAAGATTATTTGTTGCATGCTGCATTTCATGAGATGAGAGAAAGATTCTTCAGAGTATTTGTTTTCTTGACTTTAAACTTTCAATACCTAGAAACAATTTTCATTTTATAATCGAATTTCTGTTTCTTCGCTAGCTGTCATCCTGTCTTCACTACTTATACCTCCAAATATTTGGCCAAGTGCTTTTCCCTGCCACTACCCCATTACATCATAAACACTGACGTCACTTCCCCACACGTATAGCAATGTCGTCATCACAACCACTCTACAACCTGAGCAAGGACCAGGTTGACGAAGTATACAAACACGGCAGTTTCCTGATCATTGAGAACATGCCCGAGGGAACGGAATTCGGGATAGATTACGAGAGTTGGTCGACAGGACCCCGGTTTATGGGTCTCAAGATGATACCCCCAGGGGTACACTACGTGTTCTATAGTGCGGTCAGCAAGGAGGGGACCGTCGCTCCGCGAGCGGGGTTCTTCCACTTCTTCCCTGAGAGAGAGGTGAGGGGGAAACGCGGAGGGGACGATATTTTTAGTCCATGAGGCTCATAACTGATCATACTTTACGACTTTGATTATGATCTGGGAAACTTAGATGTTTAGTTTTTATTTGGAGGTAATGAATTCCAAATGGCGCTACAGTGCTACACGTTACATTGCGATACGTGCTGTTTTATCCTCACGTTATTCACGTGTTTCATCGCAGGTTTTGGTTAAGAAGTATGATTCACAGCAAGAGTTACTGGTGGATTCAGACACTGTTTTCCAGACAAAAGACATAGACAAGATGTTAGCCCCCTACCCCTACCAGCATTACCAACGGTACATGAATTCTAATGTATTCAGTCCGTGTTATTTGCTGCGTGATGGTTCATTCGATGAACATGATTCATTCGATGCATGAGGTTGTGGAGTGTGAATAAATCAGAGTCATGCTAAAAGCTCTCGGGGTATTCTCATTTTATGATGACTAATAGTAATATAGTATGTGGTCTTATCGTGTTCCTTTCTTTTACTACGTCCGTGAATGCTGAAAGTGGTTACAAGTGAAACTCACTCACGCACATACATACACACTCACACACACACTCACACACACTCACACAATGCACACACACATACACATTACACACAGACACACAGTGGACACAAGGCAGAGATTCATCAGTGATTTATACTTAATAAAGAGAACTCGAGCATTAGCTACCTTAATTCTATGTGCTGCATGCGTTGTCTTAGTCGGCGTCGCTATTGTCGTATAAATTTGTACATAACGTGTACTAAGCAGACCCAAGCAGAAAACTGAGCCAGATTAAATAAACCAATTTGTCCGTTCTTACGGTTTCTTTATGGAATAAGACCTCATTGTTATTCTGAAATTACCGGTACCGAAACGGTGCACCGTTGTGTTGTAATCTTGTACGTATTATTGCCACCCCTATGAAGCACTAACTCCCATCATGTACACAGATGGTGCAGTTTAACTACGCACGTGACGCAAACCACTGTGGAACGTGTACAACCTGTGTGCACCCTGATTCACGCAGCAACACCGCTACTTAGCAACCCGCGCGCCGCAGAGGACACAGCACGTGCAGTGGGTGTTGAGGAGAAGCTAGACGCGCACTTCATTCAGGATGATAACCAAGTGATGAGGTAGAGATTGAGTCAGATATTGTTGGAAAATGTCAACAAAAATGTTTTATGATTTCCTTTCTTTTCTTTGTTTCTTGGATAGGTTCCATGTACATCCTCATTATTTTCAACAAACAGGTTCAGTAAGTTGGACCGAAAGCAGAACACAGTTGGTCTCAAAGCCCGTGACCTCAGCAATTTCTACATGGATTCAACGATTTCATTAAACCGTAAGTATTCACTACCTACCATACTGATTATTGTTGCAAGAATCGTACATAGATCGTAGGCTCAATCAGTCCTTGTTGGAAGAATGTGAAGAGATTGAACCTATCATTAAACAGCACCTCAATCGTTAAACGGCACCTCAATCATGATACAATCGCTAACCCAACCCTCCTTTCCCCTCCCTCAGATGTCATAGCCCAATGCTCGTCTACCGACGAACTACTCGGGGAACTGCAAATTTCATTCGTCGTGTTTCTCCTGGGTCACGTGTATTCCGCATTTGAACAGTGGAAAATCCTCGTCGACACGATTTGTCGAGCTCAGCAAGCCATTGTATCTCACCCTGACTTCTACAAGACATTCATCCGGACTCTTCACTTTCATCTCAAGGAAACGCCCCGTGACTTTTTCGTGGATATTGTGTCACGTGATAATTTCCTGGTGAGAACTCTGCAAGCGTTTTTTGAGAATGTGTTGGAGGAGGAGGCGGGTGGAGTGAGAAGTGAGTGTGGGGTGAGAAGTGAGTGTGAGGCGAGTGGAGAGAGTGAGGGTGAGGTGAAGGGGGGTGTGAAGAGGTTGAAACATGGAAATGTGTCAGGTAAAGATACGGTGTCAGATGAAATGTCAGATACTGTATCTACCGAGGTAGACAGAGAATTGAAGGCGAGAGCGGCTAAATTCAGGTCGCATCTTGAGAAGTATTATTCGTGGGAATTTGGCAGTAATGATGAAGATGAGCCGGTGGTTGTCGAAATGTGACATAATTTCTTATCGTGATGTATGAGTTGATATACCTAAAATCTAAATCTTATGTTGGATTCATTTCATTCAGAATCGGTAATTTCCATCCAAAGAACATTAAATTTGGGGTTCATTATAAAACAACATTATGAATGAACGTTTGTAAATAAAAACGCAAATTTTCGAATTATACCTTTTACGTTGACAGTTAAAACATGCAGTATCATGAACACTTTCAATCTAATGACATCCCATACAGACAGGTTATGTCAAATGCAACAGCTAAATCCATACAGAACATCACATTTAACCAGACGAACACATGTTTCTCCGTTGCCATGGAAACTGGGTATCGGGTGTACAACTTAGAACCCCTCGCCGAGCTAACCCAGGGTTCCTTCGAGGACTTTGGTTCATTGCGCATCGTGGAAATGTTGCACAGAACAAACTTCATTGCTGTTGTGGGTGGTGGACATCAGAGTAAATTCAGTGCACGGATGGTGAGGATTTGGGACGATGCGCAGAAGACGTTTATCTTGGAGTTCTCGTTTGATTCTATCGTCAGGGGCGTTAAAATGAAGAGGAATCGCCTCATTGTCGTCCTCTCCCACAAGATCTGCATATTCAGTTTCCCGTCCGACCCGCAACACTTACAGAGCATCGAAACTCGGTCCAATTCGCGAGGTTTGTGCGAGGTGTGCCCGAGTGTGTCCTGTGACGTCATGATCTTCCCTGGAACTCGGGCAGGAAGTCTCCAACTGTTCGATATTTCGACTGCCGGAGCGGCAGTTGGCGCCATCTCAACGCCACCCACGATCAACGCCCACCGGACTGATTTGCAGTGTATCGCGCTGAACCACGGCGGCACTCTTGCCGCCACAGCGTCAGGTAAAGGGACGCTGATCCGAGTATTCGACATGCGGACTCGTCTTCTTGTCATCGAGTTACGACGAGGCACAGACACTGCCACCGTTCAGAGTATCACTTTCAACGACGATAGTTCGTACCTGTGTGTGAGCAGCGACAAGGGGACAGTTCACATATTCGCAATCAAGAATCCCGAGTTAAACAAGAGACTGACCGTAGCGAATGTTGGGTATTTGGGACGGTATGCCGGGTCGCAATGGGGTATGACGTCATTTGCACTACGGTCGGAGTGTCCGTGTATTTGTGCCTTCGCGCCACCCTCCAGCACGCCCGGAACAGCGGTGAAAAACGCGGTTATCGCCCTCTGTTTCGACGGTACGTTTCACAAGTACGTGTTTACGGCAGAGGGGAATTGTAACAGGGAAGCGTATAATGTTTTTCTTGATATTACACAAGATCTTGAGATATGAGGTCCCACATATACTATCGATAATATTTGTTTCTGGTTAGATTCCCTTCATAAAGATTGAAAGATATGAATATTCTCAGAATAATTATTAAGTCTGTGATGAAGATATTTGTGGGAATACTTACATGGTGTGTGTGTGTGAAATTGTTATTTAATGACACTGTATAACTATGATAATAACCGATAACTGAGACACATAATAATCTCTGATTTGTCTGAGATATTTTGTGGGATAGATCTGAGTTTGTCAGGAGAGGTAGCTCTCTACTGACTTCCTCTCACGGTGAATGAGTGGTGTCAGCAAGGTTATTGCTTAACGATACGTGCTATCGATCGAGCTAGGAATTTTTATGTTTGTTATGCTTTGCTGTTGAAATGTTTTTATTTCAGTTCTCTAGTTGCGAATTTGACTCATGGATTATTAACGAAAGAGCAGATGATATGTATAAGATTTGCGTTTGTTCTAATCCAGCGAATTGTTCATTTCTTAACCACATAAGTACTGCTAATGGACTTGACTCTAAGTAAAATCTTGAATAGCCTTCCCTTTATAATGCAGTTTTGCAAGAACAGCGCTATTTTACATTAACTATATCCGTTGCTATATTTGAATGAATTTTAACGTGATGTCTTGAATTTTGAGTATTTTGTCTTCTGATAAATCTTCTGTTACTTCTCCAGTATGAGTTATGATCAACTGTGTCAACGGATTGGAAGTGCGATTTTCAAGATCGGGAGCAATGGTAAGTGCAAATTACGTTAACACCACTTGACAGTACTCTTCTTTGACACTATTTCGCATTCAGCACTGCTCTGACACCACTGCTCGTAGGCCACTCTAAACCTTGACACCACTCTCCGACATACCACTCTTATTGACGCGATTTCACTCTGAAACCATCAAACCTTGACACCACAGAAAGAACGTTTATCTTGACACCATTATTCCCGCAGTTACATCAATGCAGAAGCTCGTCGCCCAACTCGGAACCACAAACGAAACCCCTAACCTGAAGAAACAGCTCGAAACGAAACGATCCGAAGTACAGTACAGTATAGAGAGTGCGGGTGAAATGTTCAAACAGCTTGGGGACATGTGCAAGACTGGTTCTCCACAAGAACAGAAATCCCGGAAGATTCAAGTGGAACGACTGAAGCAACAGTTCGCTGAAACGATTCAGAAATACAACAAGTACCAACAGGTTATTTGGAGATCACAGATACGTTTTTCCTAGATTCTTGTTCTGTAAAGAGGTCATGACCTCCAAATTCGACGAGAAAGGAATGACAATAATCCTAATCTGTGTTCCAGTTTGAAGCTGAAAAGGAGAGGGCTGCTCTATCTCGTATGAGAACAAGAACTGCGTCGTTACGAGACGAAATTGCGCGGCAGCCGAATGTAGACACTCAGTATGCCGACAACGACAGTCTTATGGATGACGACACCAGGTAGAAGCGATCATTTTAGTCTTGCTGTTATGTAGAAAATCAAAATAACAGATTGCATAACTGTCGTAGTAAGAGTCAGTTTTGGGACGGTCCCGGTCTTAATTTTTGTTTGCGTAACGCGCGATACGTTTTATTTGACCAAAGGAACAAAAACTTTGTGCGCGCGTGGTAATGTCACGCCGCGCGCGCCGCGCGTTAGATAACGCAGACTTGATTGAAATTCCTTTGACATTCTTCTGGTTTTTAATGTGATGACTGGCAAGTACCAAGCCTTCCATCCAATGATATTCTTGTCTGTTTCAGACAGCAAAAATTAGCTCAGTTGCAAGAGTTTACTGATGATCTGGAAACCACGACTGCCCTGATTAACGAGCGAGAAAACGCCATTAAGAAACTCGAGGTATTTATCACGGAATATTTGTGAAGAATAATGATAAGAAAGCATAACTTGTTGCTCAATTCTTTCTTCTTGCCAGACAGACATGATCACGGTGAACGATATATTCACGCAAATCGGATCAATGGTATATGAACAAGGCGATATGATCGGTAAGCTCGATTTTTCATTATTTTGTAGCCAATCATGTGATTATCGATTAAAGATGACGGGTTCTATGGTTCTAATTGCCCCATTTCCAGATAACATCGAGCAAAATGTGGAAGTTGCCCGTGATAGAGTAGAAGACGGGGCTGTCCAGCTGCAGAAAGCATCAGAATACCAGAACAAATACCGTAAAAAGGTGTTCATCTTCCTAGCAGTACTCCTCGCCTTCGGTATCATTCTCGGTATTATCATCTGGGTGACGAAGAGCAAGAGCAAATAAAAAGAAGCTGAATCAGTGCGGTAAAACCAATTATGCAACTGACGAACTAATTATAGGATTCAGAGTTATTTTCGTGTGTCGTTATAAGTGTGAAACTTAAGACTGTTGATGTTGGTCTTCATGATATTGCAATGTTGAACGTTGATTGCGGTGATTTGATGATTTGATTTTTCGAATCTCGTTTTTGATGTATGTAAATTTGAACAATCAATTTATCACCAATAACTTGAGCACTCATCCATGGTATTTTCTATGATGGAAATTAAATACAGATTAACCCAAGTTTTGTAACCGACTTAGGTCGCTTTAATCATGATACTTTGTCGCAAATTATTGTTTGAAGCTTGTTTATGGAAAGTGCTTCTGAAAGGTTGAGGAAACATTCAGCTTATATGGTAAGAATGATGTAACTTGACGTGAAAATCTATTTGATGTGAAAATCTATTTGTCACCTTTTGAAGTGTTTGTTTTAAAAATGGCAGTTATTTTGATTTGTCTTCCTTTGATGCTGATAATAAACAGCAATAGACAAGCTTTGTTGTGGTATCCTAAGAAAACTAACTACTTGGACGAGATTTTTCTTTGAAAAAGAATATTACCAATCAGCAAATCTTTGAAAATGTTTTTAATTAAGTCACATTCATTATAACTTATTATGTTGATTTTTAAATCACTTCTTTGTAATATTATTGATGTTGTGGTGGCTGTTTTATGATATTGAGAGAAATGGAGCTGTCTTGCTAATTGTTGAATTATTTCAATTTCTCAAAGGAGCAAAGGAAATATTTGTGAAGCAAAAGAGAGTTTCAAGAGAAAAGTAAGAATTGTAAGAATGCTACCCTCTTTATCTTTCGATTTGTCATACCTTGCGTGCCTTGCACCAAGTAGGAAGACATGGAAATTGCATTGTCGTAAAATGAAACGGAATTAACATTTTTTGTTAAAGATGATAAAAAGTCTCTACTCAAAGGAGTATAAGTTCGATGAATGTGTGAAAATGAATTGTCGCTAACTTAATCTCAAAGTAAGAACACTTAACTCGCATCTTGATTTCATATATGCGTGGCATTGTGGCGACATCTTTAAGACGTATGTCTCGAGCTTATTCCACTTTGATACAAATGTACCAATCTAGAGGAACACTGTTTTAAACTGTGCGTGTTTAAATATTAGTAGACGAGTAAAACTTGGCGTTGAAATGGCATTATGAACAATGTGCGCCGTGAACTCCTTTGTGGTTATATACGTAGAGTTTAACATATTTTGAGGAGCTAACATATCACGAAATTCTGCTGATCTTGTTTTTTGTTCCGGACCTCAAAGTTGATGATGATTTTCTTCATGATCATGTTTTTACACGAGATGTTAATTTCCACAATTTCATCACGTATTATAGATGTTATGGAGTTGATCATTTTTTGATACGCTTGCCCTCAGTTATGCGTATGTGTGTGTGTCAGTAAATTGTAAATGTTCTGCTCATTTCATGCATCGAAATCAAATGATTTAAAATATTTAACATATGTTTCAGACTTAGTCGTAAAGTACCAGCTCCACGCTTAATCCCCATTGTTCACTCGCTTCTACATACCACAATGATGATTAATTAAAACGACATACCCCCCATCTCCCTGACTATGTAAACACATGTTCTGACAATCACATATTCACGGCTTACTCCGATAGAAAATGACAATCTATCAAGTTCATTGTTCAAAGCGAGCACGCATATGTCCCTCCTTACATTTTCTTCGCCGCGTACCACCACTACTCTCATGTGCTATGAACATGAGCTAATTTGCTTGACAACGCACTGCCACAAAGAGCGCTATAGCGAGAAAGAGAGCAGCCCGAGTTTGATCAAAGGCATGATATATTGGAACACCTTCTTCATCGTCATTATATGTGTTTTATTCGAGTGTGCCGCGTTGTCATAATACTTGATCAATGCTTTAAGTTTAAGTTAAAGTGAATAATATATCAGCATCTCAGGGGACACAATATATGATTATGACATTGCGACTGCTCGTTTTTTGCGACTAACATGGGGGTAAAGTGATTGACTTAGATAAGGAGGGGGTTGTGCTTGACTCGTATGCTTGACACACTTTCTCATTCTGTTGTTATTGCATTCGTAAATGCCGCATCAATCTTCAGATGTCATGGATCAATCATGTCAGCTGTTATGGTCCAATCATTAACATTGGGATGATCGTGTTCAAATCATCAACATTGTTGTTGATTTGAAATCATCAATTCGAACCATATGCTCTCCTCATCATGGCTACCAATCGTAATGGTAACCAATCGTAATGGTAACCAATCGTCATGGTTACCAATCGTCATGGTAACCAATGAGACCATTCCCAGGAAGTTTTGCGCACCAAACCATGCCGATAGGTAAAACAGCCCGGATACAACAGGCTGACAAGCAGTTTGGGAAGCAGCTCAACCAGATCAAGAGGATCTGTGAGAATGAACTGAGCAGGGAGACCCGATGTTTGGAGGAGGTCTTCAGACTCGAGATGGTGTGTGGTGACATTGACCGTTACACTTACAGTGAAATTGACAGTATGAATAAGTGACACGGACACCAACAGAGTGAAACTTCAACTTACTCATACTGCTTGACACCACTGACACCGTTCACAATCGCTGACAACAAGTTAATTATAATTTCCCCCAACTTTTTGTCATTCACATTGACACGATTTATTTATTTTCAGATCCAGCACCAGCTGCAACACCAGGAAACTGTCTGTCTTCTCCAGAGGATCAAACAGATATGTCACAGACGGGATGCCGTTATGAAAAGAAGCTTCGAGAGAATTCTCAAGAAGTTCAGCTTCAGGTGTGGCACAAAATCACATTTTTTCCGATCATCACCACCAGATGGTTTGGAATCGATTGAAGGACGCTGCGTATTAAGAATAAGATTTAGATAGTCATTTGATTTTGATTACCCATTCAATCTTCAAGTTCAAGTTCATGCCATGCTCCGACACTTCTTGTCTGCTTCACTCTCTTGGCTGACTTAGCGAAGCTTACTCAAACTTACTCAATTTCAGTTCGGTGTACGACAGTGACGCCACTCTGCCGCCGATCCAGGGCATTCCCCGGCACAAACTCCTGCCTAAGACTGCCCCCGGGAAACTAGCTGTCAAAACCCCTGACCACCATCGGAACGATGTCTTTTCGAGAAGAGGTGGACTTGACACCAGGCCGAAACAGTGAGTAGAGACTCTCCAGCTCTGGGGAGTCTTATTTTGTCTAACTGTAGAGTCTTAACTCAATCCTTGAGGCTTGAAACTGTCAAGAATTGTTTTACTTTACCGAGATCGATTTTCTACTTTACGCTCAAGACTTTTAGGGTTTCTACCAGTTATACAGGTAAGGCGCATAATTTTAACGTCAAACGTGAAGTTTTTCACTTTTTCAGGACGACAAGTGAACGAGCATCAGCCACCTCCTCATGGAAGAAGATCAAAGTGACACTGCCTCGTTGCGAGGCTGATGAGTTGACACCAGCCGCTACCATGGCAACCAACCCTCTCAACTCACACGAGGTTACTGCTTCAGCTTGCCCCAACTCTGTCAAACTACTTGTCCAATGTCCGCGATATTGCAATGCAATCGAGAGTTACATGTCATGTAATACCATGGACCATGGTATTTCATGGCATGTACCATGTTCCATGGTAACCTCCTACCTAACCATGGGATTGGTAACGATGAAATCAATGTAGTATCCTCATCTTCCTCTACTTGGCAGGCGTCAACGGCGTCTATTGTCGGCATAGCCGCCCGGAGGAGCAGAATGAAATCACAGGAGTGTAGTGGCTTCATGGTTCCTGCGTGTGTAGCCACCAAACCCATGCCCAGAGCAAGGGACAGGTATGTCATTCGTCACATTCATAGTTTAGGTCAATCACAAGTGTGACTTGGACATGACTCATTGACTCAAGTCATGGCATCATTGTATGCACTATTTCAATGTTTATACCGATGTTATACTGACTGATAGTGATTGATTGAAAGCTGTCAGTCATCAGGGCGATGTAATTCCTACTGATGATCAATATGCGGCAGGTATATCCAGTCGTTACAGAAGAAAGTGTCACTCTGTGACATCAAGGAATGTGCGTATCTCCGGATATCGACTGATCTCGCTGCTACTGCTACACGCTGAGTGGGGTGACGTCATGGGACCGCGCGGCACCCGGTGGCTATTCACACTGGTGTCTGATAAAAGTTACTGATCAGTTCGCCATTTCCATGTCGTACTGTCGTAGTGACAGTCATACATGGAGTCAAACTGTCAGTATCACTCCAGCTGCCAGCAAGAGTGATTATGCGAAGCTGGGCGTAAATTCGAACATTGACCTTGTTCAGTGTTACGGCGCTCTGCAGATTCCTTCACTTTGAGTTTGATGCTTTGGGAGACGACCAATCCATTCTACTTTTGTAGGATTTTACCCTACCTTCGGCGCCGCGCAATTGTCATTCCGCCAGGGATAAAATCCCGCCAGCAAAGGGTAGGGTGAAATCCTACACTCCTACAGGCTACAATTCTACTTTGGTACTTGGTGCTCATGCGGCATACTGTTAACAAGATATATCGAATTCGGAAGAAAACAACGCACTGTTTGTCATATCAATTGAAATTTTATTCAAAATTAATTAACATCGTATAAATTATTCATTTTAATGGTGAGTACCAAAACAATCTCTTTTTCTAACACTTGTTGTACTTGTGGGTTCCTGCGACAAGATAATATTATACGTTAAGTAAAGAAAACTAAGTGATACCTTGGTGCTTTTAAATCAAATTCAACCTAGGTTTGTAAATGATCTAAATATTAGAGTAAGTCATTTTTAAACTTTCAGCTCACATCATTGTGCGTTTATTCAATATTCAAATTCAAGTTCTTCAAAGTTAAACTTAAAACAACTACAAGTTTGTCTCAATTTTCCTAAGCCAGCAGAACAGAAGTTACAAACACTGAATCAAACATTCCGAAGGCATCTGGGAAGTTCCATAACGCGCGCAATTCGATCGCACGTGGTCTGCGCGCGCACGTACGTTTCTGCTCACAGTTACAATTAATCACTCAGAACGGAAATGCCCAGATACCGCAGAGATCGAAAACGAAATTACCGAATCTCCAACACAACAAGGAAAATATAGTTGCAACTTGTTCTAAATCTGTAACGAAAAACAAAAAGGATCGATTTTGATATTCGAAATGATGAGAAAAGATTCAAGCTGAAACGAGCAGCAAAATTAATCTAAGCAAACGGGAAAAGGTATGGTTTTGTTACACGGTAGCTAACAAACTCCATTGCAAATATATTAATTGCCTGTAAAACATTTCCAAAGATAATATGGCGGTACTGCGCTCATGAAGAAGGCAACAGGCAAAATGAAAATTATTTTCTTAAATTTACATTTTAAGGACCCGTCCAATTCCAATTCTATCCTATACTATCGATTTTGCGCTGACAGTTCCTTCTATAAATGTAATTGTAAAAGTCCCCTCCCCGACCATTTGAATTGCCACGTTCAGGAAGGTTCCGACAAACTTCATTACTGCTTACACTTATGACAACTATATTCAAACAACAACAACAACAACAACAAGCATAATAACAACTATATTCACTACACATCCCCTCATATACAACGAGTAAGCAACCCTCCCTGGGCACTGCTATTCTGCACTACTCTGACTATCGCCCAGTTCGGTACCGCCCCCCTCAGAACCATCTGACTGCTCCATACTCAACAGATACGCCATGTTCTCCGCACACGACCCGCACGAAAACTCGGAATACGACGACGATGTCGATTCCGATTCCGAGACATTGTCCACAGCCGCGGCTTCAAGTTCACCGCTCTCCTCCGCCGTACCGGACACGGCTTGTTCCGGGTTTTCGGACGGATTGAGGGTTTCCGCTTTGCGGGTCGTTTCCGACGATTGTTTGTCGTTAAAGTGTTCGTTAAGTTGGTTTTGTAGCCCCTGTAGTTGCTCGTTGAGGTCGGCCATCGTGTTTGGTAGCTGAACACCTGAAATATAATGGTATTTATATTTTGGTCGACTTCGATATAATGACCCTGAACCTTGATTGATTTCGTTGTAATAGAGTATTTCGGTACGTCATGCATTGAGTACCCTAGCACAACACAATACTTATACAGAAAGTCTCTCTCTCTCCCCCATAAATGAGTTACGAGACACAATGATAATCTAGCTCTACTAAAAGGACCCGGCTGTCTAGACAAACAGCCATATACTCTTTGAAAATATTCATTTTGTGATGGAGTATGGCACAAGTACTTATAACAGTTATAAAAGGTATAAATGTTTATGCCATATTGCACATCAAAGAACATACACACACGAAGAATATAGATGTCAAAGTTCATAGATTTAATTTTACTTTGACGTACCGTCAGTATTCCCGAAGCAACTCTCGCCTCTACATATGAGGAATGGTACCACGGTGTAAACAAAGGCCACCATCAGCGGAACTCCTGAAATTTTACGACCGGGTCAACATCATTCGTGAGTGGGGGGTGGGAAATTCGGTAATTTCCTAAAAATAACCTGCTTAACGATAGGTAGAGTTAGCCTTAGCTTTTGTTTTGGTACTTCTCAATTATCAAGCTGCTCACGAAGCCAGACTTGTAAAATTCTAACGTTTGCTATCACATATGATCCGGCTCACTTACCGACTGACACAGACACGGCAGCAATGACGGGAGAGCACACCGATGCTAGGGCGACCCCGCACGTTACTATAACTACACGTTTCGTGGTTGAGGCGTGCCTTCTTCGCCATGCCACATTCAACTGAAATAGAATGTTTATAATAGTCTGGGGAGGAAACTTAATGCAAAATTCAGCCATGAGTAGGTTAATTTCACCAAATTTATCTTCAAGTGTTCATGAATGCGAATGCGATCTGTGTACCGATATAAATAAATGTGCGCGCGCGCATCACGCGCAATCAATGTGCACATAATCAATCAAAAGTTTCTTCACAATTTCTAGAGCAAAACTAGTGATAGCACGCGGACGACTAGGTTTTAAGCTTTCCAATTGTTTATCGATTAAATTTAGCGTATGTCGACAGAGTTCGATACGAAATGTATACACAACTCTTCATCACACAGGTGTTTGTTCTTACATCAGCAAGTCGAAGTATGAACTATGAAGTTTATCGAGAAATGGTAGCGCCGAAACTTCAGGTAATTATTTCTTGACAGTCGATTTAAAATTGATCAGTCGATTAAAAGTGATCAGCTTGAGACGTCAACGATCACTAAAAGAACCAATAGGAACCGCCCAGTTTCCAGTAATCTATTATACACGAAGTGTGTGGGTGTTGCAATAAACGCCGACTGGTTGATTTATACTTAAAGTGGTCAGAATTTAAAAGGGCGTCTGCACATTGTTGTAAATACACAGCGAAATCGACCGTATACCACTCACTACTCTTATAACCACAAAATTTACAGCAGTAAACATAAACCATTAGCACCTACAGGAGAATTAGACAGCAAAAATCAGGGGGCAATTTGATAGGGCATGCTAATCGAATTTACCATGCATATCATAAACCAAAATGAGGTATATGCTTAATAACCAGTGAGGTTTGATAAAACGAAGTGAGGCTTGCTTAATATATATACCGTGTGATGCATGACGTATGATGCATAACGTATGATTTATAACGTATGATGAATAACGTGTGATGAATAACGTGTTATGTATAACGTGTTATGTATAACGTGTTATGTAATGGACAGGTGATGCAATGGACACGTGATCATACTCACACGTCGACCGACGTAGGCTGGGACTGCGATGAATATTGCCGGAAGTGCTACCGCACTGAGCAGACATATGCCGAATGGTGCACCGACTAGTGTCCCCATCTGCCAAAGCACTCGCTTCTTTCGGGACCACGTTCGTTTACCCCAAAACGTACAACCGGTCGGACTGTCAAATAGAGGGCATGGGGTTAGAGAGGATAAAGGGGGTGGGGTTAGAAAATAGAGGGGTAAAGTTGTGGGTATCTGGAGTTGGGGGTAAGAGGGGTTAATATGGGAACAAGGGATCGGAGTGGGCTGAACTCTGGTAAACATGAGGGAGAGGTTAAAAAGGGGATCGATATGAGATGATACTACTATAGATTGGTGTGTTGGCAGGCGTGCGTATGAGTGAGTGCCAATTTTAATCATGAATGGATTATGGAGCCGTTAGTGATGTTCTGACCACGCCCGGTCCAACTTACCAAAACGTACCAAACCGACTGTACGAACTCATTGTTAATTAGATCAAAGTAGACATGACTGCGATGATTTTTTCATTACATATATCGAAAAAACCAAAGAGTCATTACTTGGAAAAGAACTGCGATTTGATATTTCTAAGAAGCACAATGTGACGAAACGCGACAGCAATTTCACCGAATAGAAACTGATGATATGACGTGTTCTCACATTCAGTCCATTTAGACAATTTAACATGGGATGTGTTCGTGTGTGTGTGTGTGGGACTAAAGACTCCATAAACACAAAGTCTGCCATGAAAGGGTGCCTCGATTTGTTCTATTTTTGGCTATACAATGGTTGATAGTTAGTATATTCTATATCATCAATGCTCGATCATTCATTTCCAGACAAGGAGTTATACCTATCCAATATCCATTTATAGTGTGACATTTCGATTTAGTGTGACTTAAATCCTTGAGTTAGATCACCTATATTGGCTGTTGACATCAAATGACATGATACGGCTAACACAACCTATTGGGATAATAGGTTCATTATCATTCTACCTAGCTAGAGACATTGCCACTAAATATATGATGATTCTTGACCAAGTTGGATTGCGGTACTCCAACAGTTCCAAAGGTCTGTAATATCATGGTGTCACGACATCTTCTATTACATCTGATACACTCTGAGCACACTTGTTACTATTAATAGAACCAGCCGCCATATTCATACATATACTGGTAGCCAGTGGCCACAAACAAACCTTTTTCATTTGCTGCTTATCATTCGAGTTCTTGAGAAAAAGAAAAGATAAAAAGGTAGAAGATCACTACATTCAATACATCGTTCCTACTATCGCTTCGTTACACATTCAATAGAAATAGTAACACTCATCAAATAACAATATCTCATTCATAGTTGCCAAAGAATGAAACTATCCATTAGACTAAGCTATCACCTTAGCCTTGTTCCCTTGTTTTAATGAACAACTGACAGAAACTGGGACCAAACTGCCGACGATTCTGTNTTCCTAACCACCTTATGCCTTTTTAGGCCGCTTCGCGGCCAGGCTGGGTGGAAAAAATTTTTAGTAAAATTTATATTTTCCATAAAATATGCAATGCTTCCAGACCAATGGTATAAGAGTGATGTCAAGTAAATTCTGTTACTAACTATGCGGCTGACGTCATTGTATAGCCAAGCTTCCCAGTGTGTGTGCACTGTGCATGTGTGCGTGTGTGTGAGTGTGTGTGTATCTTCTGTATGTCTTCTGTTTTCCGGGTATAGGCCTATGATAGTGATTAGCTGTTTAAATCATAAGTAATGTACACTATAGTGTACGATGGAGTGTGCACTATAATTATAGCCACGTTAATTTCGCAAAAATGAACTTTAAATTACCTAATTGAATAGATCAAGAGCAAAAACTCAAAAATCATTATCTTGGAATGCCAAAAGATGGTATCGATTTTGATTCGAGTGCCTGTATTACATCCTTGAATCGCGCGTCCACTAAGCTTCAACACTGTCAATTCCTCAAAAGGTCATTGGCCGAATATATCATGAAGTCACATCATGTGTGTGTGTGTGTGTGTGTGTGTGTGTGTGTGTGTCATTGACAGTTGTCTAATTCCATATATCATGAGTGATGTAACCCCTTATAATACAGGAAGTTCGGATACGTTCCCAAGGTTGTCTTGAGATTGAAATTCCCCCTCACATTCTTGTGTGACATCTCTGACACAATTCATGAACGAATGAGATTAGACTCGAAAATGTACCAAAACATGCTTTAACACTTGATAGGTATCGTTCATTTTGAGCTTTGCTATCATCGAATTCATTCCTAACTCAATGAATAACCGGTCCTAAATTGGTGAATGTCTCTGGTTGTTTATCGCTGTCTGTTTTAATTGCTTGAAGCATTATCTTCTATTCCTTCGTTACTACGTCCTAGCTTTTATAGTTCATTGTGAATCAAAGCATCGAACAGTAGGTATAAGTTATTTTCATGTCTACAGCATGATTCATATAACACTTTTAACCCCGTTCTATTATATATTGAGGTCGATGTATAGAGTGATGTCACCGTTCATTAATAACTTTGGATCGTGTGTGTGTGTGTGTTTGTGTGTGTGTGTGTGTGTGTGAGAGAGAGAAAGAAAGAGTAGGCGATTGAATCAGGCGAGTAAACCAATATGATATAAATTTGCTAATCACAATCTCTATTCTCTAGTCTTCTGCGGTTCATCCTCCAGGAATCATCAGGCTCTTTTATAGTGTTTTAAAGTCAAACCACCATTACCCATCCCACAGGAGAGAAAGTTAACTCCAAAGTCTTCGTCAATCCTGCTAAATAAACTTTGTTTTATTGCATTGTCG
>CAMPET010000069.1:3064-48962 GCA_946803715.1 Beroe ovata | reverse complement strand
ACATACACCTGTGTGGTGTGTACTGGGGCCTTCGTCGGGCTTCCTCGGGTGTGCGTTGCCCCGGGGCCCCTGGGGTTTTGGGTGTGGCTGTGGGACCGGGGTATTTTAGGGGGGACATGTGGGCAGGGGTTAGAGTGGGGAAATGTGGACAGGGGTTGGAGTGGGGACATGTGTGCAGGGGTTACTGGTTAGAGGGGCAGGGGCATGAGAGAGAATTTACCCTTACATAGGGACCGAGGTTTGGCCTTTGGGTTTCAGTTTAGTCCTCAAGCACAGCTTTCGTCCGGTGTTCCGTTTGATGTCAGTTTGTTTTTATTTGATGCGTTATCAACAAATTTTGTACATCATTCAACACGTCTACAAGACATATAAAATGTCAGATAGTAAATACATTCATGATCTACACAAACACACACACACACACACACACACACACAAATGCACACACTTGTACAGTACACACATTGTATCGCGCGGTATCTCTGTTGATTTGGTTTGACACACGGGTGAAGCCATGTCTTGTAAGAACGGCAAAGTGACACCCGTCACAAGTATTGTATTACATGTCCGTGTAGACATCGTCTCTCTAAAATAAGCATGATCTAAGCGGCATCATCATCTACATTGCTGTATCATTATACAACTGCAATCTAGCTGTGTATTACAATCGCACGTCGTAATCTACTCTGTAATTTACCGTGTAATTTGCAGTGTTAATTACGGCGTCAAGCCATGAGTAAGCGTTATCATTGGTCATTATAGGATATCGTCAGTCATCACTCTGTCATAGCAGTGATGTCATCTACCCCTTTCTTAGAATGGCAAGGATTCTGAGGATCTATGGCTTTTCGGGGGAAAAACCACTCATTTGAATAAATATTCTCTAACAACTCTCACACACACATACACACACATATATATGACATACACACTAAGATCTTTAGAAGTTACATGCCATGCCATTTCAAAGGAAAACTCTCTTTCTACAGAACACACCCACGTCACGCACACACGTCGCGCACAGACGCAGACACAGACACAGACACCCACACAGACACCCACACGGAAACACACACAGTATACACAACACACAGACACAGACACAGACACACCCATTCACAAACATGCATACAGTATACACACACACACACACACACACACAGACACAACCACACACCCAAATAGAAACTCCTCTAGAAGCAGTCTACTGTTCTTTGTGTGTATGTGTGTGTTTATATGTCTGTATGTGAGTGTGTGCCATTATAATTGTCAGGCAGTGAATCCATTAGGAAGACAAAGCCGGGAGCAAAACGCACTCCAGGAATTCTCCCGAATTCCTGAAATTCATTTTGAAGTATAGTGTTCAGTGTTCACTATGGCGTTTAGACCATGGGTATAACATCAGAACGTGAGGTCTGTGCTCATGATACAGAATATTGTATAGGGCGTGAGTGAATCAACATTTTATAGCATTGGTCTAGAGAAATATGACATTAGGACAGTCTAATTATATAGGCGCCGTGAAAATGTCATCCTCCAAATGAATTCGAAATTAGCACCCTATGTCCCCTCCTCTGACCCTACCCATGCCCTAACCCAGCCTGCTGACCTCAGTGGTGCCATTCTCATTTCCAGCCAGGAAGACGGGATGGGGATTGGTTTGTTTCCTGGCGTCATCACACGTCTGATTGGGATGCCACAGTCCCTGGAGAGGAGGGGTTAGAATAACAGATTGGGGTCCAGAATAGCCAACTTCTAGAATACGCAATGTTGGGAATACCCAACATTGCGTATTCCGTACGATTCTAGGACTGTTGTCCGAAGCGGACTGTTGTCCGAAGCGGACTGTTGTCCGAAACGGACTCTTGTCCGAATCTGAGTTCCGAATTGGTTCCGAAAAAAGCGGACTCTTGTCCGAATCGGACGCTTGTCCGAATTGGACTAACCCTAACTCGAAAGCCATTTTACATTGCATTGAATAATTGCCATGCAAATTCGAACAAGAGTCCGCCAAATGGATTCTTGTCCGAAACGGACTGTTGTCCGAAAACCGAAAATTCGGATTCGGACAAGAGTCCGCTTCGGACAACAGTCCGGTTACCTTCCGTATTGTTATCAAATAACAAATCTTCCAGAGAGGGGGGATGGGAAATTATCGATGCCTGAGAGAGGGATGGAAGAGACTTCTCTTTACCCGTGAGATGGGAAAAGACGAGACATTCATTTAAATCGTTGTTAATAATCTTTGGGAAGAGCAAGCTCTTCCCAAAGAGCAAGCTCTTTGGGAAGCTCTTTGGGAAGCTGTAATACTTACCGTATTACAGTTGTCTCTGATTTGGCTAAATACCTCGTTTCAATGTCTGGACTTTAGTTTTACAGTTTCAAAGAAAAAAGTGGGATTATGTTCAAACGCCAGCCCCTCAGTTTGTAGTAGGAAAATGACTTACTTGAAAATCATTATAGCGGCTCCATATTACAAATATGAGCAAATCGAATCATATTATTCCATTGAGATCCAAGAAAATTCAATAAGCAGAGATCATGAGGCAATAAGGTGTCAAGGGGAATCGTTTCTTTAACTTTTCTTAGTCGAGTCCTCGGCAAGTATAGATCATCCAACAAGAGTCACGTCCCTTACACTATTCAGCAGCTTGAAACCCCCCTCAATTGACACCATAGCTCAATTATCATACCAGTATATCCCTTGACACCAGTCTGCATTCACATGTCTATGTAAACATAGCCTGATCCCAGACTATTAGACCAATTATAGATACCTGGCAGTATATAATTATAGGTATGGATTGCCCCTAGATCCCATTTAGCATTGATCCTTTGCTTACCGGACAAATGTCTTTGAGTCTTACGACCTACATAGATTAAGTAGTACGAAGAATGCGGTCGGATGGGTACACAATACACATAGTGCTATTCAATATTCGTGGTGGAAAATATCTATTTATAGAGTAAATATTTTAGCAAATATGTAATGTTCATTTTTAAGACTATAACTGTTCACAATTTTGCGGCTGATTCTTGCGCAAGGGATATGCCTGCTTATATATTGATCATGATACAATCGTGTTTCAAAAGGATCGGATGGTGTAGCACAATTTGTCCACATTGATAAATCCACTTGCCTCCATCGATGGCCTACTCCATGTATTATAGTACCTATAATTCCGAATTTCTTTGATATTGATGAATTGTGTCAAATTTCGATATGTTTGAGGCATGCGAGATTCTAGCTAATACAATTTAAGTTATCATCAAAGGGTTAAGAAGGCTCATAATTCGACCACCCAGCGGGAACAGAAATGACCTGCATCAGTTGTGGTATAAAGGGATTGCGCGTTACCATGGTAACATGACGTGTTACCATGGTAACATGACAACGTGTTGCCTAGGTAACATGACGTGTTGGCATGGCAACATGACGACGTGTTGCCATGGTAACTGACCTTGCAGTGGTAACAGAACTCCGTTTTACACTTCTCACACTTGAGCTGTGGACACGCCGCGCACCCGGACGCTATCACTGCGTATCCACAGTCGGGAGTCGGGCACCACCTGCAGTCAGGCTCGTTCGATAGCACCTTACGAACCATGAACTCTGAAATAAGGGGGGGGGTGTGAATTGGAGGAACAAACATGTCGCGAGGGGGTTTTGTTTGAAAGGGAATTGAGTACCAGAGGTTCAATGCATCTTGTTTTCTTAGTGATGAAATTCATCACAACATCCCAATGGACGTGATTTCACTAATTTTCACACATTGTGAAATTTGATACATTTATTGAATCAAATGACAAATGGCAGGCGGTACCAAATGATAAAAACTAGCCCTTTACCGGGTTGATTTGGTGTGTAATGATTTGAAAAAGGTGTAAATAGCTTCTATTCATAACCCAAGAAATATAAAAGCAGCGTAATCATCAAAATTCCGGATTGAAATTTGTGCCACAAATATATTTCGGGCTCATGCTTGATACTTTATTCTATCACAAACTTCTGTTTCTACCATGATTCTTAATGTCAACTGTGATGCTGAACACATTATAAACATTTTAGGTACTGTATCAAGAGATATACACGCTTGTGTCTCAATTAAATGATAAAAGCGTACTTGGGTGGTAGAAATGTTGCGGTATAACGCGATGTACTAGGACAGAAATTAGCACTTCCGACTTAATAAAGTTTAATATACATATCCAGAGAGAGAGAGAGAGAGCTTGTATTGGTCATTGGGGTAAACTGCCTATCACAGTTAGAGCTGATAAACTGAGAGCTGATAACTGAGAAAGAGCTATACAATTTCAGGTGTGACAGCTATCAATCGCATGTGGACAGCCTCTCATGTAGCTAACACTGTTTAGATAGACAGAATCACATTCTAAGTACTCTATTTCACGGATGATATGGATTTGGCCCTTTAAAAGTACGGTGTATTGAAATCACTCTACTGCAGTCAAATCTTTGTAGACGCTAACAAAATCTCAGCACGCCTCATACTTATGGTTAATTAACTTTTAAATCATCATACGACATACATAAACGAAGAAGAACACATATAAGATGAGACTCAAATATTATTCGTAAATACATATTGAACAGCTTGACTATCTGTTCAATGATTAACTGATATATAGCAGCTGAGAGACAGCGGGCATACAGATATTGAGAGAAATACATTCATCATGGTCAACAGGTTCTACCTTGATATTTGCTGTGTAGATGGTCGTTTCTTAGTATCACCTTGACATGTTTCGGCGTGTAGGTGCCATAGCAGCCAGGGTTGGGGCAGGTTATGTTCGTAGAACCAGTACTTATCTGAGATATGTATAGGCTGAAGTCGTTTATATGGTGAAGAGACAACAAAGAAGGATTGAAAATGATGTAAAGCTTACCTGAGTTTTGAAATATTGCCTAAGACAATCTCCACAGGTCCTGTGACTACAGGACAGCAGCTTTGGGAATTCGTACTTCATCTTGCTCTGAATGATGAGCATGGTTAACTTTGCTCAAGAATGTAGGGTTATTGAGAAGAACTCAAACGAAAAATCTGCTTTTGAGCATATATGATGCACTAATGGGGAGGTGGGACTGCTCAACTTTTGTCTTCTGCTTTCATTTTCTCAATAATGAAAATGCCAACTACTCTACTATACTTCAATTGAGTGAAATTCATCATCAGACTATAATTGAAGTAATCAGGTACTATAGTAAAAGGTTCAGAGAGTCAAAGTTGGTTGATATTTTAGGGTTATCTTACCATGAGGCAGACACAGCAGTCATACTCTCTGTGCTTCCTGGTACTACTGTTCTTCTTCCTCTTTCTGAGAAAATCAAATACATTTCTTGAGGATTCTGATGATGTAACAGGAGAGCCTGAACTGCCTTTCACTGGTTCAGTACTCATAGCTATAGAAATAGATAAATTAACCATAATGCTAATAGAGAAGCATGTTATATACTAGACATAGTTACAAATATCCAACAAAGTTTAGAAAGAAAGTTGCATCAAGAACAATTGTTATTCATTTACTAATCATATGAAGCAGTGCATCATTTAGTTGCTGATGAAAACAAATATAAAAACAATCCATCAAATGTGAATAAATTAAAAAACCACCATCTACTTGAGGAGTTTGAACTTATTAAAGAACTGTTTAACTTCATTCTTAGGATATGGCTTAACTGCCAGACATGTGGCATAGTTTTCAGGTTGCTCAATCCAAAGCTTATGGTGTATATTACTGTTCTTTAGCTTTTCTGATAGATCTCTCAATTCAGTATCAGACTGCACCTAAAAGAATATAGGTGGAGTAAAACTGATACTGAAAAAAATACTCACATATGCAAGGAGATAGGAGCTGAGATAGATCGTTATTCATTTTACCTCAAGAATACATTTATGCATGTTATCTAAGTCTTCAGTGTACTTTATGACATTCTCATCAGCTCTGTATAGGTGATTAACAGCTGTACACGCATGACATGCTTGAGCAATTACTGCACCAAGTGGCCAGGTGTTTGCCAGATCACGCCTCAGTAATACATATTGTACCAATGATGTCATTTTAGGTATTTTTATCAGGGATTCAGTAGGCCAGCGAAAAGACAGAAACAAGTAAATGTACTTTTATTTTATAAGCCAGCGAGGGTAGGGAGTAATTCTTCAACTATTTGTTTATCTTCTGAATTGAAAAGTCAGGGTGATTGTCCATGTTCAATGTTTATCGTCGAATATTGTCCGTTGTCGTGTCGATTTGTAGGGTTTTTCGTACCGTCGGCGCCGCGCAATAGTTATTCCGCTTGTACTAGAATTTCTTCCTACCGGTAGCTACCCTTGCTGGAGGAATTTTATCGGGCGCCGCGCAATTGTAATTCCACCGCGCCCGATAAAATCCCGCCAGCAAGGGTAGCTGTATTGCTGTAGCTACCGGTAGGGAGAAATTTTGTCAAAACCTATTGTTCCCGCGCTGCGTGACCGGACCATGACCCAAGTACTCCGCGCGCGCCGCGCGTCTCCACTCTCCACGGTCTTTCTTGTGCACACGTTGCGCGCCCCTGTTCTACTCAGTGAACTGAAAAGTCGGAGACGCGCAGCGCGCGCGGGGTATTTGGGTCACGCAGCGCGCGGCGGAAACAGTCACGCAGCGCGGGAACCCGGAACAGTCTTTCTAATTCTACGACTTTTCAGTTCACTGAAGCTGAGTAGAACATGTGCATGGGCGCGCAACGTGTGCACAAACCCTATAAAAAGTTTTAATAAGGAGATCAAACAGTGGGCAGATATTGATAACATCCGGCAAGAGAATTTCGTTTTATTTTGCGCGGCAAACTTGCTGACGCAAGCCGCTTCGCATGTACATGTACCATGCGCATGGCATGGTACTGGTAGTTGGTACATGTCAGAACAGAAATTGTCCATGTCTGTCCTGTCCACTGTTTATTCTCGGATCGCGCCATACTGCATACGTCTATGGTCTAGCGCCAAAATTTGTTTCATCGCTTGCGACAGCTGTTAGTGTTTCATTTATGTTCATACTCATACAGATAGAATCTGAGAAAAATACTCGAATCCATGTTAAACTGAAATAATGTATAAATGTATAGGTATCAAGCATAAGTAATCAGAATCGTACTGTTCGAGTTGAGAAATACAATTACAATTGAGAATAGTTCGACCAGGCCACGATGTACTTGTTAAAAAACAAATAGTTCGTTCACTGCATGATGCCGAGTCTTTTTGTTAATGTTTGTTGTAATTGTATGACGTCGCAGGGGATTTCATCCCTGGACAGGGATATGAACCTCCTCTACTATCTCCTCCATGTGCCATCACAAGCGCTATGATCTTACACTCAACACTATTCGTACACTTCGGTGCCCGAATCACCGCCGCATTTCCCTTTGCTCTTCATATTTTCCAAGACCTCCCCTATAAATCATGGCACCAGGGAGGGGAAGCAGTGAACACCTATCCAGTTTCACAGCTCTGCTAATGCTATCGCAGATCATGGATCAGCATCGAGGGCCGAGGCATGTTGCTATGAAGTCAGTATTGTACTCTGTGAACTCTATGATGTGAACTCTATAGGCTATGTACACGATGCATACTACATGGTGCATACGATTCCGTTATCCGTCGCTTAACTCTTTTATTCAACGATGAACTTGAAGTATGCTGATATTGATTTTTATGCTACTTTTTGCAACTATATACTGAGTAAAAAACAAAATTATTTGAATATAAGTACTTCTGCTTCAATGAATAGTGTTCACTGTACAATCACATAATATTAATAACAAAACAATCCATAATCTCACAGTACATAGCTATAATAGCTCCAAGAACCACGCCCTTTTTCGGCAAGATGTATCCTCTAAGACGGAAGAAAAAGATGCTGGTTATTGTGACTTTCATACTCACAGCAATTGTCACTCTCAGGAAGCTGCCTGGATTTTTCCGAAGAGTTAGTTTAGTTTCCTCATTTCATGAATCCAGTTTCACCCAAAATTTCAATTTGACTGTGTTGTTAACTCCTTGTTTTCGTCAGGAGGAACAGGCAGTAGCAGGGGGAGAAGACCAGTTCCTCCATCGGATTGATCACAGGAACAAGTTTCACGAGGCCATTGAATCTCTGGAGAGAACGAAAGAAAAAGAGGACAGAATGATGAAGAAAGACGAGGGTGGAGACTCAAAGAAATCATTTCCTTCGCCCTTTACCGAGAAATGTTCCGTAGTCCACAGCGTCGATCACAACAACGCCACAGTTCAGGTGACTGATCTGGTCGAGAAACTTGACTTCAAAATTGGCAAGAACATCGCCAAGGAGATCTACTCTGGGCTGAAACCACTTCCACAATCTGAACCACTCCAAGTTCTGCTGGTACCCCACTCACATTGTGACCCCGGATGGGGCTTGACATACATGACATACTACATGCAGCGTGTTCGATACCTCCTCACCAACCTGTATAACTTCGCCATGGCACACCCAGATTTCAAGTACATCTACGCTGAGGTGTCATTTTTCAAGCTCTGGTGGACAGACCAGGTGGACGCGGTGCGGGCTAATATGAGGACGCTTGCGCGGGAGGGAAGGTTCGAGTTTGTCCAAGGTGGCTGGGTCCAGGCTGATGAGGCAAATACTCACTACTTTGCTCTGTTCAACGATATGCTCGATGGTCATGACTGGTTACGGGAGAATTTCCCTGAGGCCGTCCCAAAATCAGGCTGGGCTATTGATCCGTTTGGATTATCCCCTATGAAAGCGCATATAAACAAGATGTTTGGGCTGAAGGGAATGCACATAGAACGAGTCCATTACAGAGTTAAAACACACTTGGCCGCAGACAGGAAAATCGAATTCAAGTGGCGACAATCTTGGGATAGCACAGGCGAAACAGACATCTTGACAAACGTTGGACAGTTTTTCGGGTATGAAACGGACAACACGTGCGGTCCAGACAAAGATGTGTGCACCAAGTTCACTTTCAATCGGAGAACAGGTCTGGAGGCCAAGGTCACGCAGAGTAATGTTCAGGAACTCTCAGAGTTGATACTGGATCAGTGGAGGAAGAAAGCAGCACTACACCAAACAAACACTATATTCGTTGAGATTGGGGAGGATTTCGCGTACGTGAAACCGGAAGCCATTTCCGATATTTACAACAATTACACTCCACTTATGGATTACATCAACAAAACCCCTGCTCTGAACACTCAAGTGAAGTGGGGTGTGTTGAGTGAGTACTTCGAGAGAGTGCTCAACTCAGAGGGCGCTGGCAAACTGCCAACATTGAGCGGTGACTTCTTCACGTACGCTGACCGGGAAGCCGATTATTGGTCCGGTTACTACACTTCTCGTCCCTTCTACAAGAACATGGACCGCGTTCTGGAGTCAGCTCTCCGACGAACCGAAATCCTATACTCATTCACGAGGGGAATTTCAGATGAGGAGGATTTGCTGGCAGCCCGTCACGCTCTCTCCCTCTTCCAACACCATGACGGAATCACGGGGACTTCTGTGAGAATGGTGATGAACGACTATGGAGCGATACTGTACGACGCATACAGAACTTGTCATCAACTCACCATGACAGCTGTCAAACAACTGGTCGGGGATAGATCTGTCACGCCCTACCAGCCGGTGGTGAACCGGAAATCATTCAACAGCTACGATCAGTATCAAGTATTGGACGGGTATAGAGAGTTAGTGCTTGTTAACACAGTGCCACGAGACATCGAAACAGTTCAGATGATAGCGATACCAGCAGAGCTTAATGCCGGAGTGCAACTAGGAGGGGGCGGGGTGAGGGTGTTTCAACAAACTGAACCCCATATTGAGTACGGAGTTGTGAATCCCGCGTCTCACTACGTCGTGTTCCAGGCTTTTTCCCGATCTGTGTCAATGGAGAAGTTCTTTGTTCAGGCAGCTGCTACACAGCCACAGAAAACAACAGTTGAATTGTACAACGCTTCGCCGGGCGACAGTGAGAGTTTCAGTGAGAATTTCGACACCATATCACACCATGAGGAGTCTTGTTCCCCCATTACGCTAGGGTCAGAGGATAGTGTGATTATCACTATAGATTGTAAATCTGGAAGATTGACGAGTATGAAAAGAGCTGCTGACCGTGGGCTGGCTATGGATGCTGATCAGGAACTTCTCTTATATCGTGGCCATGGCGGGGCCTACCTCTTCCGACCAAATTCAGCACCTGAAGTTTACATGAACCCCTCCTCACGACCCAAAGTGGTCGTGACAAAGGGCCCACTTCGACATCGAGCCGTGGTCACACTAAGTGATCTTGTGGTGTTCTCCTACACTGTCAATTTGGTAGCGGACACAGAGCATGTTGAGTTGGAAATTCTCACTAATCTCCAGGAAAATGGTGATCTCGTCCTGAGATTCAAGACCGATATTGGGAACCAAGACACGCTGTTCACCGACAACAATGGTCACACCATACAGCAACATAGGTACAAAGACAAACTTCACATACAAGGAAACTTCTTCCCCATGCCAAGTTTGGCATTCATCCAAGACCGGTCCAGGAGGTTTTCTCTGCTCAGCTCAGAGCCGCACGGAGTCGCCTCACTCTCCAATGGATATCTTGAGGTGGTGCTAGACAGACGTTTCTCAAACAGTAATGATAACCGGGGACTCCCAGAGGGAATCAGGGACAATCTCCCAACTCCAGCCCGGTTTAGGTTGCTCCTTGAGAGTCGTGTTGAACCTGATGAGCAACAACAACAACAACAAGATTACAAAGTGGAATACCCTTCCCTTCTCAGTCACCGTGTTCTCGAAACACTGCTACATCCAGTGTTCTTGGCACATCGCCAGAATACAGACCATGGTGACACCACCACAGGTCTACAGTTTCGACAACTCATCCGGGAGTTTCCGTGTGACGAGGAACTCGTTAATCTCCGCCACGTGGAAGATGCTACATCACTGCTCATTCGCCGAAAACTGGGGTTCAGTTGTAACATTGACAATTCGGGGCTGTGCCAAGCAACTAGATATCCCGATCTGAGAGATGTTTTCGTGGACAATGACGTCACGACGAAACCACACCCATTTTCACCGTTTCACGAAATGACAGAAACTGATAAGCGGCTCCGTGCTGTGGAAAGTCGAGCTATGCAGTTCATTTCAGATTATGTCAACTTTAGGTGAGGTCTGCAGTAATTGTGGGACGAAGTTTCATGTGTGCAGTTCAGAGAGAAAGATAGAGAGAGATAGAATAATCGTGAGTTTGAGAGTTTAGCCAGTCTTTTGTATCGCTCCAGTGTTGTTTTGTTATTATTCAGGTAAGTTATAATTCAGTGTAGATAAGTTATGATAAAGTCTGTTTTATCTTGATTCTGCTTATTTTCATTGTTCTCTATCACCACATGCATAATTATATCCTATCTAATAATCAGTTGTCATAAATTTACGAAAGTGTCATTTTCGCATACCATAAATCAATCCTACGTTGTCTCCACATAGCGACAGGAAGGTCCTCCAATCGATTCCCTGATCCAACTCGTATCCCATGTCAGAATGAAGCGTGCGTTGGTTTTATCTGTATATTCTTAATCTAATTTATCCTCAAGTAGTCTTGATAAGGCTGGGACGGGCTGCCAGCGTTCACCTGAAAAAATTTAGTTGAAATTTAAAACTCTGCTCCAGTGATAACAATTAAAACACGCGGCCGAGCGTGGTGAATGAACAAATAGTACTTCATCGAGGGTGTCATCAGGCTTTCAAACCAGACAAAATTGTCAGACTCTCCCGAAACCTATATTTTCTTACCACGGCTAAGAGTCGCTGTATTGGTTTCTGTTCATGACCTATTACAAACGTGTCCGCTATCTGTTTCTTGAGTTCTGGAGTAAGTTTGCCGTTGTGATGTATCTCTGCTAGCGCATCCCCTGCCTTTACCTGAAGTCGAGTTGCATAACTCATATCAGTCACTCTTTCTCGAAATATTCGCCATGAGAAATTGAGCGATGTAAAACATCCTAATCATGACTTGGGTACTGACTTCCCCAACTCACCTTATCTCCCTTTGTTTTGAGGAGTTTGATCCCTGCAGCCATATCAATGATATCGGAGGGCAGTTGTCTGCCACCGCCCAACAGTACCGCAGCTTTGCCCAGCGGCAGAGCATGGACTGCCTCCACATAACCAGACACCGGGGTATGGATCTTCTCCACGAACTTGGGTTGTGCAAACACATCCTCGTATTTTCCTTTTTCCAGGAGATCCGCTGTGGCTTTTGACACCCCTTAAAATTGAGTCAAATGTACCTGAGATACTTTGGGACGAATCATGATTCGTGCGTGAGAAAATATTGTGTTCATTTCCTTCATCTAGTTAACCTTGGTTTTGTAGAATCTGCAGGAATTTCTTCAGTGCGGAGCCGTCCTCCAATGTTTTCCTGATCATCTGTTCCCCCTCTCTTTGGCTTCCTGCCAAACCCTCCAAACACAGTAGAATGGCTCCTTGGGCAGCGGTGATGTTGACCAAATCCTCCGGTCCGTTTCCCTTCATACACTCCAATGACTCAATCATCTGAAAAACAAATCATTATAGAGAGACATCCGATGTAATTTTGACTGAAGATATTTCCTTGTGTTTCACATACTCACTTCGAGTGAGTTTCCAATGTAGTATCCCAAAGGCGTGTCCATCTCGGTGATAAGAGCAGTGGTTTTTACACCCATCGCTGTACCGATGTCCACCATTGCCCGGGCTAGGAGTTCAGCCTGGTCCTGCTCCCCGGCAATTGCAGCTTCACCCGCCTGCAAATATGTATAGGGATTGCGATCAGAGAAGTTACACCATTTTGACTGATGAAACCAGGAATTGGATTGTGTTTCCCGTGTCGAATTGGGAAGAAATCACCAACAAAGTTTTCACTATGACCAGAGGTGTGATAGAAGCGATTAGGTCATTCGCGCACATGTACCTTGACATCGAGAATGAGACTGTCGATACCCTCTGACAGCTTCTTGCTCATGATGCTGGCACAAGCTAGTGGACTGTAGCACACAGTGGATGTAATGTCCCTGATAGAGTACAGAGTTTTATCAGCTGGGGCGATGTTCCCAAACTGAGACGTTATGTAACATCCCAGCGTCTTCATTGTCCTGTCCATGTGCTCATCCGTTAGGGAGATCTTAAAACCTGGATTGAGGGTGAATTACAAATATCGGTTGTGATGTTGTTGCGTACTGCGCTTCGTCATGTGAAATCTTGTCTGGTATGATCTAACACGTGCAAACTACATGGTTTCAACAAGAAAGTTAAAGCATCGTTTACCTGGAATTGACTCGAGCTTATCCGCCGTACCGCCGGTGTGCCCGAGCCCTCTGCCGGAAATCATGGGAATTTTGAGGGGGAAGACGGCGAGAGCGCCTGTGAGCGGGAAAGTGACCTTGTCCCCTACTCCGCCCGTGGAGTGCTTGTCAACCACTTTCCAGGAGGCGTCCCACCGCTGTATGGTACCACTGTGCAACATGGACTTGGTGAGAGCTATCGTCTCCCGGCTGGACAAGCCTCGCAGACAGAACGCCATGAGCATAGCTCCGATCTGATATAATTGTGGGAGGAATGAGAATCCAGCATGTGATGATGTACTTGCGTGAAAAGGGGGGCGGGGGGGGAAGAATGAGACAACTGCGGATCGGAATAGAAGATGGGTCAATCATGAGTCAAGTTCATTCAAACCTGACTTCTATCGATGTTCTTCTTGCAGACACAGTCAATAAAGAATTGGACTTCTTCATCACTAAGCTCTCCGCCTTCCTTCTTCTTGGACAGGAGACCTGGTATCGACATGATAACCATGATGTCCTTAGGTTAGAAACCAGGGTTATAGAAAATCAGCAAAACGCGAAATTATGCGCTAGCATGGGCGAGATGTGACAGACATAGGACTTCTTATCTTTATCCTAGCTCTTTGTGAAAAGCAGGAACGAAATTGCATTACAGCAAACACACCTACCTACTTTTACACAAACGCTGTAGGAAAGCGGAATCGGATTTCTATCACATTCCTACGATCCATGTATGAATGATGAGAAAATGACCTATATCACCTCCCAGGACAGGAATGAATATGCTCGGTCTTGAAAACAACGCCCTGCCAATATGTGAATCGAATATTGGCTAATTACTACAAAATATCCGGTTTATGATTACGTAGGTATTGTGTCAAATGTCCATTGTGTCCATTTATGAAGTGTTTATTCGACAGAGCAGTCGACACGCGTTTGCAAAGCAATAAAAACCTAAACGTCTTGAGATAACGGATAAAACGCAATTATAAACAATGAAGGATAGCAAAATGTCAGCTGCTGTGAGTAGGTTTACCTACGTATAGTGTAGACGTGTAACATACAGAACGAATTGTATAAATAGCATCAGACAACACAGCTGCTATACCTACATAGCGACTGTTAAATAACCGTTTAAAATCATTGCAAATGATCAAATTGTTAAATGCACAGTCTTTGATACTCCTTCATAAATCAGACGTTTCTAGGAAAACACAATAATATTGGCGCGACTCAATAAAGTTTTGGTGACTGTGCGTGGTACTAAATCACTAAAAACATAACTTGAAGTTGAACTAAACTTTCCGTGGTACTCAGTACCCCTGTACAAAAAAACGATCATAAATATATGGACATTGGAAAGTAAGAATGATCAGTTCATTTTTATGTTGCCGCACTTACTGCAAGTGACTGAAACTGAAAGTGAACAAAGAGTTGTTTGCACTTGCTACTATTATAAGCAGTTCATTCGCATGTATACGCACACTGTAAATTCACTCACTCTAAGCGAATTGAATCATTACATATGTCATAATGATATGCTGGAATTAGATCACAGAACTTTCTAGAATAGGTGAAGGTAAAACTGCAAAGAAGAAATGCTGCAGAATGAATTGGCAGTGTGTGTGTGTGTGTGTGTGTGTGTGCGCGTGCGTGTGTGTGCGCGTGTGTGCGCGTGTGGGTCCGGGTCTATCATATCATCAACAGGTGATACAAAGCTTTTAAGCCTGTCGATGCAATGCAAATGATAGACCCTGACTTCAGCTTCGCGCCGCGCGCTGCTCTGCTGACGCATCGCGGATCGCTTGCATCGCACGACCAGCCTTGGTTTACAATAGGGCCGGGTTTCGCCGCGCCGCTAGCGCTCGACTAGTTGGCAGTTGCAGTGCACAGTGCAGTGCACAGTTGCAGTGCAGCTCGCGACATGTCAGAAGGCTTTGATTGTAGGATTTTACCCTACCGTCGGTGCGCGCGATTTTCAATCCGCCCCTTGCCAGGGATAAAATCCCGCCAGCAAGGGTAGGGTGAAATCCTACAAGCTTTGACTGCCGATGATAGCTATACTTTATAGCCCCTGTCGAGAATTTCATTGCGCGCATGCCTGCGCGCACACGTTCAATTCCGCGCCTCTGTTCTGTGCGCACGCGCACATTGCGCGCCCTATTCAGCTATTCTACTCAGTGAACTGAAAAGTCGTAAGAAAAAACTACTGCACCACGGAGGTCAGAGACGCGCAGCGCGGCGCGCGCGGAGTATTTGGGCCACGCAGCGCGGGAACAACCTGTTTTACTCAGTGAACTGAAAAGTCGAAGAAGAGTCGAAACCACGGAGACGCGCAGCGCGCGCGGAGTATTAGGGTCACCCTGCCGCCGGACGCTATCCGTCCACTTTTTCTTGCACGCCGCGCGCATGAAACAATGGACAGATATTGATAACATCGGGCATGCATCTCCAGGCAACGGATCGCGACAGCATTGCCGGATGTTATCTTTTCACTGAAGTGCGAGATGTCAGTCTCCCTAGTATCTATATCAGAGAATTATTTGAAGAGAAATTTCTAGTATAAACATTTTTATCCATTTTCCATCATATTCCTCAAGAATCTTGTTTTTAGAAGTATTATTTGAGTCTAAATGAGTAAATTCCCTCAACTAGACTATGTTGGGAATCTTTGTCTGGTAGGCTTCCATGGATATGCTTATAAGTGACTGGATCTAGATCATATTTCAATCAGACACCTCTGAATGGCAAAGAAATATGATCATTTGGTTAAGTTAATGCTAATAGGAGATAGTGGTGTGGGAAAAACTGCAATTTTGGTTCGATTTGTTGAAAATGAGTTCACACCTTCCTTTATGACTACAATAGGTGAGTTCTCAGGCTATGCTGCATAATGTGCTTCCATCTTTGTAACACAGATTCTCACACTCATCATCAACCTTGTTTGCAGGTATAGATTTCAAAATAAAAACAGTTTCTGTGAATAACAAGAAAGTAAAGATGCAAATCTGGTAAGGGAAACATCTGTTGATATACTCAATTTGTGTAAGTGTCAATATGCCAAAGGGTCAAACAAAATGAGTTACTTGCTTAGAAAAGTTTCATACAGGGATACAGCAGGCCAGGAACGGTTCCATACAATAACCAAGCCCTATTACAGGGGAGCAATGGTTAGTACCATGAAATTAATCTATGATCTACCATTGCACCAATTCTCGAGATATCCAAATGAAGTTTAATCTTTGAATCATCTCTCAGGGGATTGTTATGATATTTGCTCTTGACGACCAACAGTCTTTCCTCAACATCAGAACATGGCTTCAAAACATTGAAGATGTAAACAATTTTGCAATTACTAGGCTTCAATATTATTACAAACCAATTTGTTTTCCATTTGATTAAATAAGCTTTTATTATTCTAACAAATTGTTTTGTTATATCAAGAATGCACAAGAGGATGTTGAGACCATGATACTGGCTAACAAATGTGATATCCCTGTGGAAGAAAGGGAGGTTTCTAAAGAGGATGTAAGCTATGTGAGTATGCTTAAATGCATCTATTAATAAAATGTAGAACGTAGGTTCTCATTACCAAACAGTATGGTAGGATTTCAACCTGGATCGGAGCTACTCATTACTCAATGACACTGATCTCATCTCTGAAAGTGTAAACTGCGTCACACAGCAAAAGTGGCATCATATGTTGAACATAGCCTAATGATACAATTGTATTGCGTAATGCTGCTGACAATATGAAAATGACCTTCTCTGTAAACATAGTATGTTTGACCATCTACCCTAAGACTGTCGTAGAACTTATGTAATGAATGGGATGTATGACTTAATCTACCCGTATAATGTTTGATAGTCTTATTCGCCAAACCAGTCACTACACTCTCCCTCTCTCCCCTCTCTCCGCATTATCTATTGTGTATGCATTATGCACATAATAATAGAGGGTATTTCAGTCACAAAATCTGGATATATTAAAAGTAGTAGCAGCAGCACCTGTATTATGTGTGTCTGACGTCACAGACGGGGCTATTAATTAGCACGGCATTGTGAGCTAACGTCTGGATATGTATTCCTATGCCTGTCCGCCTGCGGCAAAGCTAGACTTCAATAACTGTGGCATGGCAGTGGTGCTAGTACCTACACTGACTGTTTAACAGTTATAGAATTGATATGGCAGTAAGAATGGGCTCATAGCGATGGAAGTTGTTGAGGGTCTCTAATTTTCTCACTCTAGTTAGTTGCTAGTGGTAACAATATGATCTATAATAGAACAATGGAGTAGTNGAATATTGTATTCCTACCTGCCACCTGGTCTTCTAAACTGACTGACACAGATGATTGATGGAGTGTAAGCGAGAGCAAAAGAAGAGGGAAAGACGTCTTGGGGAGCATGTCTTTCTGTGGGAGACAAATGGTGTAAAATAACGGCTCAAATACTGACAAGATTTGTATCTCATTCGATATAATAAGCCGCTCTGTTATCAGCTGTAAAATGACTGCACTGTATAATACACGTCATTAGATAAGCACGAGGTGTGCCTCTGTGCGTGTGTGTGCGTGTGTGTGTGCGTGTGTGTGTACTTGGTACTGGAAATAGCGTTTACTAGGTACCCACTTAAAAGAAGCGTTTGATGCAATAATGTAGGTAGGTCTTGTAGTAATATTGGAATGTACAGCTATAATTGTTATGACCGTTACAATGACGATAGACATTGAGCAACCAGATAAGTTTTCGATTGAGTTGTGATTTCAATTTACTCCTATTTAAGTGAACTTTCTGTTATTCGAAATAATCTCAACGGCAATTTTGATTTTCAAGACGTAATAAAATTCTTCATATATCCTCGAGAGAGCATAATCATTAGGGGACCATTTATATTATCCCGATGTCTCGGAAATATGAATTTATAATTTAATATTAACATCACAGTATCATGTAAGCTCACTATGTCATCTAAAATCGCCGTTAAACCGTGCACATCTCTGTCGTGTGGCGAGTAATCTTAGATTTTTGTAGTTTTAGGTTTTTGGGGTAGTAGCAGTCTTAGGTTTTTGGGGACGGAAACACTTAGTGTGTTGCTGTACTTATTCTGAACTTTGGGCACTGTAGTATGTAGGTACTATGTAAGTATTTGTATGTTTGTGTGTGTGACACGCACACACATGCACACACTCACGCACACACACTCACACGTACAATAAAACAAGTTTCTCTATTATTTGGGGTGCAATATCTTGCATTGTGTTCGAAAGATGGTAATTCTAAGAAATTTGAATTATTTCTTGAAATCATTCAAAGGGCGCATGGCTCTTTTGGTGCTTCTATAATTAGAATAACAGATTATGTTTTCAATAATCAATAATAATTATTCCCTTCTTAACCTCTCTTAACCTCTCTTAACCTCTTTACACTTTCATCTACTAAATCACAAATTCTGTGATAATCGCGAAATCTTTCAGTTTTCAACGGAGAACAACATATTGGTGTTTGAAACGAGCGCTAAAACGAACAAGGGTTTGGATGAGGCGTTCAAGAAAATGGCGCTGGATATTATTACTAAGATGGGCCGGCAAAAACCGATGGTTAGTGAAAGTCATGTACATTGTACGCATTCGGACTTCAGTACTACATTTTGTGTAACGATAATACACTGTTCAACGTATATTGTATAACAGGTACCGAGTATACACTATTTCCTTCCCGCTACAGTAATGATGGACATAGGTCATCCTAATGTACTTGTTCATTTCAGCCAAACGGGAATGGAGTTGAACTCTCGCCCAAAAAGGAAGTCCCGTCTTCTTGTTGTTCTGGTTAGGACAAACCATTTCACCATCCCTTGTAAAGAATCGTACCAACACCATAGCAACAGAGACTGTTGCTATGGCAACACGAATGATTGCGATGATGATTGCAATAACTCACTCACATTTTCAAAAAACGTTGTAATCATGATCTACCCACCGTATACTCGTATACATAGATCATGGACTTAAATGATGATGATCGACTCATCATTACTATTCAATCGACTGTGTTTTGAAATGATTATTCTTTTATCGATTCAACCTCTGATTGTTGATGAAATTTCGATTTGAACTATAGTTAAATCTGATAATTTGAACTTGGTAAATGATATTTAATGTCGATCATTAGGTATTTAATTCTGATTAAATTAAGTGTGTTCAATGTTAGATGACTGATATTTATTTGACCAATCACTATCTATTTGAATTAAAATTTGACCTTAATNACTTCGCCTTTGCCAATCACGTAAGAGAGTTTCTCCCTTATCAAAACACTACCACTACACTTCAATGATGTGATAAATGATTGTGTACACGAAAAGGCGGAAACCACCTCTGATGAGCTTGGTCTGCATGGTGACGGAATAGCGGGAAAAAACGACGATATGCAGACTGGGCTCTATAGAATTTCTGGTCTGCATGGCGTCGTTTTTTCGGGAAAATACGACGCCATGCAGATTCTGTATGGGGTTGGTCTGCATGGTGTCGGTCTGCATGGAGTCGGTCTGCATGTAAGGGGGTATTCAACGATTATTGCTTTCTCTCGCAATTGCTGTATTATTTATTTCAGCAGAAGAGACGTAATCAATTCAACTTTGTCTTTAGTTTTTGCTCTCATCATTCCAGCATCGTATGCCGCAACTGGACTTAATTTCTGGTAGAGATCATTGTTTCGGGTAACCTTTGTATTATCTCCAATCTTCATTCTCCTTCATCAACGCCGAACAACTCATCAAGTCTGTTCTTCAGTACAAGGTTGGCCCTGTTGTTCTTGGGGCCTCTATTTCGGATATTCTTCACCCTGCTATGATGAACCTTCCTTTGTCCTTTTCCATCGCGGGAATCTTGGCTATTCTGAGCACCCTGCAGGATGTTCTTGATCTCACCGCCCATACTATTCTTCTTTCCTTTTCTCCTCACTATACCACCCCCAGATTTGAGCTCTGGTCCACGCTCCGACTTTCCCGGCTTCTCATTGAACTCTAGTGCTGTATCAAGTTCGTCATCACTGGTATGATTTGTCGCCGGTTCTGTAAACAGAGGTCCGGGTGTCGCAGATTCCTGTGTTCGATTATCCGGTGACAGTCCCTCATGATCTCGTGACACCTTTGCTCCAGACACCTGTGACACGTTGTCACCTGGTGACAGCTTGAGGGGGTGTAAACTGTCAAATGTGTCACTACCACCCTTCTCTTCCCTCGCAAACCCTGGCGGATTGATGTGTGACTGAATCCTCGGTCCGGCATCGTACGGCTCTACCTCATTCCCGGTCAGAATGAGACCATGTCTGATGAAGATGTGGTTATCGAGGTGATCCTTGCCCCAGTTTGGGGCAGGTGAGTCGAGGTTACCCTGTCGGCCGATGCAGTTATGGGTGCATAGCGGTGGATCCACAACCAACTTGTTACACCTGAAATTAATAGAGGATGATAAATAAGTAATAAATTATCAATGGGGAAGTGGTGTGTTTGTCGAGTGATTTCTGAGTGGAGGGGTTTCGGGAAAGGTATGGATAAGAGTGGTCAGGAGTGGATTTGCTATTTATATAAGCTCGAGTTGATTTGGACATGGAAATCGCACCACTTCCACTGGGAATCCACTGGGAATGATATTCTCACCACGTCTGCAGCACCTCCCTACTACTATAACAGTAACTACTATAATAATAGCTCATTACTGCATCGTGACAGGGTGAAAATGTGACACCTACATCACAGTCACAATACGGGAACATATTGTCATTTTACATTGTGTTGCGCAATCGCGAGCAACATTGTGTTTTCATACATGGTCATGTATGCGATGTGCATGGAAGGTTTTGTTCACTACACCTCTACACAGTTGAGGAGTCAAATAATTCAAACATCTGAAATGTTTACCTCAATTTTCATGCCTGCAGTACTCTCAATGCTTGTTGGTATTGATGTATTCTCAATGGTGTAGAAAAAGTGTATAGTCAAAAGCACTACGCCTAAGAACGCCATTGACTTCGTAGCAGTTATAGACTACGATAAATTTGCCAAGAGCGGTTCGTCCTGCCCAAATATAGTATAATTAATACGTACTTCACGTTTGTGCAATGAGCGGTCCCAACGCCGAATTCTCTGCACATACACCGGTTACACTTGTCCTCAAATATCGTGTTCAGCGGATGGGTCACTCCTGAGGGGAAAAGAGGGGCACTTATCAATCGTAATTCGATAATTGAGTCATGTTATCTTCTATTCCCTTCCTTGCCCCNCCCCCCCCCCCAATCAAATTTAATGCCGCCCACAAGGCAAATTTTTCTTTGTAAATTTTCAAGTAGCCCTGCCACCTCGCAAATTCATTGAAAAATTCTAAGCCGCTGCTCTAAACCTCTCTATTGTGCTCTTTTCCTTATTTGGAATAATTGGTCGCCGACACGGTTTTGTGATCGTGTATCATGCCCGGCCAAGAGAATGTAATTAAAGTATGAAAGTTACACTGTTCACCATTCAGTGATGATTGTTTTGGAAAGCAATCAATATCATGATGAATTGAGCAAACGCACAGACACAGACACACACAGACACACACAAACACTGTCACAAACACACACTGAAACAAAAACACACAATTTTGTCTCGCAATGAAGGATTTGCGCTATATCGAAGCATCCAAAGACGCAATCATTCTCTGCCTGATTTCCGGTTAAAACATGCTATCAAATCGTTTGTGACCGTGAGATTCTATTCTGTGCCCACACAATACATGGTGTGGGTAATGGTGGTGTTGTGCCAGCAATAACGTAATTACGAATTGTGCATGGTTTCGATTTTGATTGGCGGTAATAAAGACGGGCATATGATAGTATTGGATTTGCAGGAAGAATGGCACGACTATAAACAATGAACTGATGGATGTGGTCATTGTATTCGACCATTTATTCCATCATACCATAGTCCATGGCTTATTGGATATCGCTCACCTGGTGTACAAAATGGAATAGTTGCTTTAAATTCGCAATTTTGCTCGTGCCCCAATGGGGCTTCCACCATGGCACAGATTCACCTCAGACCATGAAATTTGGTCAACTCGAAATTGTTCGTTATGTTAAAAGCAATGTACTGTAAAAAATCTGGCAAAGAGTCATCTGGTAATCTCACCTTTGTGAATACAGAAATTGAAAGCTGTGGCTGAGCTTCGTGAACCAGTGATCAACCAAACCAGGAGGTAAACTAGCAAGACAGGTGCCATAACTCTGATAAGGAGAAGTACCTATGAGGTAGAAATGTAAAATACCATTCCGAAATTGAAAGAAGAGGCACGCGCACACAGAAACACANAAAGATGCTGGTAACAATATTTGTTAGATGTCAATAACGTTCCCCCTGGCTACTTTTAAATCGGCGCGATTGGATTTCACTTAAAAACCTGCGCAAAAGTACTAGCAAACGTGCCCTCGCGTACAGGGGGTGATAACGGTAAAATGGTGTATCACAGTAAGGCATGCGATATAGGACACACAGGTTAATTAATATATTACATGTTGTATGGCAAACACAGGTTATTGGAGGAAATCATGAAGGAGAATTATATTAGGTGTTCATTATTTGGGGAATTTAGAATCACACCTTCGGACATAAATATGGGCTTAAAATGTGAAACATACACACACACACACACACACACGCGCGCGCGCACGCACACACGCGCACGCAAACACCTATCGCACACGATTGTCCTAAACACTGTTCTTTTTAATCTAATCAGGTATTGAACTCAGCGTTCTAAGCTGAGTATCATGAGTAGATATGTGTCACGTGACATGTCACGTGACCAGTGGCAACGAATCACGTGACATTACTCTATCTTTCATAGGAAGCTGGAGAGAGGAATAATCACTGAAATCCAGAGCAGATACAAATCGATATCAGTGAATATCAAACGATAGATTTCCCCTCCTCCCTTTTTTTCGTTTTCTTACCACTTGACTGATTCTTAATATACTCTAGGTGATTATGTAATCAAATTTTGATGGTTCATGAGTGAGCGGTGATATGTAATAGCATTGTCAAAAAGAAATGTGATACAAAGAAATGCGGCAAATATTTCACTAATGGAATCGATAATGGTACTTCCCGACATAAATAATGTAATTTTGATAAAATGCCTCAACACAATTATCGTTGCTGAAAGTGAACACCTCATTTCACTTCTGAGCATGTTCATGGCAACATTCATCTTTGAATCACGTTTTTATAAGGCGTCACATATGGCTTGGAGTCACTCTAGGGTAGTGGAAAATTGAACTCAAGGATATAGTTATGGCCGTCATGTATAGCAACAAAACAGGAAGGATGGACATAGAAAGAAAGGATGTAGGTAACGAGATAAGTGATGAAAATAAGATACAGAACTGCCGTCAGTCGCTTGAGGAAAAATCAGTCACAAATAACCAAACTTCGTAGTCGGAATGGATTATCTCTGTGATCAAGTGGAGATCAGTTATGGTCATTAGCTTGAACCACGCTGACTCTACTAGAAGTGGCTTAACCAGGGTGGCTTATGACATTATGGTGGCGATGATCAGTTCAGTGGAGCATCCAAATTGGCCAGATCAAATCAGGGCTTTAGTTATCTTTCTGAAATGACGGAATCATTCATTTTTATCGAAGAATAATATTATCAATCATGGAGATTGTTGTAACACGAATTCCTATTTTTACCAAACCAATACCTAATATTGTACGTCCTATCGTGACAAAAAATCACACTCACAAAAACTAAAACTAAACCTCGATAATCAAATTTCCCAAGCTTAACATAGTTACATAGTATAACTTTCAGCATGCGTTTGTTGACTGAGAAAATATTATATTCCCTGGATATTTCTATTGTTGTCATCGTCAACTATGAATAAGTTTGAGATTTAAAACTGGTAAAAACTATAAGCATGGGAAAATGACTGTGGGAAGATTTGGATATCATAGTTTATTGGAATCATAGCGTTATTGTATAGTAGGTGGGCGCGTATTATAATCGTTAGCGTAATAGTCTATCAACGTAGGTTATCCGCCATACATTCGCTATATAACAGTGCTAGATTTTAAACTCATGAATAGGTAGTTACAGTTAAACTTATGTAGGTAGTTACAACAACAGTTACACTGCTAACACTGAACTGATGAAGTTACAGCATCGGGATATTGGTAGGTACATGATATAAAGACAAGTTGAATTGAATACGTGATAATGTAACGCGAGAGGTTAATTTGCAACAGTACTTTGCTACTTACAACGACATATAATTGAATGACATTTTCCACATAACTAAATGCTGACAAAGGCTCTTTTTGCTGGATTCCTAAATACTTGAGGTGCTTCAAAACTTTGAAAGATAGAGAAAAACTCCCACTTTTGCATGTGAATTCTCAAAGGAAAACTACACTCACAATGCTACTCTACAATGTTCTGCAATAGACAGCAAGGCAGATTCGACAAATCAAAGATAACACTGCAAAAAGTAACAAAGCGAGAGCTGGATAGGAAACATGTGAATCAGAACAAATGCACTGCGATTGTTTAGATACGGATTGTCTCAGTACGAAATATAATACAGCTCTGTTTGCGTTGGACCCGTTTTCGCCGGGAGGTATAATTCGATAAAGAAAGCCGAGAGAGGTACAATGGATATCGTGGTACCTAAACGTGCGATTCTGCACCGTATTTGATATCGTGAGTTTGAGAGGCACAAAGAATGCCGAGATTTGGTAGCTAGGTAAGGCGGGGAGGTTATCATGATGTTTTTCATCACGCTATTCGGAACATATGCTAGGTGATAGACCGAACAGAGTGCCCGTTTTCTGATGGCTGCGAGTTTCACCCATCTTAGTAACGGTAGACTCCATAGTACCACAACGGTAGACTGTTTTCTGTCTACCACTATAGGTGAGTATTCAGATGCAAAGTCGAGAAACTCCTCTATTTCATTTTTGAGCACATTTCAAATATTTGCGACTACCAAGTACCGAGCACACTTCATCACCCTCCAGCCAGACTTCATCACTCAGTGTAAACTCATCATCTTCCTTCATACCGCGATCCTTCTTTGACGAATAGTAATTAGTAAGTTCCTTAGGTTATTTCCTCAGAAATTTGGCGACATTTCATAACGATTCGAAGAATGAAGAGTATGCGACTCCATTTTTTTACAGATTCCGCAAGTCCAATCCCTCTTTTAAACTACAACCCATACTATAACAAGACATGCCTTAAACTAAGCCGTGATTGAACTTTCCCGAATTCTCACAGCATCGCGTTTGAGTGAACTGTGTTAGCTGTGTTTTAAGATACTATCAAAATTGTGCACGTACATTTTCTCCTGAAACTGATCCAATCCCCATGTGTATTTTTACATTTCTGAAGTTGCATAGCAATAAACAGCTGTGACATGGGTCTTAGAACAAGTCAGGTGTGTTGTAGCAGGTGTGTGATGAGATCCCATATTACACTTCTCACAGAAACATCATGGTACATGTACCAGCTGGTGCTGGTGGTGCAATACTTGGCACCGTGGTGTGTTAATGGTGATGGTACACAGGGTATACAATCAAGTGGAGGGAGATATTCTGTGAGCCTAATGATCATCCTGAGATGGAATTATTTAATTATTGTTCACAGGAAATATGTTTTGGGTACATAAGAATCTTCACAGGTTGCAATTTTGGAGTCCCGAGAAACGAGCATCATTTTTATATGAACGCAAGTTATTTCTAAATACCTTGGAGCATGGTGTGTGTAACACAGATAAATCTGTCTAAATGATCCCTTAACTGACGGTCACGATCACCACTTAGCAACANATATGCTTTTAACATCTCATTCTTCCCAACATACATACTGCACACACATAGAGAGTGGCATTCTCTAGAAAATATCTGATGCTGTTTATCTTCTTTACCATCGGTCTTGCGACTTTTACCCTCAATCTAAGCCATTCTATTGTGGAAAATTTCCCCACTCGCAGTACGCACGCACACACACACAGATAAACACACACAGATAAACACACAAACAAATGTTATGAAAACATCGTTTTAATAAAGTTAAAACGTTGTGCTATTTTGACTATGCCTTCCATCCAAGGTATGGGTGGTGGGTGTGGTAAGTGGGGCAATTGGGTAGATTTAATTTAAACACAGAGTGCTGTGCATTGGTCTTTCAGTGACTGTCAGGAATAGTGGTGACAGAGCGGTGTCAATATGGAGTAGTGCCGATGTGGAGTGGTGTCAATATGGAGTAGTGCCAATGTGGAGTTGTGTCAATATGGAGTAGTGCCGATGTGGAGTGGTGTGAAGTTTTACTGGTGTCAGACTAGATAGGTGTCAGACTGAATTGGTGTCCAAGAAAAATAAAAATAAAAGTGGTGTCGTGTGATGTGCTTGGATAGAGGTGCCTGTCTGTCTGGTGACTCAGAGGTAGGTTGCGGATGGTACTTATCCGAACTACCGCCCTATCATCAGCATTCAAATATTTAGGTGAGATTGACCTTTGACGTCATACGTTGCTATAGGAACGCATTTCGATGTTGCTAGTTCTATGTAGACGGCTTTAATTGGTTTAATAACCCATTTAATTTGGCGTTCCCTGCCCGCATGAAGAAATGTCCAGTCTCTCTTACCCACCATCGCCACCCTCTCTCTCTCTCTTTTACATCTAAATAAGTGCAAGAGAGGGGAAATTGGATGAAATGGTTATTACATTACTTCAAGTAGAGTTCATATGAAAGTGGTAGTGCCACTGGAATGATTAGAAGGTCGGAGCACCTACAATGGCACAGACTTTTCGTGACATTCACACTTTAATTACTGCACAAAGAGATGCATATATTGCCTTTTAATAAGCCATCTAGGGTATAAGTGTTTGGGTAGAATACTTCTTGCTCAACGCGTCACCTCGTGTTTTGCAGTGGATACGTTGCAGTAACGCGCCTCGTCTCACGACTTATTTCGTATGCGCGGGGCGCGTCATTAATTCATCTATTCAAAGTCATGCGCGCGCCAAGAGATCGTGGGAAAAACCAACTTTGCAATTTAGCGAAGATCATATTTATGAAGCGAATTAAAAGGCTTTTATGAAAACAAGGTCAGTTTCATACGGTAGGTTCTCACAAATCAATTATCAAAAACATACGGAAATTGGCTAAAATAAAACTTGGCTCAAAGTTCAGTTCGAACATATAAATACGAGTTAAAATACTGTAATTGCGGACTGTCCATTCGAAAATCGTCGAGCAAATCCTCTGAAATATTCTATCATTGTTCTGCACGTCTTCAATCCATTTCGTGTCAGATAACTTCTGACCAACTACGCCTGTGAAATGAATAAACTGAGATTATCCCATAAATCGATGTTGGGGTTGAGTTGATTCAGTGTTAAATGGCAAAAATATCATCAAAAAATCTCGAATAGACATCATAATACCTGTAGAAACTAGAAAGTCGTGGTTGGGGGGTGGTTGCAGTCTTATCATCATCTCCATCCTGTTCATCACCTGAATCATCCTCGTCAGAACTCAACCATTCCTGCGCTATCTGTTCCTCCAACACCACTGACGGGGAGGGAGGTGTCAGGTGTGTTAGATGAGCGAAAATAAATCTTACATTATCAAAACAAATTGAAAAGCAAATTTAAATAAACAATCGTTAAAACGATCGCTGAAACGAATGTAAACAATAACTTAAGTAGTAAGAGAAAGTCCAGTAAGTACCAACTCACTTCTTTCTCTGACAGATTTCGGGGTACTATCGCACACCAATTCGAGCACTCTCACTGCAGCCCAAACCAAGTTTTGGAAAAGGAAGATGAAGAGCATCCTAGCCAACATGAGCTCCATCCAGAAGTTGGAGTGGTCGTCTCGGGCAGGGTGGATGTATGACCAATATCTGGGGGAAACACGATGATCTGTGTTGGGGCTCATTCGCGAAAATTTTGGACATTTGCAGGCCGCTCATGGTACGAAAGTCGTTATAAATTTCAAAGTCTCTCAAATCAAAGAATGATTCAAAAGATCACCTGCAGGTCTGAGTTGTTCCGTTAGCAAGAGTAAAGTTGTGTGTAGCTAACATGAAGTCCACATATCCGGCCATAGTCTCAGTGTCACCATAGAATCGCTGGTACACAATCATCGGCAGGTAGTCAAACGTGAACGCGATGAGAACAGCATTGACCAGGATTGCTATCCGAGATAGAACTTCCAGAATGTTCATCCAACTGCCGATTCCCTCTGATCTGAATCCCACTGGACGTCGAACACGTTTAACGTATCGAGTAGCGTCTTGTCGCAGTTGCCAGAAATTCACGAAGAGACAAATCAGAGGAGCGAGGGGGAACGCTGTCACGAACATCGTTAGAAATCCTGACGGATCACGGGATCAGTATTCGGGTGAACGGAGGTGAATACCATGCCCATATTTGGACATGCCCATAATTGGAAATTATACCTATCCTCACTCCTCATTCTCACCAAGTTGGATGACGTTGTTCGCGTATTCCTGGTACATTTCCAGTGGATCAGTCAGCTCAAAGTCCTGGATGAACTGAGGTCTCTCATTCTTGAAATCCTCTAGATTATGTTTCGCCATATTCCGCCACTTTATCGCCCGATCAATGTGACAACACGATACTAGAGGGGTGAGGAATTTCAACTTGAGTTCCTCCTTGATCCGGTTTATGTTCAGGGTACGGAGTATGTGTTTGAGGATGGGAACGAGGCGACGCATTGTCATGATCAGGATCATCTGGATAGAGACCTGGAGAAAAAAGCGTGGTTACTTCAGGGCTAGAATCTCGCAAAAAGGATAGAAACACAGAGAAATAAAACTGAGTCTCTCCATGTCTGAGCTCCGATATTCATTATTGATTTCGTCTCAAAGATTTATCTTGGAATGAACTCCTACCTCACTCATACATCCGCCAGGAGCACATCCCTCCACTTTCATAGACTTCCCGTACAGGTATTTCGGGGTGCTGGGCGAGCTGACATTCCCCTTGAAGAATGCGATGTAGAAAAGTGTACCATAGTAGTTCACAAACTCAAACAGGTAAATCTTGAACGATAGATGGTTATCATGGTCTTTCTGAGTTCGATGGTTTTCCAAGTTGGTCAGTTTGTTTGCTATCCGTCTGTATATCTGAAGGGAGAGCGGAATGAGGGATGAGAAAATTCACGAATATATATTTCGTCCCGCACGGTTTTTTACCCGCATCACATTTCATCCCGCAGCAGCAAACTCACAACGGACAGAATGAGTATGACAGTTCCGCTAATTCCACCCGTTATCACGTTAGCAATCTCGTTAGCGTACTTCTTGGTGAAGGAGTTCTGATTCTTGGCTGTTTCCAGGGAAACACTCAACGAGTAGTTATAGATTGTGATTGTGAGAGTTAACATGAACGCCACAGATAACTGAAACGAGGTGTATAGCTGTTAGAGGTTGGATCGTCTTATACCCAACATGTTGAGAATGTTGGCTGGATTTCTTGATAACATAGAGAGCTACCTATCCGCATTCCGCCTTAAAACCGACACCAAATGTTTGCATAACTCATTTCCTGGTCAACGTACAAATAAAGCGATGACAGTGAACGCGAGTATATATTGGGGCAGTCTCTGGAAGAAGGTGATATGATGTTCTCTCTTCCCTGTCGCTCTGTTAAATCTGAACTCGTTGCACTTCGTCAACGTATACTTCACCCTCACTTCAGCCTGTACAAAATAATCGAAGTGCAGTGTGCAGTGTGCAGTGTGCAGTTGAAAAAGCTGTTGCTCTACTCAGTGTAATATTGAAACATCGCGTGGAAATTATTATTGAAAATGATGGCAATATTCCTGTCACGAGAGTATTGTACTCCTTCATAAAATTCCCCCCTCTTACCGATGCGCTCCGGCTATTTGTTGTGCCCCACGTGTGAGCAATGGTGTGTTGCTGTCGCTTCCAAAACGTGACAAACGCAGCAAGCCACAGCATCATAATGATAGAGAATACGATAACAGCCCCGTTGTTGGCAGCACTCGTTATCTGGGAACAAGCTGTTAAATTTAGTTCAATACCACGTTCTTGCCGCGCGGGAAATCTCTTAACAGATTCAAAACGCGTGTAAATCAGTAGATAACAATGTCTCATATACATATACAATTTGTAGGTATACGTATATTATGCATATACAATATACATATACATATACAATGTATACGGAAATGTATACGTGTATTATACAATACCATAGTGGTGAAACAGTAGTCCGATATGTAGGTAGCCTCGCACGAGCCGTCTATGTAACAGTCAGCACACATCAGATACTTCGTACCACTGTTACAGATCTGACTGACCGTCTCACTGTAAAACATCTGTACGATCCCGTACAAAAAAACAATGCTCCCCACGATGGCAGGAATTATCAGGGTCATGTTGTAAAAACCTGCGTGGTTGGGGATCTCAGGGATCGGGATAATTGAATTTGTTCAATAATTGATTAATAACTGAAAATCCTTAGGAAGGAAATTATGGAATCCCAGAGGTTAGGAGAAAATTAATCTTGATCGTACGGGAATTTTAGGATGACTTCTCAATGAGAAAGGTTACGCACCAACGTATGCAAAGTACATGGCAGTCACAGCACCGAAGTAGTTTTTGACGATGTTGATTGGTTGGTATTTCCAGGACATATGAGATGAACTCCAGAAGTATCGGAGCAGTTTTCTCGGATTGTCAATCTCGCCTGAGTAGTTGAGTAGTTGAGGCAAGGAACGGGAGTAGGATTGAGACGAGGGGTTTGGTAGGGGGTGCCATGCTGAGGGACCAGACCAAGCAGAGCGGTTCGATGCGCGACCGGCGGTGATTATAGTGGTGGTAATCCTATTTTAAAGTGGAATCGCTCGAATTCCCAAATCACGGTCGGGATATCACTCAATCCTATATAATAAGAATCCTCAGTCCTCACCAATATTGATATCAGACCACTTCGCCTTACTCTCCCCCATCTTATACCCTCCTGCGTGGAGGGGAAATGCAGCCTCGAAGCAGCCCTCCCTGTACATGTCCTTCAGTTTTAACGGGACTTCGTCCTCGGAAACTCTGATCTCTGGTTTCTCCAGAATTCTGAACACCTGAACATGAAGGAGATCAATCATGCTTGGTGCTGGTCCTTGGTGTGATAGGAATAGCATGTTTCTGACGGAAGTTGGTATATTGCCAGAATGAATAGTTGGTGTTTTGTATTCGATATTCGCGACATGCGGGCACATTTCACATACCATCAGGGATCTCTCTGATGAGTTGTAGAATTCAGGCTCGCTGTGACCGAGGAATCGACACTTCTTTGCGTAGTTGAAGGGGGCTCGTATTGCTCTGAGGGGGGGGGGNATCTCTGGTTTCTCCAGAATTCTGAACACCTGAACAGGAAGGAGATCAATCATGCTTGGTGCTGGTCCTTGGTGTGATAGGAATAGCATGTTCCTGACGGAAGTTGGTATTTTGCCACATGCGGGCACATCTCACATACCATCAGGGATCTCTCCGATGAGTTGTAGAATTCAGGCTCGCTGTGACCGAGGAATCGACACTTCTTCGCGTAGTTGAAGGGGGCTCGTATTGCTCTGGGGAGGGAATGAAGTGTCAGTCAAAGTCTGACAACTTGACAGATCGTGTCAAGACGAAGTGAAAAACTAGGGGAAATCCCGATGGGTACTAAGAAGTAAACAACATCAGATTTTTCAAACGGGTTGTGTTTACCTTGCCACAAAGTTATCTTTGGCTAGTTTCAGCCTGTCATCATCACCGTGAAGCAAATTGAACACCCAATCATTGAGTCTGGTACTCCACAGAGATCCGTATCGATCGTTCAGGAATGTGAGTTGTTTAAATGCTTCCGATTCTTCGTACACAGCCTCATCCTTCTTCTTCAGAAGAATTGGTGGCTCTAGTTCTAACTGAGTTATGTACAGTCAATAAAGCGGGGAACAAAGAGACAGAGTGACAGGAAAGCGCTCGCCGCTTGGGTTTTTCCTATGGAAAATGTAGGCACCAATCCTACAGACTGATTTATTCATTTCCCAATAAATCCAATACCATTACAGAAGATAAAAAAGAAACCTTGCCCATTTCGAGTGTGCAGAAAGCAAACTCTCGATATGCCCGGTAACATATATCACAACTTAAGTTAAAACTTACTTCCGTATCGGGAACCTTGTAATTCTCAATGGGAGAGTGGGAGAAGGATCTGAACTTTCCCACCATGGATCTGACAGCTGTCTTCAGGTTGTCAGGGACATAACGGGATGAATCAAATATTCGGTGACGATGATGCTGGAGTCTGGGACGAAGGAATACAGAAAACGGATTAGTAATAACAGAGATATTTCACCTTGACACCCCCAGTCACCTTACTGCTTACCAAGTGATCATTGGGGGGTGTAGGTGAAAATCACCGTCAAATTTGATAAGATAAGAAGTTAGAAGTGTCATCACTCATCAACACGATACAAGTAAGACATAAGGAAGTAGAAATGAAAGCGCCACAAGTCACAATTTCTACCCGTTGCTATGGTGATTCTGTTCAGCAGCTGCAGTAGAGTGGGGTAGTTGGTAGAGGTTCTCGTTGTACATAGCAATCAACTTGTCAACCGGCTTGTCATGTTCCAAGTCCAGTACCGCTCCTGATAGACAGTGTACAGATTGGGGTGTGGAGCGCAGCCCCTGAACCCCAGCATTTAGCAAGGGCTGTGGAGATAAGAATTGCGAGCCTCAACACGGGTTGTGGAACACAGCATCCAGCGGAGAATATAGCGCCAGAATAATTCAATAATGAGCCAAGTGGAAGAGAAATCAAGGTTAAGAAATTGTGATTAACAGCAACCGAATATTTGATTGCTTACACATAATAGCCCGGGCTACGGCAAAGGAATATTATATTTGACTTAATCGAAAACACGGTTTCATGCGGTAAACGAAGAAAGCTTGCATAATGTACGACCATTGCAACAAAGCTTCTCAAAATATCAGATCGAAGGATTCCGAATATACAGCTAATCTCTCTAGTTAGCATAACAAGAAACGTAACGTGGAATCATTCACATTAATAATCATTAAACCATTTTATAGTAACTGTTGAAAAGGGTTCAACCCAGCTCATAATAAAAGACCTCGCCATAAGTGCATGGTGAAACATGGAGGGGAAAATATTCAATATTCATCCATTCAAGATTGGCTGAAAACTGTACAGACCCAGAATAGAGGAATGCTCTTTCCAGTAGCTCTTCAAATCATATAATTAACTGAATTAGACCATGCCTTAATCAGCCATGCGCACATAGATCCCCAACATCAGCAAATTGTGACAACCCAACTCACTTATTCTACCCCAGTTACTAACACCATCCATATAGCCGCTGAGAGACGGATAGAGACGTTTCGCGGGACGTTTGGTTGGTTCTGATGAACAGACAAATTTTCCCTGTTCAGTGATGTCCGAATCATCGACAGGATGGACATCACCCAGAGATAAGGCAGGTTGAAGAAGATGAGTGATGTCCTCGGGGGGTGATGTCTCGCCTGGACACTCGCCTGCTACTGATTGACCGGGTGTTAGGTCAACGAATCGTGATGGTGTCAGTCTAGATTTGCGTGTTATTATAAAGTGATGCCGTGGTAAATATGTCATGGATGATGGAATACGTAATACGGATTACATAGTACGGTGTCAGTGAGAGGATAAGATTGGTGTCAATGACAGAATAAGATTAGCTTCGTTGAGAGGGAACGGGAAAAGTATCAGTACCCGAGGCTCCACGTTGAAGGTAACAGTCATCATGTCCGACGATGTCATGGTGCAACTTCTTCATGGTCCTCCAACCGCTCACAAGATGGGCTGGTAATATGACTGGTAATATGGTAACGTGGTAATATGGGCTGGTAATATGACGAAATCTCGGTTAAAAACGTTATACTCAAGTCATGGGACAATCAGTCATGGGACAATCAAAGCAAATGTTAACACCTCATGGTAACATAAGGAAAACATAACTGTTTAAGGGAAAGTTATGATTCAATTTCATCAATTTTAACGTTTTGATTTCAATTTCAACCAGTTTTAATCTCAATTAACTGTCCCAATACCGTCCATATAAACTGAATAATCTTTCAATAATAAACAGCATTGACAGTAGACAATATTTTCCGTTCATGTGTCAATGGAAGATCATTTTCGACATCATTTTCGACGATCATTTTCCACATTTTCAACAAAAGAAAATATGTCATTATTGAAATGTGTTAAAGAACGCGACGACATAGTAAAAATTTAATTCATCTATCATAGAACTATCGCTACTTTACGACACTGATCAGCTTCATACAAATTACTGAAGCATTACTGAATTGACGGAGATAGAAGGAGGCCAAGCAAATACAGCTCAATAATAAGATGTTTGGATAGTGGATATCTGGGAATTCGGGATCTGGATAAGTTTCAAAATGCGATGCAAATCCGGTAAATGTGAGGGGAACCCCTATCTCTACCTATGAGATATGAATCCTCCGCATACATTTCCAGAGAGATATATGTAGCTATCAGGTACCTATAATGTGGGTATTTTAAGTTTAATACCTTCGCTTTGAAACGATCTCTATGCTCTGAGGACTGAAGTCAGGCAAAATAAGGGCGAGGTTAGAAGACTCTCAAAATTGAACTCCATACTTAATGAGGAGTTTAATTATAGGGTTAAGTATATAAGAGTTAAGTATAGGGTTAAGTATAAGATTAATTAAGAGCACGATTTGTAGGGCAATCCTGTTTTGACTCCCTTTACATCGAAGAAGTCCAGAGCTATAGTTCTGCCCACTCCTGATATAGATGTCGAGCATGAATTCAGAATGTTCCTGGACCTGCTCAAACTGTCACTAGAGTTTTTCCCAAACACAATACACAGGACAATCGCAATGTGCGCATTATCTGTATATATTCTATGTGATATTAACAAAATAGAGGGTATCATAATATGTGGGGCTTCTTCCCACCAAACAAAAAACGTGTCGTACACATGCCCTTTTACTTGAAAATAGCAGGGAGAATGAAAGACATGTGTCGAGGAGAGTCATACGGTACGTGATGGACAAGACACAGACGACGCAAATATGTCCAGAATATTCAATGCTTAGGTCAAGATTCAAGAAATCAATAATTAAAAAAGTTTAAAACACGGCAGTTATATCGACGGGTCATAAGCTACAGAACATTCAAGACGTATCGGAAGTATTGGAAAAACGACAGAATTACTGACTGCATGACCAAATGATTGCTTGGACCAGTTTGTGACCAGTATGGACTGGTTTGCTGTATCATACTAATCGCCCAAAGGAAACTACACCATCCATGATAATAATGAATTCAACCAATGGACTGGTGAAAGATTGGGTACAACCAGCTCCTATATTTTGCAAGCACTATTTCAAACTATGTTTGTAAAAGTAATTGCGAAGAAATGATAATAATACTTGTTTTTAGCGATAATAAAAGTTATTCTAGCACTAATAATATTTATTTCTTGCAAAGAAATGACAATTATCTTGTTTTACCGTAAGGTGGTTCCACGGGTTTCATCAAGAGAAACTTCTCAGCCCACGTATCCATCGCAAAATCAGTTCCACATATCTTTATCGCCCTATATTCCTCAAACTTGGATGTGAAATTCTGGAAGAGGGAACTTACATTCTATAAATAGCAACTTGCAACATGATAATATGGACTGGTGAATGTGATCGGCGGAATGAAAAATTTTGGTTAGTCCACAAGGAACTAGAGAACCATTCAGCTGGCTGATATAATAACCTTACTCATCTAACAACCTCAATTTCAATATAACAACCTCAATTTCAATATAACAACCTCAATTTCGATCTCCAGACCGTTGACTCTCAGCAGATGGATGAACTTCACTCTCATGGTTGCTGTCTTGTCCGCACTGTCACCCATCGCCAGCTCATCTACATCATCTAGATCCATCGGGCGGGGATCTGCATCTACTGATGGTTGACTTGTGCTGATGATTGACTTGTGCTGATGATTGACTTGTGCTGATGATTGACTTGTGTTGATGATCGACTTGTGCTGATGATTGACTTGTGCTGATGATTGACTTGTGCTGATGATTGACTTGTGCTGATGATTGAATTGTGCTGATGATTGACTTGCCATGAATTGTTCAGAATTTTTCGATGGAACCATAGATAGGGCATGCTCTGCAGAATATGGGAAGTTACAGAATGGGAAACACTGAGTACGACTCTTTTGTGTCTATATATCACCAGATTTGCTCCGTGCTCACACGGAGAATTCACGGTCACACTCGTGAATCCTGACCGCAGTCAAGAGGGGGAAAATCAGATGATATATTAGATACTTGAGTCCATCATGATAGCTGTTAGAATATAAACACTAAACGGGAATATGATTGCTGAAGTTACCCATTGGTATTATATTAATGTATTTGTGAAGAAAGAGAATTTGTGAAGAAAGCAAGATTGACACTAACTGTATCCTGAAGTTTTATCCATCTTTGGTTTGAGTGGCTTGTACACGAGTACGAAGTCCACTTTCTTTTCCTCTGTCCATGGTGTGTACTGCTTCTTCACAAGATTTGTCATCACCTGACACAGAGATGCTAGGAGAGTGCTTCTGAGAACGAAGATATGCGGCAATTTATACAAAGAGTTATACAAAGAGTTATTGAACTTCATTGAAAACCAGCGTCACCTCACACTGGAAAAACGTCGTAATAGTGGTATTCCTTCCAAATAAGTCAACACCACACAAGAGCGGTATGCCTAACCCTACAGATGCTTTGGTTGTGGGATCATCACAACTAGCCATCATTCGGGAGGCAGATCATATCTTATATCATAGTACCTTGAACGCTTGCCGTTTGTGATTCCGTCGTATGGACTTTTTGGCTCTGTGCCATCTCCTGTCAGCATCAACCAGATCTCGTTGACTTTTCACACTTCTCGCATCATCGTCAGAGAGTTGATCATCACGATTGTTGCTGCAGTTATGACCAGGGTTGTTGCTAGTAGCATGGTTGCTAGGGTGGTTGCTATGCATCCCCTTTAGAGACACTACATCTACGATTAGCAAGGAAAGTTAAAGATAGGGGCTTCCACAAACGAACAAACATACTGCACATGTAGGAGCCACAATGTGTGGGAATAGGAAGAAGATCACAAAAAGGGAAGCTCTCTCTCTGGAGAAAGAACGCAAACGGAAGAAAAAGTTCATCGGAAATGGCAGCGCTTATAAACTGACAGATACAAGCTACAGGAATGTGTGAATGTAGGAAATGCCGCTTGTGTAGAGTTAAGTACGACCTACAACCGATAAAACTGTGTATTTATATGCTTATACAAGCTTCAAGCACAAACAGTATTGCCGGAAATGTATATAGATACACGGCAACAGACAAAGTGATATGTATAACGGGATGTTAAAGCGGTAACAAGATTTAGGAATGGAATTGTATTTCATTTCATCACAGAAAATGGTTCTGAAATACTGCATTTTGTGTCGCATCAAAATATGACGAATACTGAATATGGGAAATGCCTGGAGAATGAAGTGCCATTATCCTACAAAAGGAATGATTCTTATAAGACGCTTTCATCAAAGTAACCTACGTCTTGTATAAAATGTATACTCCATATAATAATAACATCCATATGATAATTACATCAGCCCTTATCGAGTGAACACGGCCAACCTGCAACACAAAGACGCTGTGGTATAGGCTCCGACAAGAGAAGAATGGAAGTACGTACGGAAGAAACAGCAACAGTTCACATCGTGAGTAGCAGATATCATGTACTATACACACAAATTGAAGCACATAAACGTACCCAATGTCATTATCTCTCTGCAGCTCTCTCAGCATGTGGATATGTATTACTGCTCTGTACAATGTATATTGTATTGTATAGTGTGTATTTAAGTTAAACGAAGTGTAGTTCTTTTAGAATTCAGTCTTCCGGGAAAATGAAATTTACAGAAACTCGTGATTGCACTAGAAGGTGCGATCTGAGGGAGCAGTCACTTGTGAACCCGACGTCAAATAATTTGATGTCAGAATTGGAGTTAGAACAAAGCGTTTTGTATAAAAATATGGACACAGAAAAAACTTGGCAACCATTGACAAGGAAGAGGTTTCATGCCTAGCACCCACGGTATAGTGAGTGATGGGATATTGTACATCACCTCCACGTTATCTCTAACAATGGAAAACTAGTAGTATAACAATGACAATGTCCGACCGAACTTGGACTCTAATCCCGCATCCAGACTGAAGTCTAGCCACACTGTCGGTGGATCAGTTATTCCAATATAAATAATACTGCTTGTTATTCAGATTATCATAATTCATTCTGGAAAGTTCTGAACGAGATTGCTGGAGGATTGATTGATCGGAAACATCTACACAGGGTCTATCAATCCATCAGTGGAAGTAAGTAAGTACCGAAACATCATCATTCTATTATCGATACAGGAGTCATAGCGTCGAGGTTATTACAAAATATGAGTATTCAATCGGGGGAGATAGCATGCGATATTACCTTATCCTCACGTGTCCAAATCTTGAACACCCGCACAGCATTATAAAGAGGGGTTATTGCTGCTGGTCGACTTCGAAAAGGCTTCAGACACAGTAGAAGTTAGATACTCCCTGTACACGGCCAAGGGAGTGAAGGGGAGTTGCAAATTCAGCATCCAAACTTCATACTACAAAATAACGGTCAAGACAAACTGTCAGACATACTGACTCATTTATTTTCAATATTGTAACATTTATCTTCAATATATTTTATTCCCTTTGGTATACTTATTTTGGATATGAATATTACCTAATCTTCAGTTTATTATAATTCAGGATGGAAAGGTATTAAGATGGAAAGGTATCACCAACACTGGGATCGTCCTGATGGCAATTGTTGGACAGCTGAATGTCCTGCGGTCCGGAAAATTAGAAACGTGTAACTTCAACACAAATCTTGGTGACTTTGTGTGGGAAACTCAGTGTCAGGACGAGTAGAAGAGTTGGCACACATTATTGTGAAGGAGTCTATTTGAAATATTACTTTATCCTTATGTGTATGCCCTGAGTAATAAGAAGTCTATAAGTACACAACAAAGTCAATGGCAGTAAGTTATTTGGGTGTTTATCAGTGGATTATTGGGAGGGGGAATCGAGAAAACAACAGAACAGAGAAGAGACAGGTAGAGAAAAAAAGAGAACAGTCAAGACAAACTGCTAAGATTATCACTATCGGCCAGCACTATGTATGACACATTTTTACCGTAGTACCCAAACCTTTTACAACCTTCTCAGTTGCTTGATGAGCCATTTTTGTGCGAAATGACAAAAAGATTAATCATAACTATCATCAATTATGATATGAAATCCGTTGAAACACATCATATTAACCATCAATCTCAAGATTGAGATGTACTACGTTAGAGCTACCGGCACTGTGTTACTATTGCTCTGCCAGAACTGATGCTCTGCCGGAGACAGAAAGATTCTCCCAATCGAGAAAAGAGCATTAAGGCGAGTGTCTCAACCAATTGCATCAGTAAACTGAATGGTATGAAACTGTATAGTGTATAGTATAGTGTATAGTGTATAGTATATAGTGTATAGTATATAGTGTATAGTATAGTGTATAGTATAAAACTGAATAGTATAAAACTTTATGTAATGAAACTGTATAGTATTAGTACTAAACCGTAGCAGTGAACTGTAAAGCATGAATCAGCAATTCATAAGCTGTAGATGCTGCTTTAGAATCGATGGGTCAAAGGATTGCTCCCAGAAAATAGCGATACCGGGGAAAAGAATCCGGAACCTGGATATCAAGAAAAACGGAAGTGGAAACCACCGGTCCTACTTCACCTAATGTCCGATGTTCAACCATCAAGCGATCCACGACATGATACTGAACTGAAATAGAGAGTATTCTACATCTATTTATGGTGTTAACCTACAGAAAGGAAAGAGAGAATTCTCCATCGTTACTGAAGTGAATGAAGAAGGAGACGAACGCTTTTGTTTTGCTCTGTAATGGTATTCTGTATTCCGTACAAGACCGAACCAAATATCAAATACTATTTCAATAATCTACTTTAAACATGATTGTTAATATCATGTGAGAGTATAACAACATGTTAGAATAAGAATAAAACATGGACACTTTGATATCGAGGATATAGCGACGAATTACGAGGAGGACGCTACAGTCTACAACCCACATCGTACATCAACTCGTGATACTACTTGAAAAGAGGGAGTTATGATTGAGCAGGGTTGTCAAAAGCAAATTGAATCAATCAGTCAAGTTCTTTATTTCTTTTCGTAATCATTTTTTTCTTTTTCTTTTCTTTAATCATTTTTTTACTCCATATTGTTTTTTCTTCACGCCCTCTTCACTTAATATATAATAAACTTAATACCACGATAATATTAAACTTCAGTTTTGCCATGATTGCTCAGTAGGAAACCACGCCGAAATAAGCGACTACAAGGAAGAAAGCGATTGAAGCGGGGAAGGTGCCACACTTACTCTGAGGAGTGGGAACGACCGTGTCTAGGTCGACACGGTGTTCGCTAGAAGTAGAATATATTGCTGTTAGCACATTCATATAGACAAAGAATATTTGTGTTCAGAAGGTAACTTTTGGTAAGGACACCAAAGGAAGGTAACCAATGGTTAGAAGAAGATCCATCTTCTTTACCGGAAGATTGAATTTCACACGCATGTCTCTGAAGGAGAATTGACAAAAGTCTCTCTTCTCGAGAAATTATAAAGATAATATTTTTGCTAAGTAATAAGTACAGTAAACAAGTGTGCTTACTCTCTGTTAAATAGACGTATAGATTATAGTATCAACCTGGTTCATATATATTCAAATCACTTAAGCCAATAACAGAAATCATCACACTTCACTAAAGATAGCTTTAGCGTAGACTAGGGATAGGAAAAGTTCAAATCCCGGGCAGACGGAAGCCGTGTCTGTGAACGGGCCTTAGATCACACGCAGTTTCTGAAAGATTTCAATCAGAAGGTACTAAACATTATACATAGATAACAAATCGATGATGATTATGTAATAAATTAGATAAGTTATTAATTAGACTAGTTATTAATCAGATAATTAAGTCGATAAACTCACTGACGATGTGCTTCCCGCTCAGACCTCAGTCAATATAAATGTTTGGTATGGAGTTTCAAGCTAGTGATACGAGAGCTATTCAATAGCACAGGCTATCAGAAAGTGGCACCAGCCACCAGAAGGAATACCTCTATAAATATCTCACAAAAGGCCCAGACAGAGTCAAGAAACGACAGGGGTGAAGGAAACGGTAGAAAGATCAAACAGAAATAAAGCAGTGCATGAGGCTGATCAAAACTTGGGGAAAGAGTTGCTGTATGTTTACTGTTATCGTTAAATCGATACTATACAAATCATTCAATCTGCAATGAATCATATCACAGGAATATCGTGAAATAGGAGTGAACACAGACGAGTGAGTCCAGCTTGTTCAAAACCAAAGAACCAAAGAAAATTAAGAGAAGTGACTCAAATGATAGAATAAGAAATTGACACTGCATCGAGTTTACTCGGTTTTGCTATGAGCAAGCAGCAAGCTGCGTGACAGCCATTTGTGGTTGCATATTTGCATAATCCTCGACTTGTTCTATATTTCGCGAGCACATACGACGCGCGCGCGGCGCGCACGTACACAAATATAACCACTAGTTCGTTTCATACAGTTTGTCACATTCGGCGCTCGCGCGTTCCATCCGAAATTCCACAAATATTTGGTTTTCCGTCCAAGAAAAACAAGTAGGTATAATTTGTGGAAACGAGATCGATCGCTAGATATCTAAATAGATTAGATTAAATGACAAATTAAATGTTTCATTAAGAATTCGAAAGTGATAATAGATCACTTGATACACTGTGCATATCACTGGTAATGTGCAAAGGTGCGACTGATGCAGTATCAATAGATGAAAAATCCTTGATATTCAACTTATCCAGTTTCATCTGAGAAGTAGAATGAGCATAACATTTGTAATAGTGATTGCTTTAAAAAGCGTGAAGTTTAGGAGTACCCATCATAGAACACGGTCTAAGCAAGTATAATTAATCAAGTATAATTTGTTATCACAGATATGAAGAAAGTCCCAACATGAGAAAGAACAAAGGAAGTCCTAGTAGTGTTGGTTGTAAGGAGGAAGATGCAATCTGAGAAGAAGCTCTCGGTGAGAGAAGACAGTCCAAACAAAAGACAAGTCTCGGTCTAAGTCATGGGATGGAACACCATGTGAGAATTTCACAACAAAGGAAAGAGACAACAAGACACAGTACAGTAGAAGGGGTGAGAATGGTAGAAGGAAAGTCATAACAGGAAGTTAAGCCGCAATGATGAGATATAAGCGGCGAGAGCTGGGGGCAGCTCTACTGACATAGGTTAAGTATCGCTACAATGTTTATAAAGACTTTCAGATAGTATAGGTAGGTATTCAAATGTATATTGTATATTGAGCTAATTTTATCCCAATTCTGTTTCGGTGCGGGTATCCTACGAAAGGAGTCGCAATTCTCATCATCTGGATCCCTCATGCTTCCAATCCCGGCTCACGAAAAAACCTATGCAGATGGATTATGTTGGAGCTACTCTTCATTTGGACGAGCAATGAGTGTCTCAGTCCTAACAGCTAGTCTCAGTCGTGTGACTAACAAATCCGGCTCTCATGATCTTATATTCTTATCACTCGATACTATAGTCTAATTATAAATAGTCTAATTATAGATATTGTCTTAAAAAGAGACAACTCGACAAAAGTAGACTAAGGGGTGTAGGTTAGATGAGTGGAAGGGAATTCTAAGGACGTCCCATTGTACCATTGTACGTCGTTAGAAGGAAGTCAACAGTACGGAATTCACAGCAGAAGAGAGGGACTATAAACAGAGCAATACCTACTGACATAGGAAGAGTAGAGGGGGTGAGAATAGTTTGAGAGAAATCATAACAGGAAGTTAAGCAGCAACGATGAGATATTAGCGGCGAGAGCTAATTATCGATGACTGCTGATGATGCGGAACTCTTACGGAAGGAGCGGCAAAATTCCTCCTCAGAATGCTCTTGAACTCTGCTGAACCTGCACCTCGTGGCCGTGACACACTCTCTCTATCAGAATAGACAGTGTTATCGTTTGACTATGGATTTTGCTGATGGATTAGAGTATCGAAATGCTTTGTCGAGTCTTGTGGAACTTCTTTAACACTCGTCTTTTTCAGTCTTATGACTATAAAATCCGAGTTGCGACATAACATATCTAGAAAGTACATAATATGATATCAAAATATTTTCATTGAACTATTCTAAGTATCTGATAGACGTAACCGTCACTATTATTACAATTCAAGTTGTAAATTACAGCTTGACAAGGGAAAGTGTGGGAGAGGTGAGGTCTGGGGGACTGAAATTGGTGAGAGACAATAATTCATCGATATAATCACTCAGAGATTATATCGCTATTAAGACTCAAGATTTGTTATATCGAAAAGGTAACAAATCATTACTTATCATTGTTCCTTGTGGAAGGTATACCAAGGATACCGAAGGAGCAAAGAAACAGTAACTTCATTTTGGAAGGAGATTTTTTTGAGATTTGTGACGTGTGAAATCATACGATACGCTAATAATTGGAAAAACGTACAATATGCATGATAATATTTATGAGTAGTCCTTAACTAAGTCAAAAAACTATCGTCGATCACGTATATAATAATAACTTACTCAGCAGTTTTGTACCAACTGGTTAGTACACCTGATGTACGGATTTAACATTATCTCGTAGCCAGTCAAGTGTATGTAACAAAGTACGAACCCAAGGGTGAAATCTATAAGCAGGACGGAAGTGGACGGTGTCATGGTCAGATATACCTGATCGGTGGAAAGTATACATTATTACTGATACTACGTAAGTTAGGAGGTGAGTGAAGATAAGGAAACAAACTACTCAGCCTGCCCATCATCCATTGCATCTCCCTCCACAGTTCACACTCCACATATGGGAATGAGACCTGGGGAGAATATGTTTTTATCAAAACGAAAGTTCATGGCAAAATTAACAGATGCCCCCCGTAACATAATAATAAACAGATGATTTGTAAAATACGATTCAATGGACGCGTATTTCTTGTGCAATTCACCGAGTATTTTAACTTAAGTAGTAAGTTAAGTAGAACTTACCACTTTATGAGACCATAAGTCGATACAGGGCTGCAGCCAACATCGTCTTTCTACATTACTATAACATGCCTGTTCAAGAACATATAGTTAGAGAATCTACAAAGATAATGACGGATGAACGTGATAATCATTGAAACGAATAAAACCGAAACACATCCAAGTTTCAAATACGGCATAAATCGAATTCAACAACAACTAACAAGTCTCTCAAATTCAAAGCCAGCTGAACTGATAGGAGCTTTACATAAAGCACGGAATTCATATCATTCATAAACTTTACAACTGCATCAGATAAAACACAACAAGTAGATAAGATCATGGTTACTCTTGGTACCCTTCTCGAATCGTGAGACAATGAGACATGGCAACAACTCTCTTTTTAGACCTTATACATTTGTGTACGTAATTTTCATTTTGTCATCAACGAGTCGTTACTCGTTGACAACGATTCAGCACTACCTGCTAGTTGTACAGTACGAATAAGAGCATTCAACATCTAAGAGAGGGTGGGAAGTGTGTACAACTACTGCTGATTTGTAACACAAGTTGGTATCGGAGAGAGTTCATGCGTGTACAAGGTAATGTGTACAATGCACACAGTAACAGCGTACAATGTACACACATAGACAATGTATAACTGCCACAATGCACACATTGTATGAATTGTACATACTTCACAACCTATCACAATACACAATACGGTGGGAACAGATCTATGATAATCAACTCAATTCCCGTGACGGTCTATTCACATTATTCTTCATCCTCAGTGTTAACCACTCAACTCCGTCCTCTAAACCTTCTCCCTGAAAAGACGCGGTAAAATAACGCTAAAATTATATAATTAGGAAATAACCGACATTATACATTTGCCCGCTAATTACTGAAAGGTGTTGCTGTGTGTGGGTTTCTGGAAATTTTCATTTCACTGTCACCTACACAGAGTCTAGGCAATGCGGTAGGTGACAGTGTGTAAATTATTCAGAGTATAATAGCTTATACCTTGAGTGCTGAACACGACAGTACAACGCAGTCACGCTGCTCAATGACGTCAGCACACTCCTTGAAAAGGGATTTGATCTTCTTGAGGTCCTCAGCGTTCTCACAATCCTGCTTGTTAGCAAACACCAGGAGCGGTAAATCGCGTGTTTGCACGTGCGATATCACCTGGAAAATAACGCGT